>PYUH01000127.1:1686693-1710028 GCA_016808085.1 Suaeda aralocaspica
TGTGTGTTAGATTATTAGGTGTTGTGAAACATTTCCCACGTGGCACTCTCTAAAACTCCTTTGTTAGCTATCTTTGTATGTCATCATACATAAAAAAAAAAAAGATTGAAATACGACTTTTATAAAAATTGAACTCATGCTCCCAACGTCAAGCAATAACAGGTTAGCACTTAACAGTTAAACCATTTCATATTATGTGTTTTTTATTACAAAAAAAATACATAAATAACACATTATAACTCAATAGAAATAGAACTAAACCATAGTTTTTAATTAAAAACATTGTTACACGTATATTAAACCTGCAAAGAGCACATGGTATGTGACTGGAAAGGTAGATCATGAATGTTTGGTAAGGTTCATTATTGGTAACATGAGAGAGAAGATGAAGGAAAACAGGGGGAGAAGATAGAGTTAACCGATGTTTGTCCTCATCAAGTAGTAAGGGTAATTCAAACACTTTATTGAAGCTTCAGGGGTACACAATGCGTTTTCAAACTACGAAGTAACTTTTGTGAAACCTTAGGGGTACAAGGTGAAAAAAGGGTTACAAAAACAATGAAGTCAAATCACCAACAAATGCAGGACAAGTACTTAACAAAGCAATAAAGAAAGAGGGTAGACTATTGCAACACCAATCACCATTTTCACTATAAATGAATGCAACAAAAAGCTTGCACTATTAGTAGTATGGCCTAGTATCTAACAACACAAATTAAAATTTCTGCAACACACTATCCTTGCTCATAAACATCCATCCTACAGTTCTACTATTGCGACATGAATAGAAGCTCTTGACAGCATTGCAGAAAAAATCAAGAATGCAAACACCAAACCAACCTCAGACCTTAGAAACAGTGACACCTACACATAAATAGCAAACAATGTTTCCGACCATTTATGTTCCAGCATTATAACAGAATAGTTGCAGATATACACCTAATATAGTCAAAAGTTAAAAAGGAAACGATAGCAACATAGCACTATTAAAGCAGTTACTTGATAACAGAGAGAAAACATACATGAGTGAACGCTTACTCTCAGATAGCGACACAGTGACTGAGAAAGCATAAGATGTCCTTTAGCAACCAAATCAGAAAAAACAACACGGACAATTGCGTAACGAGATTCATTCTCATGACTTAAATGTTTTTCCTCAAGCTCCTTATCAGAAGAAGGTAATTGTGTCTTTGGTGCATTTTTTTCAGTCTTCTCCACTTTAATCTTTGAAGGTCGTCTAGGGAATATGACGACTACTTGAAGAGAGTCAAACGAAAAACACTTGGCTGTTTCTGGATGAACTAAGGCAATAGAAGTTAGCTCGATGCCCACATCCGCTCCTCTTAGGCAGCTATTATGAATCAGCACATTTTGCGAATCTTGAACACGCAAAAGAGCTTTTTGGAGAAACTTAGAGCTGTTAACAGTTTCCAAACTGGAGTCTTTGCACTGATCAGTAGTTTTGTGACGCCTCTTTGGTGCAACAGCAACTTCAGTACCTGGCATAAGTTGCACTGCAAGAATATTGCACATTAAGCCATTACCATCACGAAATAGAAATTTCAGATTTCTGAGACATCATTTTCAAATATTGAAGAAAAAAGAAAGGAAAAGATATAGCACCAAAGAGATTTACAGGCTAAGCATACATCAACTCTTACCCACAGTTCTATCAGGCAACATTGAGACTACATTGAAAGTAATGATTCGATGACCATGCAACCACAAAGGGAAGGTCATCTTTCCTTGGATGATCCGTACCTGTTTGTACCAAAAAATAACTTTTAATAAATTACACCATGCAAAAAATTATAAAGATTGCACGCTATAATGAAAAGCTTATTTAAAACTACTAGCTATGCACTGGATGTAACAATCAAGAAGTTCATCTCACTAATTATTATAAAATCAAAAGATTTAAAAAGAAAATTTTATAGAAAGCTATCTCTATCAATACTGAAATAAAATTGGTCAATCTATAATATGTAGCAGCCATCTCAATGCAATTGGTTAAAATTTAAGGAAACCCAAGAAATGGAGCAGCCAGAATTCTAGATCACATAAAATTCCCACTATGGCAAAAAGCCATAGTAATTGAATATAATGTTCCATTACGAAACTAAATAGACAAAGCAGCAACCCTAACGAATTAAACACGGTGAATAGTATAATGCACTCCAAAGTATTTTATCTAGTGGGCTATGTTATTGAGATTAATGGAGCCTATTGAGGCACAAACAATCTAATGTACATATCTAAAGTAAAATAGTTCTAGAGCATACAAAGCGCCACATTGGACTTTATCCATTCTAGACCAATCATGTTCAAGATAATTAAAATCTTTTTTATTTAAAGAATTAGCATGCTACTCAATCACCAAAGACTTAGTCCCATAATCGGGTTTGGCTACATGAACCTAAAGTATTCAATCCATGTGGTCATCCAAATAAATTTTCCTCCTCCATCCCTTGTGATAGATGTTCTCGACATAAATTATCATGCTACTACATATAAAAT
The DNA here is from genome assembly GCA_016808085.1 of Suaeda aralocaspica. Classification (NCBI taxonomy): domain Eukaryota; kingdom Viridiplantae; phylum Streptophyta; class Magnoliopsida; order Caryophyllales; family Amaranthaceae; genus Suaeda; species Suaeda aralocaspica. Next base: position 1,689,211 of record PYUH01000127.1, read on the forward strand.
TATATATAACTTATGAAAAAATACCAAAAATTTATAGAAAAGACATTATTTAATTGTCATATAGCTAGCCATCCAAACCTAAAGGTATTGTTTTTATATTATACTCAAATCATCAACATTCAACATCAATGTCTCGATAATTTTTGCAAGTAAATAATTTTAGATATTAAAAGGTGGAGCATTATTGATAAAATTCTTGAATTGATTGTAAACATTTTAATTTTAGGTTGACAAATTACTCTCATGAGAAAAAGGATCAAAAGCATTTTTGATTAGATTCAATTTTTTGTTTTCTTTTTTATTAGTTTTCCTTCTTCTCCACAATTTTACGGTGACAAACATTACTATCCTCTTTTGTTCTCCATTGAATACTTGTACGTGCTCCTCTATACATTCTACAAACTCACATCAAGACGTTTATGTTTGTTTGAAGAAGATGATGATTAGATAGATAATTTGTAGATGATGAGGAAGACTAGTTAATTTGGAGTTGTTGCATTTATTCAATATAAAGAATAAATTTGATAAACTAATTTATTTCAAAAGTAAATTCATTATAATCTAACTTAGTTTATTCATTAATATTGCACAAGTATTAAGCTAGTTGAAATGTATATCAAATATAGTTAGATGAAGAAAATAATATTATTTCTATCAATATTTATCTTACAAAAACTTATGTTTGTTTTTACATAACTATGACTATAAACACAAGTATATAAAAATTTATTATTGCATAAAAAATAATTAATTTAAATTTATATATTTTATAGAAAACTATGGCCAGAAATATGAGACCTACTCTAAAATAACTGCAAATTGTAGTTATTAAAAAAGATTAATCAATCCTTGAAAAACATTGATTATAATCATTCTCCAATATGATTTGCTTTATAATCTAAATAAGGTTTTGATACATACAGTGTCTCTTGGAAATATTATGTTATGATTATATGATAAGGTATAATATATAATGACTTATTAAGAAGACCAATTATACAATGAATTTAATTTTATTTTTAAAAAAAGAAGAAAATAACTCTTAGCACACAATCATTGTAAAACCGACTTTTCTTTAAATGCTTAAATCAGTTTATTAAACGTAAAAACCAAAAGAATACAAGGAGGAAAACCTGATTCAAAATAGCATCCTCAGCACCCTGAGCATTGAGTTCGACAACTTCCCAATCATCTTCAGTAATAGGTTCGATGGTGACAAGACTAGCCTTGGGCACATTAGGAAGAATTCGAATTTGAACTACCGTACCATCCAGCAAACCAATACAAGCAGCAAACTCTTGGGCTATCTATCAACATTAAATTAAGTATGTTCAGCACATAATTTACACTTAGAGGATATCAAATAATGAATCTGGATTGCCTACACCCGAAGTATATTAGGTTGTATGCTCCTTCTCCCAAATTCTAAACTAAAACTATAAAATTCTGGACGTTCACAATTTTGCAATTAGTGTTCAGAAGTTGCATTTGGATGTTAATATGTTTTGTTATAATTTTCACATGTTTGCAATTAAATCATATTGCAATTTTGAACTTTAGCTACTATAAAATCTAAACGAAAGTTCAGGATTTTTCACTTAGTGTTCAGATTTCTAGCTAAATTGCTTAGATGTTTGATTTTTGCAGGTAAGACTAATCAAATAGTGGTGAATAAAGCTTATGGACAATACTCAGAATTTTATTATTGATATTCATTTTCGTTTGGTCAATGTCCAGAAATTTACTCTTTATGTTCACTTTGTATAATCAATGTTCAAAAATTTACGCATGATATTCATTTCTCAAACAATAACATAAATATTTGCTTTCTTGTTTGAAACTTCCAATTCAAAATTGGTTTCGAACATTGCTCATGGAAAACTGAACATTACATTTGACAAATTGAACGTAACACATGAAAACCTGAACGTTGGATGCTGAAAACTAGATATAGCGTATAGTATCAAAATTATTAAAAGACTAAATAGTCGATTTAGCACCTACTATGTTGCCTTGAACACTCTTGCAATCTCAAGAAATATATAATTGACTCAGAAAAAACAAAAATGAATTTCCATGTTTAAAAGTTAATTGTTGAAGAGATAAAAGTTACTGAGAAAAAAATCAACCATATAAATAATTGTTCTTAAAGCAACAATTGGACAAAACAAAGACATATACAACCATTCAAAAATCACATAATACTGCAATACTATACAAATGAAGTAAAATCACGAAAAAAAAAAGTAATATGCTTATGAACATTGTTTATTGTAAATTGAACATTGCTTACAAAAAACTAAACAATACATACTTAAAACTGAACAATGCACTGGGTTCACACAAGCTAACATCAAGAAAGTATGGATTAATAATTTTGATTTGACGTAAAATCTTTAATTTGATAAGTTACTCTATATTAACTACGTAAAAAACTAAAACCATTAGATATTACCTCAAATAATACACTCATGCTATGTTTGGTTGATAAAAAATTCTGATCTAACATAGTCTGATTTGAAAATTTTCTCTGATCTGAAATTTTGACAAAACCTAGGAACTTATTTTTTTTCAACATTTTATAAGGATATAATTATCAAAAGACGTACCGTTGGATACATATTGATTAAAGCTCATAGTTTCTAAATATCAAATTTTTTCAAAGGTTTTTTAACTAAAAATTAAAGAAATTTATCTACAAATAAGGTATGTGTGGTTTTGAATTTTTTTTCAAATATGATCCCTTATTCAGTCATTTGGTTGACTTTTTCTCAATAAGCACTCAATTAATTAGATAAGTTGAAATCAACATAATCTCACACAAACATCCACAATTTAAGATTTCAAACAAATCAAATTTTTTTTTCAAATTTGTAATTCCTTTTACTTTTCTTTTGCGTGATTTAGTGGCACATAAACTCCAAAATAAAAAAAATAAAAAAATAAAAAATTTGATTAAGCACTATCAGCTTAACTATATAAAGTACAAACATTTATCACTAAATTTGGAAATCCATTAGTGAGTGTAATTTTTTATAGCTAATAGTAGGACTTGTGGTGGGTTGACTAAAGACTTTCCTATAACAATTGGGTTGCACCAAGGGTCGGCATTAAGCCCTTTTCTTTTTGCAGTGGTTATGGATGAAGTAACAAGGTTAATCCAGGGTGAGGTACCATGGTGCATGTTGTTTGTGGATGATATTGCATTGGTTGATAAAACTAAAGAGGGGGTTAATGCCAAATTAGAGCAATGGAGAGGGTTTAAGTTAAGTCCGAGTATGACGGAATATATGGAATGCCGCTTTAGAACTCAGAGGGGATAAGTGATGCGGTGGTGAGGTTGGACGGAAAAGTCCTAGATATGGGGGAATGTTTTAAAAATCTCGGGTCATTTATCCAAAAGAATGGTGATATTGACCAAGATGTGACACATAGGATTAAATGTGGGTGGCTTAAATGGAGTGCAGCCATGGAAGTGTTATGTGACAAAAACATCCCGTTAAAGTTGAGGAGGAAATTCTCCAGAACTACCATAAGACCAATGTTGCTCTACGATACACAATGTTGGGCTTACAAGAAAAAGCACATTCAAAAAGTAGGAGTTACGCAAATGTGGATGTTGAGATGGATGTGTGGGAACACTCTAAGGGATAGAACAGAAATGAAGTCATACGCCGAAAAGTTGGTGTAGCAAACATTGCAAGCAAATTAAGGGAAATCGCTTGCTTTGGTTCGGATGTGAGACGGAGACCTAAGGGAGCCCAGTGCGACGAGTGGAAGGGTGGGATCATAAAGATCTCAAATAAGGTAGGGGGAGACCGAAAATGACTTGGTAGGAAGGGGTTAGAAAAGATATGAAGCTTTTAGATTTAGAAGAGAATGAGGTTGTTGATCACACGGGATGGAGGAGGAAATTTTTAGGTGGATGACCACATGGAATGATTATTTTTGGTTCATGTACCAGACCCCAATTTTTTGGATTAAGGTTCTGATTGATTGATTGAGTAATCACATACACTATCTTAAATCACAGAGAACAACGTTATAAGCTTACCATTTTCGAAAGAATCAACAATTGCAATTTGCTTTTAATAAAAGAATCAACCAAATCAACGGAACAAAGAAAACCGATGACAACAGAAGAGACTAATTAAGCAGTAATCATCATAAAAAATACTAAAACGTAGCCGTTAAATTCAACAATCAACATATATGAACACGAAGATGAAGCAACCAATATACAGAAACAGCATCGAAAGCAATTAAAAATATACAGATAATTTCAACAGAAAACGAGAAAAATATATGTGAAATATATGCGATAATCTCAACAAAAACAAAATTACAAAACAAATTTCCGGAAATAAAAGATTGATGAAGATGAGTTCAAAATTACAGCAGCATCAACCAATTAAAGTAATAGAAAAAAGAGAAAAAATATTAAAGATTAAGCAGTAAATCATCAACAAAGTACGAAAATAATGCAGTTAATTTCAACAAATACGAGAATTTCTAACTAAAATTCCGCAAAAAAAAATAAATAAATCAAAATTAAAGAAGTATCAATCAATTAATCAAATTAGAAGAAGAAAAGAGAGAGAAAAGGAAAACCTCGATTGCGGAAGAAGAAAAAGAGGAAGAACCACACCATGAGACGTACCAGATGACGTCATCATGAGAGAGAGAACGAAGTTGAAGAGTGAGAAAGTGAGGGAGTTGTTGATGAGGATGAGTGGATTGTAGTGTTTGTAATAGTGATAATGGAAGTGATACATGGCAGTTTTCGATTCCTGCTACTGCTTTTACTTCGAACTCCATTTTTTTCTTTTTCTTTGTTCTTCCTCTCAGCTGATAGAATTAAAAGCACTTGGACTTTCGTTTAGCCAATCTTTTTTTCGGAAATTTTAGCCCAATTAAGGGTGTGCAAAATCGGATATCGGAATTTTTTCGATCTTGAAATTTGGATTTTTGAAACCAAAATAATTGGTTCCTTTTGCGTTCCAGAAAAAACCGGAATTTTGCAAATTTAGATATCCGGAAAAACCAGATCGGAAGTTCGGATAACTGGTTCTGTATTATACACCAAAACTTTCTCTAAAACTTACTTTCATACCCTTAAAAAATCGGATCGGAAAATCGGAAATCCAAAAAAATCCGAAAAACCGGAATTCCGAATTTTGTTTTCCTTAAAAATCCGGAATCCGAATTTTTAAAAATTTATTCTGTATCCGGTCCGGTTTCCGGTTTAAAATCCGGATATCCAGCTCGGTTTTCCGAATTTCATAAAACCAGATCGGATATCCGGATTTTAGGAACGGAATATCGGAAAACCGGGCCGGAAATTCGGAAACGGAATTTTTGGCACACCCTTAGCCCCAATGGCAAGGGGTGTGCAGTTGCGGGTAGTGTATTTTATTACCTAAGGCCGATCCGAAAATTTCGGGTACCCGCATATCGGGTACCCGGGTAGCCGAAATAATTGAGTCGGGTAAGTGGGTACCCGCAACTTCATCTTCTTATTTTTTTTTTTCACTTAAAACATAAATAAAGCATAATTGTATAAAGTATACTTAAACGAAAAAATTAATATTGTGATTCGCATAATTGCATTAACCTCTAAACTAATGTAATGGATGTAGGTGAACGGAAATAAATAAATAAAATTTGAAAAGCAAAAATAAAAAACTAATAAACAAATTATAAAAAATAAAGCAACACCGAAAAGGATCACAAACAAAGAAAACCTAACAAAAATAAGAAAAAATAAAGAGATAGTGGCTAGTTAGAGTATAATAATGTGGAAAAAATATAGTAGATATTTTAGAATTGTGGTAAAAAAAAGCCAAATTCAAAACTAAAATGAAAAAATAAATTGAAAAACTTAAAAAAAAAAAAAAAGAAAAAGAAAAGAAAAAAGAAAAAAAACCGGTTACCCGGTGCACCAAAATTTGTTCCCCCGTACCCGATCCGAAATATTTTGGGTACCCGATTCGCAAAATCTAATTTTCGCTTAAAAAATACCCGTTTGTAAGAAGCGGGTAACGAGTCGGATTTTCCGGGTCGTGTTTGACAATTTATTGTATTAAGTCTGTATCGTAATACTTGCAATTTTGAGCGCGATAAGACTCCTAGGTAAAAAAAAAAAAAAAACAAAACAAAAAAGAAGTAGGGTGTGCAAAGGTCCACGACCGGACCGGGACCTATTAGACCGGAAAATCGAAAACTGAATTTTCTATGGACGGAGACCGGATTGGAAAAATTCATGTCTTGACCGGGTTGGAACTGATTTTTCAAGTCCGGTCCGATCTTGGACCTGTTGGACCTATTCTTTTAGTTTGATAGTTTTTATTTGTAAAAGACAATTTATTATGTGCTCCTAGGAGCACAATCCACAATATACACTCGAGCGTGTGTTCCTCACGCACTTATATCTATATGTAATGTGCAGTTTACACGAGAGTAATATTCATTTTTCACAATTGAATATTCATTTTCCAAAGTATAATACTATAAGCAGCGCAAACAATATCTTATCTTTCAACACTTCTTATTTTAGATACTATAGATCAAATTCAGGTTAAACAAAAGTTTTGTGATCATATTTGAACATGTAATATTTATAACAAAATTCATAAATTCTTCTTTTTTGAATCATTAATTATCTTGTATGAGTTTTCAAGTTTGTGCTTATAGCTAGTGAATATCCAATATCCATTTTGTATACCAAAATGTCATTTTTTTTCCAACACTAACTATCCATATTCCAGCACACAGTATTTATCCTCAAACTTGCACCAACATATTTTCACTTTGTTGGGTGATATGCACTTTATTGTATGTAATATTCACTATGTAAAGAGTAATGGATGTCCATATTCCCCATGTGTTAATTCTCATCATAAGTGTCCTATGTAAATTCTCTTGGAACTCATGATTTTACTCCTCCATGTAACTCCATTCATTATAGTCACTTATGACCTTTTCAATGTTCTTAGGGAATCACAATGTAGTCATGTGTCTAAATATAGGGCTCCTAGTGTGGAGTAGACACACTTGAATAATACAAATGCTATATTCTCTTAAGTATCTATACTCTCACTCTCTATATTTCATAACACATTATCAGCACGATAGTTCTATCCTAGTTGAATCAGTTTCTATCAAGTCATATTCATAAACTACAAAAGGTATGCAGTCTCTAATCTAATAATGCTTATGAAAAGGTTCTTTCGATATTGATATTGCAATACAAAATAGTTTTTCATGTTAATAATGAATTATGGCATATACGTATAAACTTATTTCTATTATATAAAAAACAAATGTTATCAATCATGCAATGCCATACCATCTTTCAACATGTCTCGATATATGTATTCTTTGATATTATGTGATTTAAAAAAAAAAACAAAAAACAAAAAACAAAAAACATGTAATACATCAAAGTCACTATTAATGCACGTTACCACAATGGATACTTGAGATAATTATCAAAGCACGTTTATATGTTGTGCAATACAAGCTGTATTATCTTCATACAAAACTGTAGGTGCTTCTCTTCCATAGGATAAACCGCAATCCACTTTTATGTGTTGAACTACTGACCTTAGCCATACACATTCACGACTTGCCTCATGGATTGCTAAAATCTCAGAATGATTTGAAGAAGTAGCTGCAATAGTTTGTTTCATAGATCGCCACGAAATAGCGGTACCACCATATGTAAACACATATCCAGTTTGTGAACGAGCATTATGTGGGTCTGATAAATAGCATGTATCTGCATAACCAATCAAATGTTCTTTGGAAAGATTAGAGAAAAATAAACCCATATCTTTTGTACCTTGAAGGTAAAGAAGTACATGTTTGATCCCATTCCAATGTCTTCTAGTCGGACATGCACTAAACCTTGCTAATAAATTCACTGAGAATGATATGTCAGGTCGTGCATGACTTGCAAGGTACATTAATGCTCCTATTGCGCTTAAGTATGGTACTTCGGGACCAAGAATCTCCACCTCATTTTCCCGACGGTGGAAGGGATCTTTCTTTACATCAAGTGATCTTACAACCATAGGGTTGCTTAAAGGATGTGCTTTGTCCATATAAACTCTTTTAAGGACCTTTTCTATGTATGTTGATTGATGCACCAGTTTATCGTTCTTTAAATGCTCAATTTGTAACCCCAAACAAAATTTTGTTTTTCCAAGATCCTTCAATTCAAACCCTTTATTTAAACAATCCACAGTCACTGAAATCTCTTCAGGAGTTCAAATGATATTCAAATCATCAACATACACTGCGATTATAACGAATCCAAATCCAAATTTTTTAATAAAAATACATGGGCTAATAGGATCATTCTTATATCCTTCTTTCAATAAGTATTCACTAAGACGATTATACCACATACGCCCTGTAAATGAATCCACATACCACATAGTATTCACTCTGTTTAGGTCAGAAAATGCATTTAGCAATTGATTTGCTAAGGCTTGTAAATAAATTATCTTTTGAACTTCTAATTCACACTGTTTAGTACGAGGATCAAGATGAGATAATGAATTTTCATTCCAACTTATCTCTTTTACCAGCTGTTTATTTTCTCCCCCTAATGTTGAGAAAACTGACTCATTAAAATGACAATCTGCAAAACGAGCCGTGAACAAATCCCCTGTTAATGGCTCTAAATATTTAATTATTGATGGAGATTCGTATCCAACATACATTCTTAACCTTCTTTGAGGACCCATCTAAATTAGTACGTTGTGGTGGAGCAATTGGAACATATGCATCACATCCAAAAATTCTTAAATGGGAAATATTTGGTTCCTGACCAAAAATCAATTGTGATGGGGAGACTTTATGATAACTTGTTGGCCTGATGCGAATTAATGATGCTGCATGTAATACAGCATGCCCCCAAGCAGAAACTAGGAGTTTTGATTTCACTAACAATGGTCTAGTAATTAACTGCAAACGTTGGATTAATGACTCGACCATACCATTTTGTGTATGAACATGTGCTACAGGATGTTCAACATTTATCCCAATGGACATACAATAGTCATTGAAGGCTTGGGACGTGAATTCACCAGCATTATCAAGACGAATAGTCTTAATTGCATTATCTGGAAAATGCGCTCGTAATTTAATCAATTATCCCAATGTGACCATCTAGTTGATGTATCAATCAGCACCATAAAATATCTAAATGGTCCACATGGGGGATGTATGGGCCCACAAATATCCCCATGTATACGTTCCAGATAATTAATCGATTCAAAATTTATCTTAGTTGGTGATGGCCGAATTATCAACTTGCCTTCTGAGCAAGCTACACATTGAAAACCCTTATGAAGAATCTCCTGGCTCTTCAATGNTTCCTGGCTCTTCAATGAATGTCCACAAGGATTTTCAATGATTTTTTGCATCATTGTTGAACCGGGATGGCCTAACCGGTCATGCCAAACAACAAAATTATTAGTAAACTTCTGGTTTACAATAGAATGTGCTTCAATTGTATTGATTTTAGTGTAGTACAAACCAGTGGAGAATGTAGATAATTTTTCCAAGATATGTTTGGTGCCTTGGATTATACTTGTGATGTGAAGGAATTCATCATTTCCTTCACAAATTGTCTCTATATGATAGCCAGTACTACGAATATCTTTAAAACTTAATAAATTTCTTTGAGACAATGGGGAGTATGAAGCATCAACAATTTCAATTTTTGTTTCCCAAGGCAACAATATATTTGCTTTTCCGGAGCCTTCTATAATATTTGTACTACCCGATATAGTGTTCACATTAGCCTTTTTCATCAACAAGTGAGAAAAATATTTTTTATTCTTAATTATATTATGAGTGATTGCATTATCAATAAGACATAATTCTTCTCCATGTGTTGCAAGTTGAACTTGAAAGGTATTCATATTCTTCAAAATAAAATAAAGTGTCATAAATTAAACATATTATTTAAATGTGATAAATAGCCAATAACCATATTATTATAAAATAAAACAAAAACAAGTCATAATGTCTGAATAAATTAAAAGCATATAAAAGTCTTGTTACAACCATAAGGAAAAAAATAATTTATTCTAAACCAAACACACAACTAACATAAATAAATGCGAGAGTTTTATTTTAAACCAAACACACACAAATTGTAAAGTTTAATTATACCCTTCAGGGGCTGTCAGAAAATCGGCAACATCTAAATGAGTTGTGTCACCAAAATCAAAGTCAAAATCCCCTTCGTCATCTTCAAAGACAAGATTAGTCTCAACCTTTTTTCCTTTTTTTCAATGATTGTTGATAAAGGTCAACAAGATGTTTTGGCATCCGACACACACGAGACCAATGACCGTTTACTCCACAGCGATAACAAATAGTGGTCTCATTTTTCTCTTTCTCAATTTTATCATCCTTACGTTCCCACTTCTGGTGAGAATGTGGACTCTTGAAATAACCTCCATGACCCCTACTATATCCTCCAAAACCACGTCCACGACCACGGCCACGCCATTGGCCATGACCACGACCTTGACCACTATTGCTGGAATGGTCTTTGTTTTTGAGTTTTTTCTCATTATCATGAGAAGTCACATTCACTTCAAGGAATGGAGTAGAGCCAGTAGGACGTGATTCATGATTTTTCATTAATAGCTCATTATTTTGCTCAGCAACAAGAAGACAAGATATTAATTCAGAATATTTTGTAAAGCCTTTTTCTCGATATTGTGTCTGCAGGACAATATTATTTGCATGAAAAGTGGAGTATCTCTTTTCCAACATTTCTACATCACTAATTTTCTCACCACATAATTTTAATTGAGAAGTTATTCTGAATATAGCTAAGTTATATACACTAACAGATTTAAAATCTTGTAATCTCAAATTCAACCAATCATAACTTGCTTTAGGGAGTTAAAGAGTATAACAGTTTTTTGATGGTCATATCTTTCTTTTAGTCCATTCCAAAGAATATATGGGTCTTTAACGGTTAAATACTCATTTTTTAGCCCTTCGTGGAGGTGATGACGAAGGAATATCATGGCCTTAGTCTGATCTTGAGGTGTTGTTGTATTACCCTCTTTAATCGTTTCACCTAGCCCTTTAGCGGCTAGATGTATTTTAGCATCTAACACCCATGACAAATAATTTTTTCCGGCGATATCAAGAGCTATAAATTCCAATTTAATTTGGCAAGGTTTGTCATTTTCACTATAAAGACAATATTACAAAATAGTAAAATAAGTAAAAATTATTCAATTAATAAATATACTTTATTGTAATGCATATTGATAATAATGAAAATTAGAATAACTATAATATAAGCATGAAATAAGACAAGTATAGAAAGAAAAATAAAGAGAATAATATATAATCTAACTATAATACATGACAAGTAATATATGAATGAGACATATAAATAAATATACCTTGTTAGTGAATAGTGAATAGATACTTAAGAACGCTAATGTGAATATAAAATGAGAAATATAGAGAATATTAATATAATGTTTGAATGTTAATCAAAGTATCGTTATTTTAACATATCTTTATATAGTGAATATTCCATGTACTTTAAAATATAACATTATATAGTGAATATTCCATGTACTTTAAAATATAACATTATATAAAAATAAGTACATAAGAAAGATTCACTATATAAGGAAGGAAGATTGAGTTTGGCAGCTCTTGAATTATTCATCCAAACTTCAAAGATTAAAGCAAATCGTATCATAAGATACGGAGGATAATTATTTCATCCCATGAATCTCGCAACAAATCATCAAGCTACTACTCCGTATAAATAAAGGGGAAGTTCGTGAGTTGGGGGGAGCAATTGGGAGGCGATTTTTGGCAGAATGAACGCGGCGAACGAAGGAAGTAGAAGCGAATCAGTATCAATTCAATGGAGATTTCTCATAATTGGGTGATGTTCTCTTCGATTATGAGTAGCTAATTTCCTTATTCTAGGGCTTAGATGAAGCTCTACTAGTATGATTGAATAATTTAGTTTGATTGAGAATTAATGTTGGTTTTATGATTGCATAACTTTGGTTTAATCAGTTCGATTATTGGTGTCTGATTTAAGTTGATAATTATTCTTGTAGAACCGATTATTTGCTTAAATTGGTATTTAATTTACATACTTCGTTCTTGTAGTTCAAAGTGTGATGTTATGCAATGGTTTTTATTATTTGTGTTTGAGTAATTGAATAGTCTATGCTTTAGTTAGATAGGTTATGTCACTTAATCAGTCACAATTATCTTCAGTGAGTTAATTCCGGCTTGTAGTTAGGAAACTCGTTATAGAACCGATAAATTCTCAATCCGACTAGGTTGTCATTCATATTAGTAGTGGTGGATTCGAATGTCCTAGATTTCCTCCGCGTTGTCTATTTTGTCCGATATTCACTCTTTAATTTTCAGTTTACATAATTTATTTTATAACTCAATCAATACTTTCTTTACTATTAATTAGTAGACGTAATATTATTATTAATCTACCGTTCCCTCTGGATTCGATACCCTATTATTTACCACTTTCTACTAGGTCTTGTACACTTGCAAGAATAGGGTTTAATAACTTGTTTAAAATCACTATCAGTGACTCACAAATAACCAGATAGCAACAGTAATAACAACAATAACAAGACAATCACTCACTCATTTGTAAACATACTATATATGTTTATGTTTATATACATAATCTCAATCAGGGAAGTGGTTACGATCACCCACCATTCGAGTTAGGCTACTTCAACAGGTTTTTAAGCCCGGAGCAACTCAAACCTCAATGATGTTGACCATAGTTGTTTAATTTGGCTACTACAACAAGTAGTTGACAATCAACAACTTGGAGCAACTCAAACAACCATGGTCATCACTTGAGTCCCTTCATCATTTGGAGATAGTTAGTGTCTTATGAAAAAGGACTCATTTTTTATCAAACAATTGTCGGACTATAAGGGACTCGATCATCATTCAACAATTGCATCACCATAAGAGACTCAATTGTCTCACCATAAGGAAATCAAGTAAGAAGCAACAATTCAACAATAATCAATTGCATCACCATAAGAGACTCAATTGTCTCACCGTAAGGGTTTTAAGTAAGAAGCAACAATTCACCATAAGGGATTAGTTAGTGTCTTATGAAAAAGGACTCAATTGTCTCAAACAATTGTCGGACTATAAGGGACTCAATCATCATTCAACAATTCCCACTGTCACTGACTCACTCACTGTCTCACTTGCACTCAATCACACATTCACTCACATAATTCTGATAGTAATTAAACAATAATCAGTATAGAGCTGCAATCTTGCAACACAATTTGCAATAAAAATACTACAATTTACAAGAATTGAACTTTGTATTGTAAAATTAAATCAAAACAAATCAATTACAATTAATCCTGTGTAAATAACACCAAATTAAGCAAAGGGTATAAATCATTTTCCCTAAATCATGTCAAAAAATAGCCTTTCTTACAAAATTTATGCCCCAGAATGTGGGTAACCAAGAAACTTTGAACAAATTGAAAAAACAGAGAAAATAAGATGATGATAAAAAAGGAGAAATGGACTTACTGAAGAATGGAGGATGAGCGTTCAGTGAGGGAAGAATGGTGGTGAGTGGAGGGAAGAATCGTAACCCCAAACCCAGAAAATATAATCCCAAATTTGAATCAAAATAAAATGACAAAAATCAAAAACACGAAAACTAACCTGTCACTCACTGTCTCACACTCACTCAGTCACTCACACTTTGTCATTCACATTCACTCACTCACATAGTCACTCACTGACACACAAAGTCACTCACTCACTCACACAGTCACAAACTCACACTCAGTCACTAACAACCCAGAAAGACCAGACCCCAACCACAACAGCAGTAAACCACACCCAATAATCAGAATAACAACAATCTAAACAACAACAAACAGAACAACAACAATTAGTACGATGAACACAATCACTCACTCTCACACACTCAGTCACACACACACAATCAGTCACTCACTCTCACACACTCGCACACTCAGTCACTCACTCTCACACATTCAGTCATACTCGCACACTCAGTCACTCACTCTCACACACTCAGTCATACTGACACAGTCACTCACTCTCACACACTCAGTCACTCACTCAGTCATACTCACACAGTCACTCACTATCACACACTCACTCTTACACACTCAGTCATACTCACACAGTCACTCTCACTTTCACACACTCACACTCACTCACATAGTCATCACTCACACACATTCACTCACAGACATAGTCGTCACTCACGCACAGTCACTCTGACACTCACACACGGTCACTCTGACACTCACACAGTAACTCACTCACAAACCAACACAAAAACACCAGATCCAAACCTAATCCAAACTTCATAGAATTACCAGGTTGTGAGGTCAGGATGATTAGAGTACTTTGAGCATCGAGCAACCTGTTCATCTGTCTTAGGCAATCACTCAAATCCTGTTCCTTGATTTCAAGTTTCTTAAGCTGAGCTTCATTATATTCAGCAGCAATGGCAAGATCCAACTTTGCCCTATGAAGCTCATCCTTAAGTTTTGAAATCAATTTAGGATCTGGTTCAGAAGTGGCATGAGTATTCTCGCCTTTCCTTAGTTGAGATACTTCAGCTTGAAGATCACAGATTTTAGTTTCATATTCTAAGTGTAAGAATACAATATCAACACCTTGGTTGTCTGAAACAACTTTAGGGTTGATATCTTTTCTTAACTCAGATATTTTAGCTTGTAAATCACAAATCTTACTCTCATATTCCAAACATAAGTTATTGACATTAATACTAGATCTACTTGTGCTAGCAAGAGAAGTTTTTAGATTCAAATGCTCTTTGAAAAATTCTTCCACATCATCAACTATATAATTATATGCTAAAATCAAGTCTAAATGCTCTAGAGTAAGTGATTTCAGTTTAAGTACTTCGAAATTTATACCTTCAACTTCTTCCTCCTTAAGCTTACTAAAACCTCTTTCATTATTTTGATAAAAATCTGGTTTTAAAAAAACTGATTGAGGTTTTAGCATCTCAAGTTCTATATTCTTCTAATCCAGACTTATTTCAAACTCTGAAATTTTTTCTTTCAGTTCTGTACAAATAAGTTCAAGCTCAGCAGAACGACATTCACTAAGATCTAGATTTCGAGTTACTTCTCTTAGTTTCCTTTTGTTATCCTTATAAGCAGCATTGCCTTTGACATTTTGTTGAATAACAGCATCCATGAAATTTAGTAACTCATCTCTATCACAATATCTCATTTGTTCATGCATATCAGAAATAATTACCTATTCTTCATCAGAAGAGCTGCTTCCAGCCGTGAGACACATGTGTCCCTTCTTTTCTGAACTGGTTTGCCTCTGGTCTACTTCTCCCAACAATGCAGTCACACAAACTAGGGCTTCTTCCTCCTCACTTTCACCCCCTGAGTATGAATCTCCCCAGGAAGCAAGCATGGCTCTCTTTGTCATCTTTTTCTCTACTCGTCTTCCCTTGTCAGTCTTCCATGTCGGACAGTCCTTGATCATATTTCCAGTTTCACCACATTTGAAGCAACTAGTGCTGGCACTAGTTTTCTTCATGTTGCCTTTGTTCTTCCAGGATTTTCTATTATATTGAGATCTGAGGCTTCTATCAAACCTTCTTGCTATGAGACCTATTTCATCCATACCTTCTCCATTTTCTTCTCCCTTGAAGGCCAGCCCTCGGCTTTTGGTTGTTCCTTCATCCTTTGTGCTTACTAACATCTCATGAGTCATTAACGACCCAATAAGTTGTTCAACAGTCAGGGTGGTTAGATCCTTGGCTTCTTGGATTGCAGTTACTTTAGGCAGCCATTTACCTGTCAAACTTCTCAAATGTTTCCTAACCAAATCTTCACTAGTGAAACTTTTTCCAAGACATTTTAGTTCATTAAAAATTGACATAAAACGAGTATACATATCTTTTATATTTTCATCTTGATTCATATCAAAAGCTCCATATTTAGACATAAGCATATCTACCTTAGATAACCTGACTTCGCTAGTGCCTTCATAGGCTAACTCTAGAGTTTCCCATATTTCATTTGCAGTAGAACATCCTACAATATGGCTTACCTCATTATCAGCAATACTCTGTTGAAGAAGTGGCATAGCCTTTGCGTTCTTCTCGAGTGTCTTAAGATCTGTGCTAATGTATTCACTCTCCTTCTTCTCTGTTCCATCAGCGTTCTTAGACACCTTCTTAGGAACATTTTTGATTATTATCCAACACTCATAGTCAGTGCGAATGACAAAGTTTTGCATGAAGTTCTTCTACTAGGGATAGTTTGTTCCATTAAACTTGGGCAGCCTTGATCCAGAATTTCCATTCATCATCTCTTGAGTATTAATCTTTTCTTCCTTCACTAGGTGTTACCATTTCAAGAAGTTAGGCTCTGATACCAATTGAAAGTGCAAGTGAAACTCAAGAGAGGGGGGGGGGGGGGGAATTGAGGGGTTGTAAAACTTTTGTAAATTTTTCGATTAATTATAGGAATAGTTTAGAACCAGTTCTCAAGGAGCGAAAATAATAAAGCATTAAAATAAACAACACCAAGATTTAATGAGGTTGGACTTCTAATATGTCTACATCCTCCACTCACTCACTCTTTTATTAATTAACTAAGAATAACAAAAGAATTACACCCAATCAATTATGCACCTATGCACAATATGATTCCCCAACTTCCACCTATGGAAGTTCGACTCAACCCTCAACTATGAAGGTTCCAATAAAGATGATCCCAGATCAACTTCCCCATCAAACTAAACTCTCAGAATACTCAAATTACAACACTTTGTCTCTCAATAAAAATTATCCTAAACACTTACAAAAGAGAGAATATTAAGACCTTAATGTGGTTATGAGGTTTATGCGAGATTGAGACTTAGAGAGAACTTTTGCAATTCGTAATCTTCAATGTTTGTTCGTGCAAAGGTTCCTTTGGTTATATGCTAGCAAATGTCCTTAAATAAGCCTTTGTCTAGTATGACATGTAATATTGCACGAGGATATTTTCCTTGGAATATTGAAATAATTCCAGGAAAATATTCTCACTGATTTTATTTGAAATCAAATTAAATCAGCACAATATTATATAACATACTTGTCATACTTAAGAATATTTGCCTTGCATACCAATCCAAGCATTCTTATAATTTTTGAAAACAATCTTGGGCGGAAAGTGACTTTCCTAAAATACGGATGTATGAAGCAAACTCGAGAGGACTAGTTCAGCACTATTCCCAGACTATTCCAGTTAGCCAAGTTTACTTATAGTAATGTATACCAAGTAACTGGAGTTCCTTGTCATCCATAATTAGTACATCTCTATAATCTAAATCTTTATAGTGCATCTGTAAACCTTCATACCACTTATATTGCATCTAAGACCTAAGAGTTAGACTCTATGAGCTTGGTTTTCATGCAAACTTCAAGATTTAGCTTCTCGAGCTTTATCTTGTCATCTTTGAACTTATTTCTTTTGTACCTGCACATGCAAACAAAACCTTGCATACAAAATAATAGTTTAATGTGGTTGTCATCATTCAAAACAAAAGCTAGGGACTCAACAAGTATGACACTTCGGAAGGGGGAATTGAAGAGGTGAATCCTGAAGTTGTGGGCCAGAGTCTTGTTCTTAGAAGGGTTTAGCAATCAAAGTTGCGTTGCCTGTAGAGAACCAAAGAGAAAAGATTTTCATCACTAGAGGTAATGTGTTGGGAAAGTTATATGACTTGATTATTGATATAGGAAGTTGCACTAATGTGGTTTCAATTGTATTGATCAACAAATTGGACATTCCTACCACTGAACATCCTCAACCCTATAAGTTGCATTGTCTTAGCAACACAAGTGATGTGATGGTGAATAAGCAGGCATTGGTGTCTTTCAAAAGAGGAATTTTTGATGATTACGTGCTTTGTGATGTTTGTCCTATGGATGCATGCCATATACTGCTTGGGATACCATGGCAATATGACAGGTTTGTGCAGTTTGATGGACGAGAAAATGTGTATATCATTATGAAGCAGGCACAAGGTAAACCAATTGTTTTGAAACCTTTAGAAGGCTTTAGAATTACGAAGGATATGAGCAATGAAAAGGGTGTATTGTTGGTTGATGAGAAGACTATGGTCAAGGAAGTTGGGGACTGTGACAGATTTTATGTGCTGATGGCTAAGGAAGTGCAAGAGTAGGAAACGAAAATACCTCGTGAGTTGCGCCCTTTATTATACGTACTCCAAGACATATTTCCTAAGGAATTAGCCCAAGATTTCCGCCGATTAGAGGGATTGAGCATCAAATTGATTTGATTCCTAGAGCTCAAATTCCTAATAAGCCAGCCTTTAGGTGTAATCCATAAGAAACCAAAGAGATTCAACGTCAGATTGAAGAGTTGATGGCCCCGGGATATGTCAGGGAGAGTTTGAGTCCATGTACAGTACCAACATTGATAGTCCCTAAGAAAGATGGATCTTGGAAAATGTGCATTGTTTCTAGAGTTGTGAATAATACCACCATCAAGTATAGGTTTCCTATTCCTCGACTTGATGATTTATTAGATGAATTGCATGGTTCACTGGTGTTTACAAAGATTGATCTGAGGAGTGGTTATCATCAGATAAGGATGAGAGAAGGTGATGAATGGAAAACAAGATTCAAAACAAAATTGGGTCTCTGTTAATGGTTAGTTATGCCTTTTGGATTAACTAATGCTCCTAGTACTTTTATGAGACCGATGAATGAATTTTTTATACCTTTCATTGGAAAGTTTTTAGTTGTCCATTTGAATGATATATTGGTCTATAGTGCCAGTGTTGAGAATCATCTGCAGCATCTGAGAGAAGTTTTTGAAAATTTGAGGAAGCAGAAGTTTTATGTTAAGCTTGAAATGTGCTCGTTTATGGTGACTAGTGTGACGTTTTTGGGCTATATTGTTTCGAAAGATGGTTGAACAGGCTATCGCACACCTATCAAAAGTAAACCAAACGACACTAACTAATGTAGCTAGGGTAGTAAGGATCGAATCCTCAGGGAAGCAGTTAAACTCTATTAGTTCTAAAAAGCTTAAACTGTGTAAAGAGCCTTGGTCGAGAAGTATTGACTAGCTAACTGACTATTGACTAATTACTAACTAATTACTGGAAATGACGAAGAATTAAACCAATAAACTAAGCCTAGGGTCAGGCAAAAGAACTTATGCTTTTGATAATTTAGAATTACTCTCTTAGGATATAGAATTAAGCACTTTTCTCTCTCAAATTATTTAGGGGAAATTAGGGTTTGTTCAATACTTTGATTTTCAATTCAATTCAAGTCTTCATTGTTTCTTCAATTTGGTAATTCTTCTGGTTTTTGTTCTTTATTTTAGTTAACTTATGCTTTTTAGTCTTTCTAGTTTAATTAATTTAGTTATTTTTGTTTATGTTAATTAGTTGTTATTAATTACTTCATGAATTCAATTAGGGTTTTTACAACCTTCTTGTTTTAATCTTCATAATTATGAGTGAGTAGTTTAATTTCTAGGGTTAGGGAAACCTTGATCAATCAATGGACTAATAAATTAGGTTGTTCAATCCCATAATTAGTAGTCAATTTCTATTATTGGTTTCTTTTTTTACAATTGAATTGTGCGCAGATTTAGTTGTAATTCTGGTAATTGTTGAATTTGATGCCGAGAGGTAAAATACACAATAGACCACTGAATAATAGGCGGAATTAGTCTAGGCATGAGCGGAGCCTCTAGATGAGTTTCGAGGGAGTCTAGATTCGAGAGAATTAGTGAGCCCTAATTTAACGATAATTATGAGATTGAACGATCTTTGTTAGTGAATCCATTAGTTGTTCTTGGTGACCCGATTGACCCTAGCTTAGTTTATTGGTTTAATCCTTCGTCATTTGCAGTAATTAGTTAGTAATCAGTCAGTAGTCAGTTAGCTATCAATACATCTCGACCAAGGCTCTTTACACAGTTTAAGCTTTTTAGAACTAAGAGTTTAACTGCTTCCCTGAGGATTCGATCCTTACTACCCTAGCTACATTAGTTAGTGTCGTTTGGTTTACTTTTGATAGGTGTGCGATAGCCTGTTCAACCATCTTTCGAACAATAATAGCCCAACGTCACACATATCCTACACACACTTCAGCTTCATAAACTTTCTTCTCTCAAATTTTCAAAAACTCTCTCAGATGCTGAGATATTCTCAACACTGGCACTATAGACAAATATATCTTCAAATGGACAACTAAAAACTTTCCATGAAAGTTATAAAAATTCATTCATCGGTCTCATAAAAGTACTAGGAGCATTAGTTAATCCAAAGCATAACTACCATTAACAGAGACCCAATTTGTTTTTGAATCTTGTTTTCCATTCATCACCTTCTCTCATCCTTATCTGATGATAACCACTCCTCAATCAATCTTTGTAAACACCAGTGAACCATGCAATTCATCTAATAAATCATCAAGTCGAGGAGGAACCTATACTTGATGGTGGTATTATTCACAACTCTAAAACAATGCACATTTTCCAAGATCCATCTTTCTTAGGGACTATCAATGTTGGTACTGTACATGGACTCAAACTCTCCCTGACATATCCCGGGGCCATCAACTCTTCAATCTAGAGTTGAATCTCTTTGGTTTCTTATGGATTACACCTAAGGCTGGCTTATTAGGAATTTGAGCTCTAGGAATCAAATCAATTTATGCTCATCCCTCTAA
>PYUH01000127.1:1710053-2063772 GCA_016808085.1 Suaeda aralocaspica
ATGGAACTGCCCTTTTTGGTTGTTGAACGGACAAAAGTATTTTTCAAATATTCTGAAGATAAACCGTTTCATTCAAACTTTATAATATAGCTTCTAATATAATTTCTTTTTCATATTCCTTCCTTAATTATTTTTTCCTCTATATATTCTATGATTATATTTTCTCTCACACAAAAAAATCTAAATCGGACTTAATTCTTCATTCTTTCTCCCTCAACATGTTCAAACGTTTTTTTTCTCAAAGCAGAGGAATATTTAGTCTCATCATGCCGAAGAGAAGAAGCACACGATGGATGAGAAAGAAGTAGGAATCTCCTGAAATTAAAGAAGAAGAAAACAAAGAGATGGTTTGACAAAGTAATTGATTCTGTGATAGAAGATTATGTGATGGAGGGAAGCTGATGTAGAGGAAGAAGTTCGTTGATTAGAAAGAACGCCAAGTTTGACACTTCACAAGCCCTTACTATAAGATTCTGACCACACCAAAATCAAACCCCAAAATTTGACACCAAAATACACAAAAACACACTGCCAAAAAGCTTCACCACCAAAAAATCCAAAGATCATCTCGTACCAATAGAGACTTCAATATCCAAAGAACCTAGAGATGTTGAAGAATATGAACATGAGAAGGAACTCTGAGTCCGAATCAAAAGTCGGTTGAAGAACAAGTTGAGGAAGAAAAGTTGAAAATAAAGAAAACGGAAATTGAACCAATGGAGGATGTTGGTGCAGAAGAAGTGAGAAAATAAGTAAGGCACCAGAAACCGTCATAAAAAGACGGTTTTTAAGAAAGTGAGAAGAAGCCACTTAAACCACAAATAGAAAGTCCAAACCACCCACACCTAAAACCCTCCCATCAGTTGAGAAAATTAAAGAACAAGGAAGGTTTATAGATGAAAAGAAAGTGAAATACTTGTGAGAAAGAAAACACAATAGAAAATAGCAAGCAAGGTTGTTGCTCCGTGAAAACGGTTGATGAATAAGGGTGTGCTGAGGCGCCACGGGGAGTCTATATGAGAGAAGTACAACCAGACCAACTACAACAGGGCAAAAGAGAGAAGCAATCCGATATTGTGATATCTTAAGCATTAAATCTAAAAGAAAAGGTAAGTCTCTACCCCTCTACACTATATAATCTGAAAAGATAGACAAAATTCTGGGTAGGATTTTCTGTGCCAAGTTGGGTTGCACAAAACTTCTGATTGAGGTTAAGGCAGGCTTTAGATTTTCGAGAAATGGTCTGTGTTGTTCAAAAGATTTATATGTTTCTGCCACGTTGGGGAATTTACTCACACCTGCATACTAAAGATGATGGATCCTATTTTTCTTGTTAACAGGATACCCCCATAAATTTGTCTCAAAAGAAATTGGCTTGAGATTCTCAAAAGTTCCAACAAAGGGACTTGATGTTTACTCAGGTAAAATGGCCTCTCAGAAAGGAGTCACAACGAACGATCCAGACTAGATCTTTACTAGTCCACCTGATAGCAAGTAGGGGTAACATTGGCCAATTAAAGGATCTAAGATGAGGATATTCCATACCTAGCCTCAAGATTGTGTGTCCTAGGAGCAACAGGCGTATGAGGTGCACGTCGTTGGATGGATAGTGTCTATTACATTCCTTACTTGAGCACATTCCTTTCAACCTCCTGTATGATGTTAGGTCATATGATCTGCTGTGTGAGAAAGCTATCATGCTTACCCTATGGAGGGATGGTGACCTTAGTATTTGGGCACTACGAAGATAGTATGGTGGGAGATTTATGGCACAGTCACATCTCACATCAGATAATAGGTCAAAAGGGCATGACATATCAGGTGGTGTTTGGTTTAAAGATGAAGGATGAGGGGAAGAATGATGCTGTCATTGCGATTGGGACCAGTATAGAATCAATTCAAGCAAAACGTTTATGGCCTTGTAAAGACGTGAGTGACAGAATACAAATCATGCAAAAGATGAGTCAACAATGTTCACTAAATTATGTGCTGCAATTCAGGAATCTACAAGAAGAATTGAGGTTCGACTTGATTAAACTGGTATAAGTGGTGGTGAGGATTATGAAGACAAAGGAGAGACATCAGGGAAGCTTGCAGGTGATTGATGATGATGAGGATACTGAACATGTCTCTGAGAAGGATGAGGAAGAGAATGATGAGAAGGAAAATGATGAAGTGCCTCAGGAAGAGAGAATGATGAGACTTGAGATGACTCTGAGCTAATTGATTTTTTTTATTTCTTTATCTTATCTTATGATGCTTAATCCTCCTTTTATTGAATGTTTATTCCGGTCCCCCCTTCATTTTCAAAAGACAATTGATTCTAATTTGGTTTAATGCTGGTGTAATAACTTCAGGAAAGTGAGGTTTGGAAACTTTGACAGGAATAATTGTTAGGAATCAGCATTTCTAGAATGCTTTAGGGCGATACTATATTAGCTGAACTTAAGTATTAGTAGTTTGACTATGATTGTGTTTAGTTATTTGTTAAAAACTTTTAGCATAACTGTTTTGATGATGCCAAAAGGGGGAAGCAGGTGTGAAGTTTGATCTCTTCTACCAAATTCGGGGGGAAGCAGGGTCAAGATTCTGATCTCCTTACCCTAATTCAAGGGGAAGGCAGGTCAATATTACTATATGTGGTGGGCAGCATCTATAACCAAGATTGATAGTTGCTAGTGGTGACGGACCTACATGGTTTGGAAGTAAAGATCCAAGCATTTTACTTATTATCATTCCAACGGATTGTTGCTTGAAAACAAGTTTGATTGAAAACTACTGATGTTTTATTGCGAAACTATCTTAAGTATAAGAGCTCTAAGTCTAATTAGTATTTGCCCCCTGGTTATTAGAAACTCTTTGTTAAATGGTATAAGTTATTGTGAACTGTTTACTTGTAAAGACGCTAATTGCGGAAAAAGTTTGAGACCAGTCAATTGAATCTTCTAAAAATTCAAAATTTTTGAAAAGTTCCAAATATAGATGATATTATTTGTGGGGGACAATTGATGGTTTGTCATTCAATCAAAAAGGGGAATTGTTGACTTCCTAGCTTTGTTTGAATTGATGACAACCACATTGAACATGATATTGTATGCAAGGTTCTGTTTGCGTGCAAGTCGACAAGCAAACAAGGCAATGATGACAAGATTTAACGCCGAGAAGACAAATCTTGAAGTTTGCATGAAGACCCAAGCTCATCGAGTCTAACTTCTAGGTATTAGATGCAAATGTAGTGTATGAAGGTTACAAGATGCACATAAAAGATTGAGTTAAGAGATGTACATTATGATGACTAAGGGAACTTTCAGTACTTGGCAAACAAAATATAAGTAAGTTGGCTAACAGGAACAGTTTGGGGAACATGTGCTGAACTAGTCCTCTCGAGTTTGCTGCATAATCTGTATTTAGAAAAGTTTCTTTCCGCCTAAGATGTTTTCCAAAATATTCGAATGCTTGGATGGTATGCAAGGCAAATATCTTAAGTATGCAGGTAAGTTATATAATATTGTGCGTGGTTATTAGATTCAAATAAAATAAGTGAGAAAAATTTAACCCGAAATTTTATTCTCATAATTCAGGAAAAATTCTCTTGCAATATTATATGACATACTACCCATAAAGGCTTTATTTAAGGATTATCTGCTAGCATACAACACAGAACAACTTTTGCACGAACAAAATTGAAGGATTGAATGACAAAAAAAACTCTCTAAGTCTCAGTCTAGCATAAACCTCATCACACATTAAGGTTTTAGTTTTTCTCTTTCTGTAAGCGTTTAGTTAAATGTATTGAGAGAAAAAGTGTTGTAATTTGAGCATTTCTGTGAGTTCAATTTTTGCTAGGGAGTTGACCTAGGGTCATCTTCATTAGAATCTTAACGTTGAAGGTTGAGTCAAACTTCCAAGTCGGAAGTTGCGGGGAACCTATTGTGCATATGGGCATAATGATTGAGTGTTAAATGCGATTTTTTGTTATTTAAGTTGATTAATAAAAGAGTGAGTGAGTGGAGGGTGTAGTCTATTAGAAGTCGAAACCTCGTTAAAATCTTGGTGCGTGTTATTTTTGACATTGTTTCCACTGCCTGAGAACTAGTTCTAAAATTCTTATAATTAATCGAAAAAAAATAACACAACCTTACAACACTACATTACCCCCCCCCCTCTATGAGTGTCACTTGAGCTTTAACTAGGGCTCACTAATTCTCTCGAAACTTAGACTACCTCAAAAACTCTTTACGGCTGGTCGCTCGATTAATTTCTTTTTGCCTATTATTAAATGGTCTAATTGTGGTAATATTAACTCTCGGCCTGATTGTTCAAATACCTAACTCACAACAATAAATCTTGCCAACGTTTAGTTGCAATGATAGAATCAATAATAGGATTCAATAAAAAAAAACCAAGACTAATCATGAAATTAAATAAATTCAAAAATGGATGCATAGGTCCCCAGCCCTAGAGAAAAGAGAAACTGACACATTGGCTAAAGAAACTAAAACAAGAACAAATGCAACTAAACAAATCCATGTAACATAAACTAATTAAAATGTGGTCCTTCCATACGATCGCAAGTCATCAAATTTAGGATCTTCTTGAATTTTGAAATATGTGCGGGGCATTAAATCAAGACAGGGTTCAACGCTGCGCCACAGTGGAATATACTGAAGCGGACATTTTGACGATTCTGAGTTCTTTGCCGATTTCTTCAAATCTCGTCCGTAGCTTTCATGATGGTAAGCATCCGAGACAGTACACTTACTCGTTTTCAGTATCTGTAAATTCATAAACTCCCATACACCGTACATATAAAAATTCGAAAACATGATCGTAAGACCGCGGAGGCATAGAATAGTGGCTGAACGTAGTCTCTCGAGTTTGTTTCATCATCTGTATTTTAGAAAGTGTCTTCCACGCCCAAGATGTTTCAAAATTATACAGAATGCTAGGATTGGTTATGGAAGGCCAACTATTCTTAAGTATGGCAAGTATGTATATTAATATTGTGCTGATTTAATTTGATTCTAAAAATAAAACAGTGAGAATATTTTTCTGGAATTATTTCAATTCCAAGGACACAATCCCGTGCAATATACATGTCATACTAGCAAAAGGCTTATTTAAGGAATTTGATAGCATATAAACCAAAGGACCTTTGCATGAACAAACATGAAGATTAGAGAATTGCAAAAAAGTTCTCTCTAATTCTCAATCTTGCAACAACTCATAACACATTAAGTCTTAATTCATTCTCTTTTGTAAGCGTTAGCTTATTTTTATTGAGGACAAAGTGTTGAATTTGAAGTATTCTGAGAGTCTCAGTTTGTTGGGGAAGTTGATCTCGGATCATTTCATTGGAGAACCTTATAGTGGTGTGTTGAGTTCAAACTTCCATTAGGTGGAAGTTGGTGAATATATCGTGTCATAGGTGCATAATGATTAAGTGTGTAATTTTTGTCTATTATGAGTTAATTAATAAAAGAGTGAGTGGAGAAGTAGATTATAGAAGTTCAAACCTCGTTTAAATCTGGTTGTGTTTATTTATGCCTTTATTATTGCTGCCTTGAAACTAGTTCTAACTGTTTATAATTAGTCGAAAAAATTTCAACAGTTTACAACAACTCAATTCAACCCCCCCCCTGTGGAGTGTCACTTGCACTGTCAATTGGGATTCGGCAACTTCCTGTGAAAGGGTAAACACCTTAGAAGAAGAAGAAAAAGAAAAGTGAAATATAAGAGATGATGAATATGAAAAAATTCTGGACAAGGATGCCCAAGTTTAATGGAACAAACGATCCCTAGTGGATAGAACTACACGCAAAAAAAACTTTGTCTCCGCACTGGACTATGAAGTTTTGGATGATAATAAAAAGTGTTCCAGATGGGTGGCAACACGCTGTGATGGAACAGAGATAATAAAGACGAGTGAATACACCAGCAACAGATCTAACGAACTCGAGAAGACCGCAAAGGATATGTCATCTTAACAGGGTATTGGATGATAATGTGGTAAGCATACTTTTAGATGTTATAGTGCAAAGAAATATGGGAATCTCTAGAGTTAGCCTATGAAGGCACTAGTGAAGCAGGAGATTAAGGTGATAGGCTTATGTCAATATGAAGCTTTGTATGAATCAAGATTTGAACATTAAAAAAAAAAAATGTATACATAGTGAAGATTGGTTAGGGAAAATTTTGAAAAGTTCACAGGGTAATGCGCTGCCTAAGTAACTGCATCCAAGAAGCCACAGGATTATAACTACTCTGAGATGTGTAGTATCACAAAAGGAGGAAGGAACAACCAAAAGCCGGGGCGGGACTTCAAGCGAAGAAAAGAAGAGAAGATCTGGAATGAAAAATAGGTCTCATAGCAGAAAGGTGATAGCTAGATACATGTCTCCCACTCCAAGCCTCAGATCTCAATATAATAGAAAAATCCTGGAAAGAACAAAGGCAACATGAAGAAAACCAGTGCCAGCACTAGTTGCTCAAATGTGTGAAACTGGACAGATATCAAGGACTGTCGACATGGAAGACTGACAAGGGAACCGAAGGAGAAAAAAATGACAAAGAGAGCCATGTTGCTGCCTGGGGAGATTCATACTCAGGTGTGAAAGTGAGGAGGAAGGAGCCCTAGTTGTGTTGACTGCAATTGTTGGAGAAGTATGACCAGAGCAAGACAGACTAGTTCCGGAAAGAGGGACACATGTGTCTCACGGCTGGAAGCAGCTCTTCTGATGAAGAATAGGTAATTAATTCTGATATGCATGACAAATGAGTATTGTGATAGAGATGAGTTACTAAATTTCATGGATGCTGTTATTCAACAAGGTCACAGGCAATGCTGCTTATAAGGATACCAAAAGGAAACTAAGAGAAGTAACTCGACATCTAGATTTAGTGAATGTCGTTTGCTGAGCTTGAACGTATTTGTACAGTAACTGAAAGAAAAAATTTCAGAGCTTGAAATAAGTCTGGATCAGAAGAATATAGAACTGAGATGATAAACCTCAATCAGTTTTTTTCAACTAGATTTTATCAAAATAATGAAAGAGGTTTTAGTAAGCTTAAGGAGGAGAGGTTGAAGGTATAAATTTCGAAGTATTAAACAGATAAATCACTTACTCTAGAAAAATTCAGACTTGTTTGGCATATAATTATATGGTTGATTATGTGGAAGAAATTTTCAAAGAGCATGTGAATCTAAAAACTTCTCTTGCTAGCACAAGTGATTCTAGTATTAAGGCATAACTTATGTTTGGAATATGGGGTAAGATTGTGATTTACAAGTGAAATATCTGAGTTAAGAAAAGATATCAACCCTAAAGTTGTTTCAGACAATCAAGGTGTTAATATGAATTCTTACACTTAGAATATGAAAACTAAAAACTGTGAGGTTCAAGACTGAATAATCTCAACTAATGGAAGGCAAGAATACTCAGACCACTTCTGAACCAGATCCTAATTGATTCCAAAACTTAAGGAGAGCTTCCTAGGGCAAAGTTGGATCTGCCATTGCTGGCTGAATACAATGAAGCTCGGTTAAGGAACTTGAAATCAAGGAACAAGATTTGAGTGATTGCTAAGACAGATGAACAGGTTGCTCGATGCTCAAAGTAACTCTAAATCACTGACCTCACCAACGGTAATTCTATGAGGTTTGGATTAGGGGATTATGAGTAAGTAGTTCCACAACAGCCCCAAAAGTTGGTGAGAGATAAGATCTTGATTTTGATAAGAGAGGTAAGGTATATATTTTGCAAAAGACAAATGCAGTCTGCACCTATGTGGTAGGTAGATGGACATGTATTGAAACTGTGTGACCAAGGTAAAAACATAATAGAAAAACTTGTCTCATGTTCAAAGCACTCATGAATCATAGAGTCCCACAAATATTTGCTAAAAAGGAAAACATGATAAAACAAAAGAAAGACAAAGTAACAAAATTTAGATTTAGAAAGGACAGTACCAAAACCAGTTTCCCTATTAACAAGGAACCCAGAAAATCTGGGTTCCTACAAACTAAACCTTGATTTGTTTGTGCAGGTTAGGTAAGTCAAGGAAAGCCATTCTGGATTGGACAGTGGTTTCTTCAAGACACATGTCAGGAGATAAAAGTTAATATCTTTCACTCCTAGCATATGAAAGAGGAAGTGTCACCTTGGAGATAAAGTAAAGGTTTGATTCAAGGGTGTAGGTGAAGGTGGTAAGAACTTTCTCGAAGCATTAGACTAATGTATATTTTGAGTTTGTTGAACAATAACCTCTTCAGTTATATCTAGCTAGTGAAAGGAAACCTGTCCATTTGCAAACAAATAATCGTCAATAGTTCACACAAACAAGGGAAATAGTCCATAAGGGGGGTTCCGACATAATAATGTTTACATAAACAATTTTTGAGTCAGTTTCCAAGACTAGTGCCACATTCTCCAATGTTATGGAGGTGGATGCAATGGCTGTGGCAGAGGAACGAGGGACGCTGGACAGTAAGGTTTTCTGTGAAGTAAAACTGCGACTCTCAGGACTAGTTAAGGTTTACCAACAGTTAAGTTGTTTGAGAAAATATTTGTCCTTAAATGTGCCAATCATAAGCATGTCAGTCCACTTTTACAGCACAAGAAGTTTGAACCACTACTGACCATTCGATTTCTACACATGGACTTGTGTGGACCCATGCGTGGTTACAAGGTCGAAATGGTCATAGCTATGTGGTTTGTGTTAGTTGATGATTACTCTCATTCTACTTGGACCAGTATTCTAACGTTTAAAATTATTGAAAACCTTTGAAGAATTGAAATCTTGATAAAAAAAGGTACAGAAAAGTATCATCAACTGGTTTGATCTGGTTCTGACATTTAACAATGTCAGTTCAATACCTACTATATAAGATCATGGTGTATCTAACAATTTCTCAGCTCTCGAAACTCCACAACAAAAGGGAGTGGTTGAAGGAAAAAAAACCGACACTTCTAGAAGAAATGTCAAGAACAATGCTGCTGGAGCGCTGGTCTACCTCTAAACTTAGTGACTGAAGTTTGAGCTACTGCTGCATATTTAAATAGGGTAATGCGTAGACCTTACTAAAGAAAACACTTATGAGCTACTTAGGGGACGAAAAACAAATATTGCTCACCTTTAACCCGCATTTTGGGTGCAAAGTACTTTGACACATAATGGTTAAATCAAGTTTGGAATAATGGTCCCAGAAGCGATGAGGCTGTGTTAATGGATACCTCACACAGCAAGATACGAAGTTTTACAAAAGAAGACCCTTGATGTGTTCGAAGAGGAGTATCCATGTTCTGTTTGATCTTGAAAACTAATATGTTTAGCAAAGATGAGCAGCGGTGTGATGATGTGAATTCAGAAATTGGCATGCTTAAACTTTATAGGGAAAAAGAAGATTGTTTAGGGGGAAGGGCTGAATCAGACTCACCACAACTCCTAGAGAGGAAGAGTCTGGTCAAGCAAAACTCAAGGAAGCCTCATGAAGCTGAAGGAAGAGGAAATAGTAATCAGAGGCCAACCACATGAATACAATGCCCAGCTAAAACCATTAGGAAAAGGATCACTGTTTAAAAGAACAATGAAAACCGGGGGAACCAGTCACAGGAAACCAGTTCAACAATTAGAGGAATCAATGCAAATATTGATATGAACAAAGCTCTTACAAGATGACATGTGTCTGCTCATCACCTCTGATCTTATATTAGTGAATTAACAAAGGGCTCCTCCTTCCTTCAAACAAGGCAATTCTACTCTACGAAATTTTGTGCTTTTGTTCCTTCTTTTAAAGTTGAACCACACTGATTATACAGACTGCTTTGATCGGATCCAGATGGGGGGTTTGGCCATGCAAGATGCACTCAATCGTTGAGAGAAATCAAGTATAAGTATCTTGAACCAGAAGGAACAAACAAGTTGTAGTGAACTAAATTGGGTGTTCAGGAACAAAACTGGATGATGCAGGTTATTATAGTCAGGAACAAGGCAGACTAGTGGTCCAGGGTTCAATCAGGAAGGGATAGGAATTGATTATGATGAAACCTTTGCTCCAATAGCCAGGCTGAAAGCAATTAGGAGTTTTAAAGCTTTGCAGGCTCATAATGACTTCAAACTCTTTCAAATGGATGTAAGAAAACCTTTCTTTATTGGTATGTGATAGAAGGACGTATATGTGGAATAGCCCCCTGCATTTGAGGATAGTGATTGGCAAACCATGTTTTTAAACTTGACAAAGCTCTTATGGTCTCAAACAAGCTCCAGAGCTGGTATAAGAGG
Organism: Suaeda aralocaspica; assembly: GCA_016808085.1. Taxonomy (NCBI): domain Eukaryota; kingdom Viridiplantae; phylum Streptophyta; class Magnoliopsida; order Caryophyllales; family Amaranthaceae; genus Suaeda; species Suaeda aralocaspica. Next base: position 1,720,335 of record PYUH01000127.1, read on the forward strand.
CTTTCAAGTTTTCTTTTATTAAAATGGATAAAGAGAGGTTCAGTTGACAAGACACTATTCGTAAAGGAAAAGGGAACTGATCTGCTAGTGGTCCGATATATGTCGATAATATTTTGTTGGAGTTACTAATCTTGATTTGTGTAATGAGTTTGTAGATTTGATAAAAAGTTTAATTTGAAAGAGCATGATGGGAGAACTTGGATTCTTTCTAGGACTTCAAATCAAGCTAACAAGATGGAGGAATTATGTTCAAGCAGAAGAAAACCTCAAGGAATTGTTAAAGATATAAGCTTGTAAGACAACAAATCCTATGAACACACCTATTCCAATTTCTACAAATCGAGCCTTCATGAGAAGGAAAGGGTGTGAGGGTAAGTTGTATAGAGGTATGATTAGCTCATTGCTCTACTTAACATCCAGTAGGCCAGATATAGTGGATCTCAAGCTAAAGAATCTCACCTAAGGTTGTTAAGAGAATTTTAAGCACTCTCATGCTACGTATTTGTGTTTGTGGTATCCAAAAAGGTAACGTATGAATCTTATAGGATACACAGATGTTGACTTTGCTGGTTTATTGTGGATAGGAAGAGCACTTCTGGAATGGCTCACTTCTTAGGTTCTTGTCATATCTCGTGGGGATCTAAGAAACAAAATTCTAAGGCCTTACCCTGTGTACATTGCAGCAGATTTATGTTGTGCTCAGCTCTTGTGGATAAGTAGTAACAACTAAAGGATTTGGGATCTGTTTCAGAAGTTTTCCCATCTTATGTGATAACACTAGTGCATCAATATTTCAAAAATTCTGTCAACATTCTAAAACCAAACATATTGAGTTTAGGCGTCATTTTTTAGGGACAAGTTGAAAAAGGTAATGTAGAATTGGAGTTTTGCAGGTCAAAGATCAACTAGCTGACATCTTACCAAAACCTTTGAGCAAAGAAATGTTCATCAAGCTTCATACCTTGTTGGGTATGATTAAAATTAGACAATGAGCTCTTAAGTCTTTACTTGTCCCTTTGGCTAGTCAAATGATGTCAATTGTACATATTTTTGTTTAGTTTTTCTTTATGCTTTTTAGGTCCACAAAGTTCTTATGCGATGCTGAGCTGATCAATTTAGTACTCAATACCTTAGCAAAATCTTTGTAAAAGAAATTGGGACAGACCAATGCCAAACCATTAGGGAACTAGATCCATGAGGCCGTTATTTTTCAGTATTTTTCAAAAATTCAAATTTTTGGAAATAAATATAATGACAGTTGTATTTATGGAACTGCCTTTTTGGTGTACGGACAAATATCTTCAATATTTTGAAGATAATCGTTTTGATTCAAACCTTTTATAAATATATGCTTCTGATCATACATTCCTTCTTCATTTCATTCCTTATTTTTCTTTCTCTCCTATATATTCTCGCGATTATTTTTTCTCCCACAAAACCTATTCGTCTAATTCTTCTTCTTTCTCTCACTACATTGTTCAAAGTTTGTTTTTGCTAAAGCAAAGTTAATATTCAGTCTCATCATGTCGAAAAGAAGAAGCACACGGTTGGTTGAGAGAAGAAGTTAGTGAATCTCCTGAATTAAAACAAGAAGAAAACAAAAAAAAATGATGGTTGACAAGGTCATTGAGTTTGTAATAGAAGATGTGATGGAAGAGGAAGTTAATGAAGAAGAAGAAGTGTCGTTGACTAGAAAGAACACCAGGGCTTTGCAACTTCAAAGCCCTTACTAAAGACCTCCCACACCAAATCAACCACAAAAAACAACACAAAGGCGGATACACCAAAATTAACCGCCAAAAAAACCAAATCTTCACACCCACATACCACAAAATCATCCACTGCCAAAAAGCCACCCACACCAAGATCCAAAGAATCAACTTCTGTACCAATAGAGACGTCAAAACCCAAAGAACCAGAGATTGTCGAAGAAATGAAAGAGAAGGAATCTGAGTCCGAATCAAAGTCGAATGAAGAGTATTGAGGAGAAGAAGATGTTGAATCAGAAGAAAGGGAAATTGAACCAATGGAGGATGTGTTACTGAAAAAGTGAAGGAAAAGAAAGTAAGCACTAAGAAAATGTCATAAAAAACGGTTAAGAAAGTTGAGAAGAAGGCTACTAAACCACCAACCAATAAATCCAAGTCACCCACGCCTAAACACTCCCAAACCAGTTGAGAAATCAAAGAACAAGGAAGTTACTAAAGAAGAAGAGGAGTGTGACTTAACCACGGAGAAGAGAAACATAAGAAAATAGCAAGCAAGGGTACTTGGTGAAAACGGTTGCTAGAAAGGCTGCAAGAGCGTCCAAGGGGAAGGCTATCATAGAAAGAGAGCACAATCAGACCAAACCACAAATGGGCTAAGAGAAAGCAATCTGATGTCGTGATCTCTTAAGCATTAAATTAAGAAAAGTAAGTTACCATCCTAAACTACTATATAATCTGAAAGATAGAGAAATGTGGTGGGATGTTTGTTGCCAAAAAGTTGGGTTGCACAAAAATTCTGATTGAGGTTTAAGGAGGGCTTAGATTTTCAGAAGTGGTATGTGTGTGTTTGCCAAAACATTTAGATGTGTTCATGCCCCTAGGTGAAGAATTTTACTCACACCTGCATACTAAAGATGATGGATCCTATTTCTCCTTTGTCAAAGATACTTCCATAATTTGCTGAAAAGAAATTGGCTGAGATTCTAAAGTTCCTACAAAGGGACTTGATGGTTACTCTGAGAAAATGGCCTTCGTAAAGGGAGTCACAACAGAACAGATCCAGACCAGAATCTTACTAGTCCCTCTGATAGCAAGTAGGGGTACACCATTGGCCAATTAAAGGATCCAATCATGAGGATATTCCATACCATAGCCTCAAAGATTGTGTGTCCTAGAGCACATGGCCGTATGAGTGTACGGTTGATGGATAGTGTTCGTTCTCATTTACTTCCTTATTGAGCTCATTCCTTTCAACCTCCCTGCTATGATGTTAGGTCATGATCTGCTGTGTGGAGAAAGCTAATCATGTCTACCCTATGGGGATGGCTGACCTTAGTATTTGGGCACTAGAAGATAGCTATGGTGGGACATTATGGCACCATGTCACATCTCACCAATCAAGATAATAGGTCAAAAGGGCATGACATATGCAGGTGGTGTGTTAAAGATGAAGGATGAGGGGAAGAATGATGCTGGTCGCTGGGACCAGTGATGCTGGTCTTGCTGGGACCAGTACAAAAACAGTTCAGGCAACTATGCCTTGGTTAAGAAGCTGAGTGACCCGGAATCAACTAATGAAAAATATGGTAAATGGGGTCACTACAATATGTGCTGCACTTAGAATCCTACAGACGAATTGAGGTTCGTCTAGACAAGCAGGAATAATTGGTGGAGAGGATTCTGAAGACAAGGACGAGACATCAGAAGCATGCAGGAGATGCTGATGTAGAGGATGCTGAACTGATCTCTGAGAAGGATGATGAAGAGAATGTTGCCAGTGCTTCAGAGGAAGAAGACGATGATGAGACCTAACAAGACTTAGAGCTGATTGATCTCTTTGCCTTCTTTATTTTATCTATTGCTGCAAACCCTCCTTTATTGAATTCTTATTCTGGTTTCCCCTTCCCATTTCAAAAAAATTGTTTTTCTGTAATTTGGTTTGCTACTGGTTTGTAATAGCTTCAGGACAAGTAGGTATGGCACTTCGCGGAACAATTAATAGAATCAGCATCTCTAGAATGCTGTTTGAGCTACTATTTTGCCAAAACTTATATGGTTTGTAGTTAGACTAATGAGTGTGTTTATTTTTGTTTCACTGCTTCTATGCTTTGACTGTTTGATGATACCAAAAGGGGGAAGCAGGGTGAAGTTCTGATCTCTTCTACCTAATTTAGGGGGAAGAAGGTCAAATGAATATTACTAACCTGTTGTGTGCGCAGCAGCAACTAGAGCAAGATTGATAATCTTGCTAGTGATGATAGACCTACAAGGTCTGGAAGGAAATGTGTTCAAAGCATTTTACTTCTTATCATCCTAATGCTTGTTGTTTGAAAACAAGTCTGATGAACTTACTGATGTTCTTATTGCGAATACATGTTAAGTCTAAGAGTTCTGAGTCTAATTAGTATTTGCCCTGGGTACTTAGAAACTTTTCTTAAATTGTAATCAGTTAGTTGTGAACTGGTTTACTTGAAATGATGCTTAATATGCAGGAAAAGTTGAGACCAGTCCATTGAATTCTAAAGAATTCAAAATTTTCTAAAAGTTCCAAATATTAAATGAATTATTTGCAGGGGGAACTTTATGGTTGTCATCATCAAAAAAGGGGAATTTGTTGAGTTCCTAGCTTTTGTTTGAATGATGACACAACCACATTGAACTATTATATTTTATGTAAGGTTCTGTTGCATGTGCAGGTACGAAAGAAACAAGTTCAATGATGACAAACTAAAGCTCGAGAAGCTAAATCTTGAAGTTTGCATGAAGACCAAGCTCATAGAGTCAAACTCTTAGGTCTTAGATGCAATGTAAGTGGTATGAAGGTTTACAGATGCACTATAAAGATTGAGATGATAGAGATGTACTAATTATGGATGACAAGGAACTTCAGTTACTTGGTATACATAAACTATAAGTAAACTTGGCTGACTGGAACAGTCGGGAATAGTGCTTGAACCAGTCTCTCGAGTTTGCTTCATCATCCGTATTTTAGGAAAATTCTTTCCGCCCCCAAGATGTTTCAAAAATTAACGAATGCTTGGATTGGTATGCAGGCAAAAATTGCAATCGATGAAGAAATCAATAATGGAATTCAATAAAAAAAACAAAGAATTAATCAATGAACATAAAATAAATTCACAACATGATCATAGGTCCCCTAGCCCTAGAGAAAAATACTACTTACACATGGCTAAAGAAAAATAAAACAAGAATAAATTCAATTAACAAATCCATGAACATAAACTAATTAAACTAAAATTAAAACGAATTTAATTACTAGAAATTAAACTAAACAACTAAACTAACAAAATAAATAAACTAAACTGAAGACTAACAAAAATAAGAATAATAACTAAAAATGATTGAAAGAAAAGGAAAGAAATTACCAAAAGAAAGATTGAATTGCATTAATTGAGAACCGAATAGTCAATTACAAAGTAATGCTTCTAAAATTCTAGAGTTAAGTGTTTTAGGATTCCTAAGTCTAAAATATGCTAAAAACTAGTTAGGTCATGCCCATAACATATAGTGTTAAATTAATTAGGTTTTAATTATATTAATTCACGAAGCAAACCGCGAAGAAAAGCCAAACGGGGCGCGAACGCTCCACCTACGCCCGCAGCGACCAATGTGGTCCTTCCTACGCCCGCAAGTCTTCGGATTTGGGACTTCTTGAATTTCTGAACTATGTGCGGGCACATAGATCAAGGGTCTCAAGGGCTACGCCCCACATGGAATATACTGAGCGACATTTTGACGATCTTTTGAGTTCTTGCTCGATTTCTTCAAATCTTGTCCGTTAGCTTCTCATGACTTGGTAAGCATCCCGAGACAAGTACATTTTACTCGTTTAGCTTCTAGTAACTTCATAACTCCCTATTCACATCGTAACATATAAAACAATCCGAAAACCATGCGTAATGACCGAGGAGGCATAGAATAACCGTAAAAGCTCTAAAAGTCTGCTAAAGATGCTAAAACCGTTCCAAAACATAACTTAACATCGAAAGACGATATTTAATCAAAAAAAATCCACAAAATTAACTATTTAGCATAAGAATCAACCAAAAATGAGGGAAAAACTCACAATAACAAATGTATATCAGAGCGCTTGCATTGTAGTTTTCGTGGTATGTGAACTAGATAACCTTTTACTGCCTTTGTTGGATTGTGACTTTTATTCCAAAGTTTAAGTTTATTTGGTTTTGAAGGGCATTAAGATGGTTCCGAAGTGTAATAAGATTATTTTGGTTTTTGACTTTGGTTTGTTTTAAGTATTTAAGTTTCATTTTGAGTTTAATTTTGGTTTTGGTTTTTAAAGACTTGTTGTAGTATTTGATAAAAGCTTTAGCCGTTATCACGGTGGCAGTAATACTTTGGTTTTCCTAGTTAATTAGAGTTTTTGATAATTTTATTCTTTATTTATATTATAATATTTCGGAAAATCTAGAAAAAGAGTTAGGAATTTCAGGGTGTTACAATACTCCGATCTGCAGGAGGAGCCACAACAGCAGCAACCTCCATGGACACCAACCCCTGGTAGGGGCAGATGAACCAATTGCAGAACCAGTTCAACAACTTCCAGCTATAAAAGCAGTAGTTTATGTAGAGGTTACCACTTTTTAGCAGGACCACATCTTGCCATGTACCCTAAACTATGATCACTACGTTCACACAGGCGTGGTGCCTTCTACTGGCCCCCACCCTTCATGGTACACCTTTAACCATGGCGAGGGGACCTGTGGCGTAGGAGGAGCAGGAGGTGGTAGTGGAGATGATGACGATACCAGTGAGGATACTGATATCATCCTTCAGGATTTGACTGAGAGGATTCCCTTACTCCCTAGCACGAGGACATTGTTAAGTCTGGCAGGGGAGGTAAGTTTTATTTGCTTTCTTAGTTTGTACTACTTGTTAAGTAGGAGTTTACATATGACCAAAAAAATGCCGGCTTTTAGTATAGAGTTTTGTTTTGTTTTAGCAGTAGTTTAGTAGTTAGTAATTGATATGTTTTGAATTGATTGATTCTTTGGATGATGAAACTTTATAATGATGACTTCCATGTGCCCCGCACTTTTATTTAAAATGACTGTGATGATTTGGCCATGTGATGAGTTATGTTTTGGGAATTGTAACTCGGACTTGAACTTGGTTTAGCTTGAAGTCGTTTCATATCTTTCCATATATCCATGTGTAGAGTAGAGGCTTCAAGTATGTAAATGGGAGGATTTGAGCCGCATACATTACTATATGCTTTTCTTTTCTGTCTGCTTAGTTCCTAGTGGTTGTATGATCCATGTTTTGGCTTTTGACTCTAGTAGCTGGCATCGGTGTATTTCATGTCGCGAATGATAAAAGGCATTCATTTCTTTTAAGAGCTTTCAGATTTTTTGCATTCCATCATAAATTTTCCCTTGATCCTTGTTTGAGCTTTTTACCCTTCATTGCATTTTAGCCACATTACTACCCTCTTTGGCCATGCTTTATTGCTTTAGATATGCCTTAGCTTGGCTAGGGGGAGTTTTGGAGTTTGTGTGTTGTTGTGCATTTGTTGGAAGTTTTGGAGGATGTTGGAAAAGAGAATGTTTGAATAAAGTTTAAAGTTCAAGGATAGGTTTCACAATAGGCTCTGCATACCAATGTCTGGGTTAGTTTATGCAAAGAAGAATTGAAAGTTTATAGCTTTTGTTTAGCCTGGTTATGTATGTGTGATGATTTTGTCTATGTTAATTATTTTAGTAAGACATGTAATTAGAGTCGTGCGACTAAGTTTTGTAAATTTGAAAGTTGAAAAAGAAAATGAAAATATGATGAAAAGAATTGAATTGTTGGAACTTAAAGAAGACAAAAAAGAAAGTAAGCTTGTGAGTATTGGTGTTGTTGAATTGAAAGGTTTTTGGTTTGTGTGACGTGAATTTCAAAAGAATTGGTTTGATGTTGGAGATGTTGTTGATGTATTTATGGAAATGTTGATGAGTTCTTAATTTCATATGCGTATAGCCCGCATTTTCCACCACATTACCCCATTATCCTAACCAGCCACTTAGCCACGTTACAAGCTTAATAAGACCTTTTGATCGCCATGTACATGTTTTTTGTTCTTGTGAAGTGAGTCAATTGCCAAAGCTGTGGTATTATTGCATTTCGAGTCGACTTTGCATTAGGTTGATGTGACTACCCTTAAACACTTGCATGAGGTGTGAGATGTGGGATTGGGTTTCTCAAATTTTGCATTCAAACACATTTTGCATTTGCATCCTTTGTTGGGAATTAAGGGTGAGTTCATTCTTTTTTGCTCAATTATATGTGTGGAGTGACACCGAGTGAGCTACTCTAGTCATCGACTTCTATTTCTTACATGGTTGGCTTTATGATTTTGATTTGAGTGGATGGCGTCAAGGAATTTTGATGTGTTGGTTGAGGAACTTACATACTCGGAATCGCTTGAGTTGATGTGTTTTGAAAAGTTAAAGGGGTGAATCATTGTTTGTTTAGTTGTTTGCTTGAAGACAAGCAAGGGTTTGGCTTAAGGGAGTTTGATAAGTTAAATTTTATGCATGTTTTACCCCAATCCCGAGTGATTATTAGCTCTAACGCGGCTCTTTTGAGCCGCTTCTACTAACTTTTGCTATTTTGAGTGCTTTTTGTGTTCTTATAAAGATTTTGCAGGAATTGATGTTTTTATCGTTATATTCCGAGCCATTTGGAGCACTTGAAGATTAGTGGAGTGTTTGAAGTCATTATGAAGTTTTGCCTAGGATTAGGAGTGATAAGAAGCGTTAAAGAAGTAATTACAAGAAAACGAGCGAGAAAAGAAGAACGAGAACGAAGCTGCCAGGCAGTTCGCCCGGGTCGAAGGTGGTGCCCCCGGGTGGGTATTGTTTCGCCCGGGTCACCCTGGCGGGCTGCTCCGAGGCCTTTTTCCACACTTTTTTCCTTATTTGGGCTTTAGTATATATTTTTTTTACTCCTAATCACTTGTACGAACTCATTATCATATTCTTATTTTCTAGTCCTAGTTTTCTCTCTCTAGTTTGTGAACACATTCAATCATCCAATTCAATATAATTCAGGTTACCATTCAATTTTCTTGTTATCCTTTTAAGTCATGTTTTTAGTTATGTTCTTGTTGTAGTTTATGTTTAGTGTTTAGTTTTAGTTTTATTTTTATTATTTTTTTTTTGCCCTAGTTTTATGTTCTTGATAGTTTTGTTGTTTTTAATTAATTTGTTAGTCTTTAATTATGTCAATAGTTTTATTTTCTTTTGTTGTTTTATTTCTATGCTTTTGTTATGTTGAGTAGTTTTGTTTCTAGGGCTAGGGGATTCATGGATTAATTCCAATGCGTTGTTTTTGATAATTAAATGATTCTTGATGTTTCTGAATTCCTATTGTCAATTTATATTGTTTTATTTAAATTCTGGCCTGGTTTGATTGTTAGTTTGATATGATGAAATTGATGCCGAGAGGTAAGATACCACAATTAGATCACAGGGTTTATAGGCAAAACAGTCTAAGTGAGCGAGAGCATTAGAGGAGTTTGAAGGAGACTAGATCCAAGAGAATTAATTAGTGAGCCTTAGTTCAGGAAGTCAATAATTTGTCCATTAATTGTTGCTCAATTCATGGTTGTATGTGGTGAACCGATAACCTAGGTAGTTTATTGAGATATTTTCGTGTTTAATTTCTTCCTTATTAGTAATTAGTCTATTAGTTGGAAACCAATTCAAGGCCCTTGCGGCAAAATAGCTTTTAGAATAGTAGAATTTCGTTGCTTCCTTGTGGATTCGATCCCTACTTCCTTAACTACATTAGTTGGAGTTGTAGGTTATTTTTGATATGTATACGATTGTCATTTTATACCTCAGTCACAGATTTCGGAACTGGCCATGACTTAATAGCTTCAATCTTTGAAGGGTCAACAGAAACACCATTGATGTGCGGTTTTTATAATGTTTTTCCCTTGTTTCGATTAATTTTATGCCTAGAGTTGTTAATCTGGCTTTGTTTAGCTCATTCGATGTTTTTAGCTAATTTGAAGTGTCTCGTCAAGTTTGATTAATTTCCGGCAATTTTAGAGCATTTTAGTTGGTTTTATCATCCACGGTTGTATGTTCGGTTTGGTATGTTTTGTAATTTCAGGCACGAAAACGAGGCTCGGAACGAAGCCGGAAAGCTTAGACGGGATAAGAATGAAGGTGCAGGAAATGCATGTCAAGAAGTGTAAAACAAGCCTTAAAGAACTTATGAAGAAATAAGAGAAAAGGAGCAAAATAAAGCTTCTGAGGTTCATATGCGGGCGCACAAATAACCCATGCGGGCGCATTTAATCAAGATTTCAGCTTTAGAGGGCGTTCTGGAGGTCAGATCGGGCGCATGAATCTCCTATGCGCCCGCATAAGACGTTTTTCCCGATCTTTTTATTCGTCCTTTATTTTCTTTGTACTTAGGTTTTGTAAGCCCAACTTGGGTACATTAGGCACGGTTTTCTAGGCAAAAGAACTTATGCTTTTGATAATTTAGAATTACTCTCTTAGGATATAGAATTAGCACTTTTCTCTCTCAAATTAATTTAGGGGAAATTAGGGTTTGTTCAATACTTTGATTTTCAATTCAATTCAAGTCTTCAATTGTTTCTTCAATTTGGTAATTCTTCTGGTTTTGTTCTTTATTTTAGTTAACTTATGCTTTTAGTCTTTCTAGTTAATTAATTTAGTTATTTTTGTTTATGTTAATTAGTTGTTATTAATTACTTCATGAATTCAATTAGGGTTTTTACAACTATTCTTGTTTTAATCTTCATAATTATGAGTGAGTAGTTTAATTTCTAGGGTTAGGGAAACCTTGATCAATCAATGGACTAATTAAATTAGGTTGTTTCAATCCCATAATTAGTACAATTTCTATTATTGGTTTCTTTGTTTACAATTGATTGTGCGCAGATTTAGTTGTATTCTGGTAATTGTTGATTTGATGCCGAGAGGATAAAATACCACATAAGACCACTGAATAAAGGCGGAATTAGTCTAGGCATGAGCGAGAGCCGCTAGATGAGTTTCGAGGGAGTCTAGATTCGAGAGAATTAGTGAGCCTATTTAACGATAATTATGAGATTGAACGTCTTTGTTAGTGAATCGCATGTAGTTGTTCTTGGTGACCCGATTGTAGAAAACCGTGCCTAATGTACCCAAGTTGGGCTTACAAAACCTAAGTACAAAGAAAATAAAGGACGAATAAAAAGATCGGGAAAAACGTCTTATGCGGGCGCATAGGAGATTCATGCGCCCGCATCTGACCTCCAGAACGCCCTCTAAAGCTGAAATCTTGATTAAATGCGCCCGCATGTGTTATTTGTGCGCCCGCATATGAACCTCAGAAGCTTTATTTTGCTTCCTTTTCTTCTTATTTCTTCATAAGTTCTTTAAGGCTTGTTTTACACTTCTTGACATGCATTTCCATGCACCTTCATTCTTATCCCGTCTAAGCTTTCCGGCTTCGTTCCGAGCCTCGGTTTTCGTGCCTGAAATTACAAAACATACCAAAACCGAACATAACAACCGTGGATGATAAAAACCAACTAAAATGCTCTAAAATTGCCGGAAATTAATCAAACTTGACGAGACACTTCAAATTAGCTAAAGAACATCGAATGAGCTAAAACAAAGCCAGATTAACAACTTCTAGGCATAAAATTAACTCGAAACAAGGGGAAAAACATTATAAAAACCGCACATATCAATGGTGTTTCTGTTGACCCTTCAAAGATTGAAGCTATTAAGTCATGGCCAGTTCCGAAATCTGTGACTGAGGTATAAAAGTGACAATCGTATACATATCAAAAATAACCTACAACTCCAACTAATGTAGTTAAGGAAGTAGGGATCGAATCCACAAGGAAGCAACGAAATTCTACTAATTCTAAAAAGCTATTTTGCCGCAAAGGGCCTTTGAATTGGTTTCCAACTAATAGACTAATTACTAATAAGGAAGAAATTAAACACGAAAATATATCAATAAACTAGGCCTAGGTTATCGGTTCACCACATACTAACCAATGAATTGAGCAACAATTAATTGACAAATTATTGACTTCCTGAACTAAGGCTCACTAATTCTCTTGGATCTAGTCTCCTTCAAACTCCTCTAATGGCTCTCGCTCACTTAGACTTGTTTTGCCTATTAAACCCTGTGATCTAATTGTGGTAATCTTACCTCTCGGCATCAATTTCATCAATATCAAACTAACAATCAAACCAGGCCAGAATTTAAATAAAAGCAATATAAATTGACAATAGGAATTCAGAAACATCAAGAATCATGTTAATTAATCATAAAACAACGCATTGGAATTAATCCATGAATCCCCTAGCCCTAGAAACAAAACTACTCACACATAACAAAAAGCATAGAAATTAAAACAACAAAAGAAAATAAAACTATTGACATAATTAAAGACTAACAAATTAATTAAAAACAACAAAACTAATCAAGAACATAAAACTAGGGCAAAAAAAAAATAATAAAAAATAAAACTAAAACTAAACACTAAAAACATAAACTACAACAAGAACATAAACTAAAAACATGACTTAAAAGGATAACAAAGAAAAGTTGAATGGTAAACCTGAATTATATTGAATTGGATGATTGAATGTGTTCACAAACTAGAGAGAGAAAACTAGGACTAGAAAACTAAGAATATGATAATGAGTTCGTACAAGTGATTAGGAGTAAAAAAAAATTATATACTAAAGCCCAAAATAAGGAAAAAAGTGTGGAAAAAGGCCTCGGAGCAGCCCGCCAGGGTGACCCGGGCGAAACAATACCCACCCGGGGGCACCACCTTCGACCCGGGCGAACTGCCTGGCAGCTTCGTTCTTCGTTTCTTCGCTCGTTTTCTTGTAATTACTTCTTTAACGCTTCTTTATCACTCCTAATCCTAGGCAAAACTTCTATATGACTTCAAACACTCCACTAACTCTTCAAGTGCTCCAAATGGCTCGGAATATAACGATAAAAACATCAATTCCTGCAAAATCTTATAAAGAACACAAAAAGCACTCAAAATAGCAAAAGTTAGTAGAAGCGGCTCAAAAGAGCCGCGTTAGAGCTAATAATCACTCGGGATTGGGGGTAAAACATGCATAAAATATTAACTTATCAAACTCCCTTAAGCCAAACCCTTGCTTGTCTTCAAGCAAACAACTAAACAAACAATGAGTTCACCCCTTTAACTTTTCAAAACACAATCAACTCAAGCGATTCCGAGTATGTAAGTTCCTCAACCAACACATCAAAATTCCTTGACCGCCATCCACTCAAATCAAAATCATAAAGCCAACCATGTAAGAAATAGAAGTCGATGACTAGAGTAGCTCACTCGGTGTCACTCCACACATATAATTGAGCATAAAAGAATGAATCTCACCCTTAATTCCCAACAAAGGATGCAAATGCAAAATGTGTTTGAATGCAAAATTTGAGAAACCCAATCCCACATCTCACACCTCATGCAAGTGTTTAAGGGTAGTCACTCAACCTAATGCAAAAGTCGACTCGAAATGCAAATAATACTCACTAGCTTTGGCAATTGACTCACTTCACAAGAACAAAAAACATGTACATGGCGATCAAAAAGGTCTTATTAAGCTTGTAACGTGGCTAGAGTGCTGGGTAGGATAAATTTGGGATAATGTGGTGGAAAATGCGGGCTATACGCATATGAAATTGAAGAACATCATCAACATTTCCATAAATACATCAACAACATCTCCAACATCAAACCAATTCTTTTGAAATTCACGTCACACCAAAAAACTTTACAATTCAACAACACCAATACTCACAAGCTTACTTTCTTTTTTGTCTTCTTTAGATTCCAACAATTTTCAATTCTTTTCATCATATTTTCATTTTCTTTTTCAACTTTCAAAATTTACAAAACTTAGGCTCACGACTCTCAATTACATGTCTTTACTAAAATAATATAACATAGACAAAATCATCACACATACATAACCGGGCTAAACAAAAGCTATAAACTTTTCAATTCTTCTTTGCATAAACTAACCCAGACATTGGTATGCAGAGCCTTATTGTGAAACCTATCCTTGAACTTTAAACATTTATTCAAACATTCTCTTTTCCAACATCCTCCAAAACTTCCAACAAATGCACAACAACACACAAACTCCAAAACTCCCCCTAGCCAAGCTAAGGCATATCTAAAGCAATAAAGCATGGCCAAAGAGGGTAGTAATGTGGCTAAAATGCAAATGAAGGGTAAAAAGCTCAAAACAAGGATCAAGGGAAAATTTATGATGGAATGCCAAAAATCTGAAAGCTCTTAAAAGAAATGAATGCCTTTTATCATTCGCGACATGAAATACACCGATGCCAAGCTACTAGAGTCAAAAGCCAAAACATGGATCATACAACCACTAGGAACTAAGCAGACAAGAAAAGAAATAAGCATATAGTAATGTATGCGGCTCAAATCCTCCCATTTACATACTTGAAGCCTCTACTCTACACATGGATATATGGAAAGATATGAAACGACTTCAAGCTAAACCAAGTTCAAGTCCGAGTTACAATTCCCAAAACATAACTCATCACATGGCCAAATCAATCACAGTCATTTTAAATAAAAGTGCGGGGCACATGGAAGTCATCATTAATAAAGTTTCATCATCCAAAGAATTCAATCAATTCAAACATATCAATTACTAACTACTAAACTAACTGCTAAAACAAAACAAAACTCTATACTAAGAAAGCCGTGCATTTTTTTGGTCATATGTAAACTCCTACTTCTAACAAGTAGTACAAACTAAGAAAGCAAATAAAACTTACCTCCCCTAAGCCAGACTTAACAATGTCCTCAGTGCTGAAGGGAGTAAGGGAATCCTCTCAGTCAAAATCCTGAAGGATGATATCAGTATCCTCACTGGTATCGTCATCATCTCCACTACCACCTCCTGCTCCTCCTACGCCACAGGTCCCCTCGCCATGGTTAAAGGTGTACCATGAAGGGTGGGGGCCAGTAGAAGGCACCACGCCTGTGTAGACGTAGTGATCATAGTTAGGGTACATGGCAAGATGGTGGTCCTGCTAAAAAGTGTCGAACCTCTACATAAACTACTGCTTTTATAGCTGGAAGTTGTTGAACTGGTTCTGCAATTGGTTCATCTGCACCTACCAGGGGTTGGGTCCATGGGAGGTTGCTGCTGTTGTGGCTCCTCCTGCAGATCGGAGTATTGTAACACCCTGAAATTTCCTAACTTCTTTTTCTAGATTTTCCGAAAATATTATAATATAAATAAAGAATAATAATTATCAAAAACTCCTAATTAACTAGGAAAAACCAAAGTATTACTGCCACCGTGATAACGGCTAAAGCTTTTATCAAAGTACTACAACGGAAGTCTTTAAAAACCAAAACCAAAAATTAAAACTCAAAATGAAACTTAAATAAACTTAAAACAAACCAAAGTCAAAAACCAAAATAAATCTTTATTACACTTCGGAACCATCTTAATGGCCCTTCAAAACCAAATAAACTTTAAACTTTGGAAATAAAAGTCAACATCCAACAAAGGCAGTAAAAGGTATCTAGTTCACATAACCACGAAAACTACAATGCAAGCGCTCTGATATACATGTTTTATGTGGAGTTTTTCCCTCATTTTTGGTTGATTCTTATGCTAAATAGTTAATTTTGTGGATTTTTTTTGATTAAATATCGTCTTTCGATGTTAAGTTATGTTTTGGAACGGTTTTAGCATCTTTAGCAGACTTTTAGAGCTTTTTACGGTTATTCTATGCCTCCTCGGTCATTACGCATGGTTTTCGGATTGTTTTATATGTTACAGAGTGTAATAGGGAGTTATGAAGTTACTAGAAGCTAAAACGAGTAAAAATGTACTTGTCTCGGGATGCGTACCAAGTCATGAGAAGCTACGGACAAGATTTGAAGAAATCGAGCAAAGAACTCAAAAGATCGTCAAAATGTCGCTCAGTATATTCCATGTGGGCGTAGCCCTTTGAGACCCCTTGATCTATGTGCCCGCAACATAGTTCAGAAATTCAAGAAGTCCCAAATCCGAAGACTTGCGGGCGTAGGGAAGGACCACATTTTGGTCGCTGCGGGCGTAGGTGGAGCGTTTCGCGCCCCGTTTGGCTTTTCTTCGCGGTTTTGCTTCGTGGATTTATGATAATTAAAACCTAATTAATTTAAACACTATATGTATATGGGGCATGACCCTAACTAGTTTTTAGCATATTTTTAGACTTAGGAATCCTAAAACACTTAACTCTAGAATTTTAGAAGCAATTACTTTGTAATTGACTATTCGGTTCTCAATTAATGCAATTCAATCTTTCTTTTGGTAATTTCTTTCCTTTTTCTTTCAATCATTTTTAGTTTATTATTCTTATTAGTTTGTTAGTCTTCAGTTTAGTTTATTTATTTTGTTAGTTTAGTTGTTTAGTTTAATTTCTTAGTAATTAAATTCGTTTTAATTTTAGTTTTAATTAGTTTATGTTCATGGATTTGTTAATTGAATTTATTCTTGTTTTAGTTTCTTTAGCCATGTGTAAGTAGTATTTTTCTCTAGGGCTAGGGGACCTATGATCATGTTGTGAATTTATTTTATGTTCATTGATTAATTCTTTGTTTTTTTTATTGAATTCCTATTATTGATTTCTATCGATTGCAATTTTTGCCTTGCATACCAATCCAAGCATTCGTATAATTTTTGAAAACAATCTTGGGCGGAAAGAAATTTTCCTAAAATACGGATGTATGAAGCAAACTCGAGAGGACTGGTTCAGCACTATTCCCAGACTGTTCCAGTCAGCCAAGTTTACTTATAGTTATGTATACCAAGTAACTGAAGTTCCTTGTCATCCATAATTAGTACATCTCTATCATCTCAATCTTTATAGTGCATCTGTAAACCTTCATACCACTTACATTGCATCTAAGACCTAAGAGTTAGACTCTATGAGCTTGGTCTTCATGCAAACTTCAAGATTTAGCTTCTCGAGCTTTAGTTTGTCATCATTGAACTTGTTTCTTTCGTACCTGCACATGCAAACAGAACCTTACATAAAATATAATAGTTCAATGTGGTTTGTCATCATTCAAAACAAAAGCTAGGAACTCAACAAATTCCCCTTTTTTGATGATGACAAACCATAAAGTTCCCCCTGCAAATAATATCATTTAATATTTGGAACTTTTAGAAAATTTTGAATTCTTTAGAATTCAATGGACTGGTCTCATACTTTTCCTGCATATTAAGCATCATTTACAAGTAAACCAGTTCACAACTAACTGATTACAATTTAAGAAAGAGTTTCTAAGTACCCAGGGCAAATACTAATTAGACTCAGAACTCTTAGACTTAAACATGTATTCGCAATAAGAACATCAGTAAGTTCATCAGACTTGTTTTCAAACAAACAAGCATTAGGATGATAAGAAGTAAAATGCTTTGAACACATTTCCTTCCAGACCTTGTAGGTCTATCATCACTAGCAAGATTATCAATCTTGCTTCTAGTTGCTGCTGCACACACAGGTTAGTAATATTCATTTGACCTTCTTCCCCCTAAATTAGGTAGAAGAGATCAGAACTTCACCCTGCTTCCCCCTTTTGGTATCATCAAACAGTCAAAGCATAGAAGCAGTGAAACAAATAAGTAAACACAATCAGTAGTCTAACTACAAACCATATAAAGTTTTAGCAAAATAGGTAGCTCAAACAGCATTCTAGAGATGCTGATTCTATTAATTGTTCCCGCGAAAGTGCCATACCTACTTGTCCTGAAAGCTATTACAAACCAGTAGCAAACCAAATTACAGAAAAACAATGTTTTTGAAATGGGAAGGGGAAACCAGAATAAGAATTCAATAAAGGAGGGGTTTAGCAGCAATAGGATAAAATAAGAAGAAGGCAAAGAGATCAATCAGCTCTAGAGTCTTGTTAGGTCTCATCATCGTCTTCTTCCTCTGAAGCACTGGCAACATTCTCTTCATCATCCTTCTCAGAGATCAGTTCAGCATCCTCATCATCAGCATCTCCTGCAGCTTCTGATGTCTCGTCCTTGTCTTCAGAATCCTCTCCACCAATTATTCCTGCTTTGTCTAGACGAACCTCAATTCGTCTGTAGGATTCCTGAAGTGCAGCACATAGTGTAGTGACCCCATTTACCATATTTTTCATTAGTTGATTCCGGTCACTCAGCTTCTTAACCAAGGCATAGGTTGCCTGAACTGTTTTTGTACTGGTCCCAGCAAGACCAGCATCACTGGTCCCAGCAAGACCAGCATCATTCTTCCCCTCATCCTTCATCTTTAACACACCACCTGCATATGTCATGCCCTTTTGACCTATTATCTGATTGGTGAGATGTGACATGGTGCCATAATGTCCCACCATAGCTATCTTCTAGTGCCCAAATACTAAGGTCAGCCATCCTCCATAGGGTAGAGCATGATTAGCTTTCTCCACACAGCAGATCATATGACCTAACATCATAGCAGGGAGGTTGAAAGGAATGAGCTCAATAAGGAAGTAAATGAGAACACTATCCATCAACCGTACACTCATACGGCCATGTGCTCTAGGACACACAATCTTTGAGGCTATGGTATGGAATATCCTCATGATTGGATCCTTTAATTGGCCAATGGTGTACCCCTACTTGCTATCAGGTGGACTAGTAAAGATTCTGGTCTGGATCTGTTCTGTTGTGACTCCCTTTACAGAAGGCCAATTTTCTCTAGAGTAACCATCAAGTCCCTTTGTAGGAACTTTGAGAATCTCAGCCAATTTCTTTTCAGACAAATTTATGGAAGTATCTTTGACAAAGGAGAAATAGGATCCATCATCTTTAGTATGCAGGTGTGAGTAAAATTCTTCAACTAGGGGCATGAACACATCTAAATGTTTTGCAAACAACACATACCACTTCTGAAAATCTAAAGCCTCCTTAAACTCAATCAAGAATTTTTGTGCAACCCAACTTTTTGCAACAGAACATCCCACCACAATTTCTCTATCTTTCAGATTATATAGAGGTTTAGGAGTGGTAGACTTACTTTTCTTAGATTTAATGCTTTAAGAGATCACGACATCAGATTGCTTTCTCTTTAGCCCATTTGTGGTTTGGTCTGATTGTGCTTCTTTCATGATAGCCTTCCCCTTGGACGCTTCTGCAGCCTTTCTAGCAACCGTTTTCACACAAGTACCCTTGCTTGCTATTTTCTTAGTGTTCTCTTTCTCAGTGGTTAAGTCAACTTCCTCTTCTTCTTTAGTAACTTCCTTGTTCTTTGATTTCTCAACTGGTTTGGGAGTGATTTAGGCGTGGGTGACTTGGATTTATTGGTTGGTGGTTTAGTAGCCTTCTTCTCAACTTTCTTAACCGTTTTTTATGACAGTTTCTTAGTGCTTACTTTCTTTTCCTTCACTTTTTCAGTAACAACATCCTCCATTGGTTCAATTTCCCTTTCTTCTGATTCAACATCTTCTTCCTCAATATCTTCTTCATTCGACTTTGATTCGGACTCAGATTCCTTCTCATGTTCAATTTCTTCGACAATCTCTGGTTCTTTGGGTTTTGACGTCTCTATTGGTACAGAAGTTGATTCTTTGGATCTTGGTGTGGGTGGCTTTTTGGCAGTGGATGATTTTGTGGATGTGGGTGTGGAAGATTTGGTTTTTTTGGCGGTTAATTTTGGTGTATCCGCCTTTGTGGTTGTTTTTGTGGTTGATTTTGGTGTGGGAGGTCTTATAGTAAGGGCTTTTGAAGTTGCAGCCCTGGTGTTCTTTCTAGTCAACGACACTTCTTCTTCTTCATTAACTTCCTCTTCCATCACATCTTCTATTACAAACTCAATGACCTTGTCAACCATCTTTTTTGTTTTCTTCGTTTTAATTTCAGGAGATTCACTAACTTCTTTCTCAACCAACCGTGTGCTTCTTCTTTTCGACATGATGAGACTGAATATTAACTTTGCTTTGAGCAAAAACAAACTTTGAACAATGTGAGTGAGAGAAAGAAGAAGAATTTAGACGAATTAGGTTTTTGTGGGAGAAAAAATAATCGCGAGAATATATAGAGAGAAAGAAAAATAAGGAAATGAAATGAAGAAGGAATGTATGATCAGAAGCATATATTTATAAAAGGTTTGAATCAAAACGATTATCTTCAAAATAATTGAAGGATATTTGTCCGTTCAACCAAAAAGGCAGTTGCCATAAATACAACTGTCATTATATTTATTTCCAAAAATTTGAATTTTTGAAAAACTGACTGAAAAAATAACGGCCTCATGGATCTAGTTCCCTAATGGTTTGCAGTTGGTCTGTCCCAAGTTACTTTTTACAAGATTTTGCTAAGGTACTTGAGTACTAAATTGATCAGCTCAGCATCGCATAAGAACTTTGTGAGACCTAAAAAGCATAAAGAAAAAACTAAACAAAAAATATGTACATATTGACATCATTTGACTAGCCAAAGGGACAAGTAAAGACTTAAGAGCTCATTGTCTAATTTTAATCATACCCAACAAGGTATGAAGCTTGATGAACATTTCTTTGCTCAAAGGTTTTGTAAAGATGTCAGCTAGTTGATCTTTTGACCTGCAAAACTCCAATTCTACATTACCTTTTTCAACATTGTCCCTTAAAAAATGACGCCTAAACTCAATATGTTTGGTTTTAGAATGTTGGACAGAATTTTTTGAAATATTGATTGCACTAGTGTTATCACATAAGATGGGAAAACTTCTGAAACAGATCCCAAAATCCTTTAGTTGTTACTTTATCCACAAGAGCTGAGCACAACATAAATCTGCTGCAATGTACACAGGGTAAGGCCTTAGAATTTTGTTTCTTAGATCCCCACGAGATATGACAAGAACCTAAGAAGTGAGCCATTCCAGAAGTGCTCTTCCTATCCACAATAAAACCAGCAAAGTCAACATCTGTGTATCCTATAAGATTCATACTGTTACCTTTTGGATACCACAAACACAAATGATCAGTAGCATTGAGATGCCTTAAAATTCTCTTAACAACCTTTAGGTGAGATTCTTTAGCTTTGAGATACACTATATCTGGCCTACTGGATGTTAAGTAGAGCAATGAGCTAATCATACCTCTATACAACTTACCCTCAACACCCTTTCCCTTCTCATGAAGGCTCGATTTTGTAGAAATTGGAATAGGTGTTTCATAGGATTTGTTGTCTTACAAGCTTTATCTTTAAAGCAATTCCTTGAGGTATTTCTGCTGTTGAATCATAATTCCATCCTTGGTTAGCTTGATTTGAAGTCCTAGAAAGAATCCAAGTTCTCCCATCATGCTCTTTTCAAATTAACTTTTTATCAAATCTACAAACTCATTACACAAATCAAGATTAGTAACTCCAAACAAAATATTATCGACATATATCTGGACCACTAGCAGATCAGTTCCCTTTTCCTTTACGAATAGTGTCTTGTCAACTGAACCTCTCTTATATCCATTTTATAAAAGAAAACTTGAAAGCCTCTTATACCAAGCTCTGGGAGCTTGTTTGAGACCATAAAGAGCTTTGTCAAGTTTAAAAACATGGTTTGCCAAGTCACTATCCTCAAATGCAGGGGGCTATTCCACATATACGTCTTCTATCACATAACCATAAAGAAAGGTTGTCTTAACATCCATTTGAAAGAGTTTGAAGTTCATATGAGCTGCAAAAGCTATTAAAATCCTAATTGCTTTCAGCCTGGCTATTGGAGCAAAGGTTTCATCATAATCAATTCCTTCCCGTTGATTGAACCCTTGGACCACTAGTCTGGCCTTGTTCCTGACTATAATACCTGCATCATCCAGTTTGTTCCTGAACACCCATTTAGTTCTAATAACAGACATGTTTTCCTTCTTGGGTTCAAGATACTATACTTGATTTCTCTCAAACTGATTGAGTGCATCTTGCATGGCCAGAACCCCATCTGGATCCATCAAAGCAGTCTGATAATCAGTTGGTTCAACATTTAAAAGAAAGGAACAAAAAGCACAAAAATTTCGTAGAGTAGAATTCCTTGTTTGCACCCCTTTGTTAATATCACTAATGATAAGATCAGAGGGATGAGCAGACATGTACTTGAAGGATTTGTTCATATCAAGATTTGCATTGATTCCTTCTAATGTTGAACTGGTTCCTGTACTGGTTCCCCTGGTTTCATTGTTACTTTAAACAGGTGATCCTGGTTCCATAATGGTTTTAGCTGCATTGTATTCATGTGGTTGAGCCTCTGAGTCACTATTTCCTTCTCTTACTTCATGAGCTTCTTGAGTTTGTGCTTGACCAGACTCTTCCTCTCTAGGAGAGTTGTGTGGTGAGTCTGATTCAGCACCTTCTACTTCTTTTTCTCCTATAAAGTTTAGCATGCCAATTTCGAATTCATCATCATCACACTGCTCATGCTTGCTAAACATATTAGTTTCATCAAACAGAACATGGATACTCTCTTCAACACACAAGGTTCTTTTGTTGAAAACTTCGTATGCCTTGCTGTGTGAAGGGTATCCAATGAAAACAGCCTCATCGCTTCTGGGATCAAATTTATCCAAACTTGATTTACCATTATTGTGTACAAAGTACTTGCACCCAAAAATGCGTAAGTGAGCAATATTTGGTTTTCGTCCCCTAAGGAGCTCATAAGGTGTTTTCTTTAGTAAAGGTCTTAGCATTACCCTATTTAAAATATAGCAAGCAGTACTCACAACTTCAGTCCATAAGTTTAGAGGTAGACCACTCTCCAGAAGCATTGTTCTTGACATTTCTTCTAGAGTGCGGTTTTTCCTTTCAACCACTCCCCTTTTGTTGTGGAGTTCTAGAGGCTGAGAAATTGTTAGATACACCATGATCATTATAGTAGGTATTGAAGCTGACATTGTTAAATTCAGAACCATGATCAGACCAGTTGATGATTAATCTTATATTGGACCTGTTTTTATCAAGATTTCAAATTCTTCAAAGGTTTCATTTTTAAACTTTAGAAATACTGTCCAAGTATAATGAGAGTAATCATCAACTAACACAAACACATAGCTATGACCATTTCGACCTTGTACACGCATGGGTCCACACAAGTCCATGTGTAGAATTTCGAATGGTCTAGTAGTGGTTACAAACTTCTTTGGCTGAAAAGTGGACTTGACATGCTTATATTTGGCACATTTAAGACAAATATGTTCTGCAACAAACTTAATGTTTGGTAAACCTGTAACTAAGTCCTGAGATCGCAGTTTATTCAGCAAGGAAAAAACTTACATGTCCAAGTCTCTCGTGCCACAGCCAATGATCATCCTCCATAACATTGAGAGAAGTGGCACTAGTCTTAGGAAACTGACTCAAAAATGTTATGTAAACATTATTATGTCGGAACCCCTTATGGACTAGTTCCCTTGTTTCAGTGTTAACTATGTGACGATTATTTGTTTCAAATTCAACATGGTTTCCTTTGTCACGTAGCTGAGATATGCTGAAGAGGTTATGTTTCAACCTTCAACAAAATATACATTATCAATTGCTTGAGAAAGCGTCTTACCAACCTTACCTACACCCTTGATCAAACCTTTACTGTTATCTCCAAAGGTGACACTTCCTCTTTCATAGGCTAGGAGTGAAAGATATTAACTTTTATCTCCTGACATGTGTCTTGAGAAACCACTGTCCAAATACCAGAATGGCTTTCCTTTCACTCTAACCTGCACAAACAAATCAAGGTTTAGTTTTAGGAACCCAGATTTTCTTGGGTTCCTTGTTAATGGGAACTGGTTTGGTACTGTCCTTTCTAAACCAAATTTGTTTTACATTTGTCTTTCTTGTTTTATCATGTTTTCCTTTTTTAGACAAATTATTTGTGTGACTCTAATGATTATGAGTTCTTTGAACATGAGACAGATTTTTCTTATTATGTTTTTACTTGGTCCAACAAGTTTCAATAACATGTCCATTCTTACCACAATAGGTGCAGACGTGCATGTCTTTTGCAAAAATATACTTACCTCTCTTGAATTCAGAAATCAAAGTCTTATCTCTCACCAACTTTTGGGGCTGTTGGGAACTACTTCCAGAATACCCTAATCCAAACCTCATAGAATTACCAGGTTGTGAGGTCAGGATGTTTAGAGTACTTTGAGCATCGAGCAACCTGTTCATCTGTCTTAGGCAATCACTCAAATCTTGTTCCTTGATTTCAAGTTTCTTAAGCCGAGCTTCATTATATTCAGCAGCAATGGCAAGATCCAACTTTGCCCTATGAAGCTCATCCTTAAGTTTTGGAATCAATTCAGGATCTGGTTCAGAAGTGGTCTGAGTATTCTTGCCTTTCCTTAGTTGAGATATTTCAGCTTGAACATCACAGTTTTTAGTTTCATATTCTAAGTGTAAGAATTCAATATTAACACCTTGATTGTCTGAAACAACTTTAGGGTTGATATCTTTTCTTAACTCAGATATTTCAGCTTGTAAATCACAAATCTTACCTTCATATTCCAAACATAAGTTATTGACATTAATACTAGAACTACTTGTGCTAGCAAGAGAAGTTTTTAGATTCACATGCTCTTTGAAAATTTCTTCCACATAATCAACCATATAATTATATGCTAAAATCAAGTCTGAATGTTCTAGAGTAAGTGATTTCTGTTTAAGTACTTCGAAATTTATACCTTCAACCTCTGCCTCCTTAAGCTTACTAAAACCTCTTTCATTATTTTGATAAAAATCTAGTTTTGAAAAAACTGATTGAGGTTTTAGCATCTCAAGTTCTATATTCTTCTGATCCAGACTTATTTCAAGCTCTGAAATTTTTTCTTTCAGTTCTGTACAAATAAGTTCAAGCTCAGCAGAACGACATTCACTAAGATCTAGATTTCGAGTTACTTCTCTTAGTTTCCTTTTGTTATCCTTATAAGCAGCATTGCCTTTGACATTTTGTTGAATAACAGCATCCATGAAATTTAGTAACTCATCTCTATCACAATATCTCATTTGTTCATGCATATCAGAAATAATTACCTATTCTTCATCAGAAGAGCTGCTTCCAGCCGTGAGACACATGTGTCCCTTCTTTCCTGAACTAGTCTGCCTCTGGTCTACTTCTCCCAACAATGCAGTCACACAAACTAGGGCTTCTTCCTCCTCACTTTCACCACCTGAGTATGAATCTCCCCAGGCAGCAAGCATGGCTCTCTTTGTCATTTTTTTTCTCCATTCGGCTTCCCTTGTCAGTCTTCCATGTCGAACAGTCCTTGATCATATGTCCAGTTTCACCACATTTGAAGCAACTAGTGCTGGCACTGGTTTTCTTCATGTTGCCTTTGTTCTTCCAGGATTTTCTATTATATTGAGATCTGAGGCTTCTATCAAACCTTCTTGCTATGAGACCTATTTCATCCAGATCTTCTTCATTTTCTTCTCCCTTGAAGGCCAGCCCTCGGCTTTTGGTTGTTCCTTCCTCCTTTGTGCATACTAACATCTCAGAGTAGTTAGATCCTTGGCTTCTTGGATTGCAGTTACTTTAGGCAGCCATTTACCTGTGAAACTTTTCAAAATTTTCCTAACCAAATCTTCACTAGTATACATTTTTTTTTTTTAATTTCATCTTGATTCATATCAGAAGCTTCATATTTAGACATAAGCATATCTACCTTAGATCTCCTGACTTCACTAGTGCCTTCATAGGCTAACTCTAGAGATTCCCATATTTCATTTGCACTAGAACATGCTAAAATATGGCTTACCACATTATCAGCAATACCCTGTTGAAGAAGTGACATAGCCTTTGCGTTCTTCTCGAGTGTCTTAAGATCTGTGCTGGTGTATTCACTCTCTTTATTCTCTGTTCCATCAGCGTTGTTAGCCACCCTCTTAGGAACATTTTTTATTATCATCCAAAATTCATAGTCAGTGCGGATGACAAAGTTTTGCGTGCAGTTCTTCCACTAGGGATCGTTTGTTCCATTAAACTTGGGCAGCCTTGATCCAGAATTTTCATTCATCATCTCTTTAGTATTCATCTTTTCTTCCTTCTCTAGGTGTTACCCTTTCAAGAAGTTAGGCTCGATACCAATTGAAAGTGCAAGTGACACTCAACAGGGGGGGGGGTTGAATTGAGTGTTGTAAAACTGTTGTAAATTTTTCGACTAATTATAAGAACAGTTTAGAACTAGTTTTCAAGCAGCGAAAATAATAAAGCAATAAAATAAACAACACCAAGATTTAACGAGGTTTGACTTCTAATAAGTCTACGTCCTCCACTCACTCTTTTATTAATTAACTCATAATAACAAAAGAATTACACTTAATCAATTATGCACCTATGCACGATATGATTCCCCAACTTCCACCTATGGAAGTTTGACTCAACCCTCAACTATTAAGGTTCCAATGAAGATGATCCGAGATCAACTTCCCCAACAAACTGAACTCTCAGAATACTCAAATTACAACACTTTGTCTCTCAATAAAAATTATCCTAAACGCTTACAAAAGAGAGAATATTAAGACATTAATGTGGTTATGAGGTTTATGCAAGATTGAGACTTAGAGAGAACTTTTGCAATTCGTAATCTTCAATGTTTGTTCATGCAAAGGTTCCTTTGGTTATATGCTAGCAAATGTCCTTAAATAAGCCTTTGTCTAGTATGACATGTAATATTGCACGAGGATATTTTCCTTGGAATATTGAAATAATTCCAGAAAAATATTCTCACTGATTTTATTTGAAATCAAATTAAATCAGCACAATATTATATAACATACTTGCCATACTTAAGAATATTTGCCTTCCATACCAATC
Source organism: Suaeda aralocaspica (assembly GCA_016808085.1). NCBI lineage: Eukaryota > Viridiplantae > Streptophyta > Magnoliopsida > Caryophyllales > Amaranthaceae > Suaeda > Suaeda aralocaspica. Next base: position 1,746,911 of record PYUH01000127.1, read on the forward strand.
CTAGCATTCGTATAATTTTTGAAAACAATCTTGGGCGGGAAGACACTTTCCTAAAATACAGATGTATGAAACAAACTCGAGAGGACTAGTTCAGCACTATTCTATGCCTCCTCGGTCATTACGCATGGTTTTCGAATTGTTTTATATGTTACAGAGTGTAATAGGGAGTTATGAAGTTACTAGAAGCTAAAACGAGTAAAAGTGTACTTGTCTCGGGATGCGTACCAAGTCATGAGAAGCTACGGACGAGATTTGAAGAAATCGAGCAAAGAACTCAAAAGATCGTCAAAATGTCGCTCAGTATATTCCATGTGGGCGCAGCCCTTTGAGACATCTTGATTTATGCGCCCGCAACATAGTTCAGAAATTCAAGAAGTCCTAAATTTGATGACTTGCGAGCGTATGGAAGGACCACATTTTAATTAGTTTATGTTCATGGATTTGTTAATTGAATTTGTTCTTGTTTTAGTTTCTTTAGCCATGTGTAAGTTGTCTTTTTCTCTAGGGCTAGGGGACCTATGATCATGTTGTGAATTTATTTTATGTTCATTGATTAATTCTTGGTTTTTTTTATTGAATTCCTATTATTGATTTCTATCGATTGCAACTAAACTGTGGCAAGATTTAGTTGTGAGTTAGGTAATTGACGAAATCAAGGCCGAGAGGTAAGATTACCACAATTAGACCATTGAATAATAGGCAAAAACGAAATTATGCGAGCGACAGCCGGTAAAGGAGTTTTGAGGGAGTCTAAGTTCGAGAGAATTAGTGAGCCCTAGTGAAAGTACAAGTGACACTCAAGAGGGGGGGGGGGGGNNGGGGGGGGGGGGTAATTGAGTGTTGTAAGGTTGTAGTTAATTTTTCGATTAATTATAAGAATAGTTTAGAACTAGTTCTCAGGCAGTGGAAACAATGATGCAATAAAATAAACAGCACCAAGATTTAACGAGGTTCGACTTCTAATAAATCTACACCCTCCACTCACTCACTCTTTTATTAATCAACTTAAAATAACAATCGAATTACACTCAATCAATTATGCACCTATGCACAATATGATTCCCCAACTTCCACCTATGGAAGTTTGACTCAACCTTCAACTATTAAGATTCTAATGAAGATGACCCTAGGTCAACTTCCCTAGCAAATTGAACTCACAGAATGCTCAAATTACAACACTTTTTCTCTCAATAACAATTAGCCTAAACGCTTACAGAAGAGAGAAAAACTAAAACCTTAATGTGGTGATGAGGTTTATGCTAGACTGAGACTTAGAGAGTTTTTTTGTAATTCATATCCTTCAATTTTGTTCGTGCAAAAGTTGTTCTGGTTGTATGCTAGCAGATATCCTTAAATAAGCCTTTGGGTAGTATGTCATATAATATTGCAAGAGAATATTTTCCTTGGAATTATAGAAATAAAATTTCGGGTTAAATTTTCTCACTTATTTTATTTGAAATCTAATAACATCAGCACAATATTATATAACTTACCTGCCATACTTAAGAATATTTGCCTTGCATACCAATCCAAGCATTCGAATAATTTTTGAAAACAATCTTAGGCGGAAAGAAACTTTCCTAAAATACAGATGTATGCAGCAAACTCGAGAGGACTAGTTCAGCACTGTTCCCAGACTGTTCCTGTTAGCCAACTTTACTTATAGTTATGTATGCCAAGTAACTGAAGTTCCTTGTCATCCATAATAGTACATCTCTATAATCTCAATCTTTATAGTGCATCTGTAAACCTTCATACCACTTACATTGCATCTAAGACCTAAGAGTTAGACTCGATGAGCTTGGTCTTCATGCAAACTTCAAGATTTGGCTTCTCGAGCTTTATCTTGTCATCATTGCACTTGTTTCTTTCGTACTTGCACATGCAAACAGAACCTTGCATACAATATAATAGTTCAATGTGGTTTGTCATCATTCAAAACAAAAGCTAGGAAGTCAACAAATTCCCCTTTTTTGATGATGACAAACCATCAAGTTCCCCCTACAAATAATATCATCTAATATTTGGAACTTTTCAAAAATTTTGAATTCTTTAGAATTCAATGGACTGGTCTCAAACTTTTCCTGCAAATTAAGCGTCATTTACAAGTAAACCAGTTCACAATTAACTGATTACCATTTAACAAAGAGTTTCTAAGTAACCAGGGCAAATACTAATTAGACTTAGAGCTCTTAGACTTAAATATGTATTCGCAATAAGAACATCAGTAAGTTCATCAAACTTGTTTTCAAGCAAACAAGCCGTTGGAATGATAATAAGTAAAATGCTTTGGATACATTTACTTCCAAACCATGTAGGTCCGTCACCACTAGCAAGACTATCAATCTTGGTTCTAGATGCTGCCACACACACATATTAGTAATATTGACCTGCTTCCCCTTGAATTAGGTAGAAGAGATCAGAACTTGACCCTGCTTCCCCCTGAATTAGGTAGAAGAGATCAGAACTTCACACCTGCTTCCCCCTTTTGGCATCATCAAAACAGTTAATGCATAAAAGTTTTTAAACAAATAACTAAACACAATCAGTAGTCAAACTACTAATAATATAAAGTTCAGCTAATATAGGTAGCCCTAATAGCATTCTAGAGATGCTGATTCTAACAATTATTCCTGTCAAAGTTCCAAACCTACTTGTCCTGAAAGTTATTACAGACCAGCATTAAACCAAATTATAGAATAACAGTGTCTTTTGAAAATGGAAGGGGGGAACCGGAATAAGAATTCAATAAAAGGAGGGATTAGCAGCAATAAGATAAGATAAGAGGAAATAAAAGAAATCAATTAGCTCCAGAGTCATCTTCAGTCTCATCATTCTTCTCTTCCTCTGAAGCACTTGCATCATTTCCTTCATCATGCTCTTCCTCATCCTTCTCAGAGACATGTTCAGTATCCTCATCATCAGCATCACCTGCAGCTTCTGATGTCTCTTCCTTGTCTTCATAATCCTCACCACCACTTATACCAGCTTTATCAAGTCGAACCTCAATTCTTCTGTAGGATTCCTGAAGTGCAGCACATAATTTAGTGACATTGTTGACCATATTTTGCATGATTTGATTCTGGTCACTCAGCTTCTTTACCAAGGCATAAGTTGCTTGAATTGATTCTATACTGGTCCCAGCAAGACTAGCATCATTCTTCCCCTCATCCTTCATCTTTAACACACCACCTGCATATGTCATGCCCTTTTGACCTATTATCTGATTGGTGAGATGTGACATGGTGCCATAATCTCCCACCATAGCTATCTTCTAGTGCCCAAATACTAAGGTCAGCCATCCTCCATAGGGTAGAGCATGATTAGCTTTCTCCACACAGCAGATCATATGACCTAACATCATAGCAGGGAGGTTGAAAGGAATGTGCTCAATAAGGAAGTAAATAAGAACACTATCCATCAACCGTGCACTCATACGGCCATGTGCTCTAGGACACACAATCTTTGAGGCTATGGTATGGAATATCCTCATGATTAGATCCTTTAATTGGCCAATGGTGTACCCCTACTTGCTATCAGGTGGACTAGTAAAGATTCTAGTCTGGATCTGTTCTGTTGTGACTCCCTTTACAGAAGGCCAATTTTACCTGGAGTAAACATCAAGTCCCTTTGTTGGAACTTTGAGAATCTCAGCCAATTTCTTTTTAGACAAATTTATGGGAGTATCTTTAACAAAGAAGAAATAGGATCCATCATCTTTAGTATGCAGGTGTGAGTAAAATTCCTCAACCAGTGGCATGAAAACATATAAATCTTTTGTAAACAACACAGACCATTTCTGAAAATCTAAAGCCTCCTTAACCTCAATCAAGAAGTTTTGTGCAACCCAACTTTTGGCAACAGAAAATCCTACCAGAATTTGTCTATCTTTCAGATTATATAGAGGTAGAGGGGTAGTAGACTTACTTTTCTTAGATTTAATGCTTGAAGAGATCACAATATCAGATTGCTTTCTCTTTTTCCCTGTTGTAGGTTGGTCTGGTTGTACTTCTCTCATGATAGACTCCCCTTGGACGCCTCAGCACCCTTTCTAGCAACCGTTTTCACAGGAGCACCCTTGCTTGCTATTTTCTTTGTGTTTTCTTTCTCAACAATTATTTCAACTTTCTATTCATCTTTAGTAACTTCCTTGTTCTTTAATTTCTCAACTGGATTGGGAGGGGTTTTAGGTGTGGGTGGTTTGGACTTTCTAATTTGTGGTTTAGTGGCCTTCTTCTCAACTTTCTTAACCGTTTTTTATGACGGTTTCTTGGTGCTTACTTTATTTTCCTTCACTTCTTCTGCAACAACATCCTCCATTGGTTCAATTTCCTTTTCTTCTTATTCAACTTTTTCTTCCTCAACTTGTTCTTCATCCGACTTTGATTCGGACTCAGAGTCCTTCTCATGTTCATATTCTTCAACAATCTCTGGTTCTTTGGATATTGAAGTCTCTATTGGTACAGGAGTTGATTCTTTGGATTTTGGTGTGGAAGGCTTTTTGGCAGTGGTTGATTTTGTGGATTTTGGTGTGCAAGATTTGGTGATTTTGGTGTGGCAGATCTTATAGTAAGGGCTTTTGAAGTTTCAAACTTGGCGTTCTTTCTAATCAACGGAACTTCTTCCTCTACATCAGCTTCCTCCTCCATCACATCTTCTATCACAGAATCAATTACTTTGTCAACCATCTTCTTTGTTTTCTTCGTTTCAATTTCAGGAGATTCACTAACTTCTTTCTCATCCAATCGTGTGCTTCTTCTCTTCGGCATGATGAGACTAAATATTTCCTCTGCTTTGAGAAAAAAAAACTTTGAACAATGTGAGTGAGAGAAAGAAGAAGAATTTAGTCGATTTAGATTTTTGTGTGAGAGAAATATAATCGAGAGAATATATAGAGGAAAAAATAATTAAGGAAATGAAATGAAAAAGGAAAGTATGATTAGAAGCATATATTTATAAAAGTTTTGAATGAAAACGGTTATCTTCAGAATATTTGAAAGATACTTGTCCGTTCAACCAAAAAGGCAGTTGCCATATATATAACCGTCATTACATTTATTTCCAAAAAATTGAATTTTTGAAGATAAACTGACTGACTAAAATAACCGCCTCGTGAATCTGATTCCCTAATGGTCTGCAACTGGTCTGTGCTAACTTACTCTTTACAAGATTGTGCTAAGGTACTTGAGTACTAAATTGATCAGCTCAACATTGCATAAGAACTTTGTGAGGCCTAAAAAGCAAGTAAGAAAAACAAAACAAAAACAATCTATACATATTGACATCATTTGACAAGCCAAAGGGACAAGTCAAGACCTAAGAGCTCATTGTCTAATTTTAATCATAACCAACAAGGTAAGAAGCTTGATGAACATTTCTCTGCTTGTAAAAATGTTAGCTATTTGATCTTCTGACTTGTAAAACTCCAATTCTACATTACCTTTTTCAACATTGTCCCTTAGAAAATGATGCCTAATCTCAATGTGCTCGGTTTTAGAATGTTGGACAGGATTTTTCGAAATATTGGTTGCACTCGCGTTATCACATAAAATGGGAACGCTTCTGAAACAGGTCCCAAAGTCCTTTAGTTGTGACTTTATCCACAAGAGATGAGCACAACAAAAAGCAGCTGCAATGTACTCGGACTCTGCTGTGGATAAGGCCACAGAATTTTGTTTCTTAGATCCCCATGAGATAAGGCATGAACCTAAGAAGTGAGCCATTCCAGAAGTACTCTTCCTTTCCACAATAAAACCAGCAAAGTCAGCATCTGCGTATCCTATAAGATTCATACTGCTACCTTTTGGATACCACAAACAGAGATCATCAGTACCATTGAGATATCTTAAAATTCTCTTAACAACCTTTAGGTGAGATTCTTCAGGGTTGCTTTGAAATCTTGCACAGAACCCTACTGAAAACACTATATCTGGCCTACTGGCTGTTAAGTAGAGCGATGAGCCAATCATACCTCTATACAATTTACCCTCAACACCCTTTCCCTTCTCATCAAGGCTCAATTTTGTAGAAGTTGGAATAGGTGTTTCATAGGATTTGCTATCTTGGTAGCCATATCTTTTCAGCAACTCCTTGAGGTACTTCTGTTGAAGCATCATAATTCCATCCTTGGTTTGCTTGGTTTGAAGTCCTTGAAAGAACCCAAGTTCTCCCATCATACTCATTTCAGATTCACTTTTCATCAAATTTGCAAACTCATTACATAAATCAGGATTAGTAGCACCAAACAAAATATCATCTACATATGTCTAGGCCATTGGTAGATCAGTTCCCTTTTCTAGACCACTAGCCTAGCCTTGTTCTTGACTATAATACCTACATCGTCCAGTTTGTTCCTGAACACCCATTTAGTTCCAATAACAGACATGTTTTCCTTCCTGAGTTCAATATGCCAGACTTGATTTCTCTCAAACTGATTGAGTTCATCTTGCATGGCTAGAACCTAATCTGGATCCATTAAGGCAGTCTTATAGCCAATTGGTTCAACATTTGAAAGAAAGGAATAGAAGGCACAAAGTTTTGTAGAGTAGAATTCCTTGTTTGGACCCCTTTGTTAATATCACTAATGATAAGATCCAAGGGATGAGCAGACTTGTACTTGAAGGATTTGTTCATACCAAGATTTACATTGGTACCTTTGAATGTTGAACTTGTTCCTGTACTGGTTCCCCTTGTTTCATTGTTGCTTTAAACAGGTGAACCTGGTTCCATAATGATCTCAACTACATTGTATTCATGTGGTTGAGCCTCTGAGTCACTATTTCCTTCTCTTACTTCATGAGCTTCTTGAGTTTGTGCTTGACCAGACTCTTCCTCTCTAGGAGAGTTGTGCGGCGAGTCTGGTACAGCACCTTCTACTTCTTTAGTTCCTTTAAAGTTTAGCATGCCAATTTCTAATTCATCATCATCAATCTGCACATGCTTGCTAAACATATTAGTTTCATCAAACAGAACATGGATACTCTCTTCAAAACACAAGGTTATTTTGTTGAAAACTTTGTATGGCTTTTTGTGTGAAGAGTATCCAATGAAATTAGCCTCATCACTTCTAGGATCAAATTTGTCCAAACTTTATTTACCATTGTTGTGCACAAAACATTTGCACCCAAAAATGCGTAAGTGTGCAATGTTTGGTTTTCTTCCCCTAAGTAGCTCATAAGGTGTTTTCTTTAGCAAAGGTCTCATCATTACCCTATTTAAAATGTAGCAAGCAGTACTCACAGCTTCAATCCAGAAGTTTCGAGGTAGACCACTCTCTAGAAGCATTGTTCTTGCCATTTCTTTTAGGGTGTGGTTTTTATCTTTCAACTACTCCATTTTGCTGTGGAGTTCTTGGGGTTGATAAATTGTGAGATACACCATGATCATTACAGTAGGTAATGAAGCTAACATTGTCACATTCAGACCGGATAGAGACTGGTTGATGATTAATCTTATTTTGGACCTGTTTTATCAAGATTTCAAATTCTTCAAAAGTTTCATTTTTATATTTTAGAAATATTGTCCAAGTATAACGAGAGTAATCATCAACTAACACAAACACATAACTATGACCATTTCGACCTTGTACGCGCATGGGCTCACATAAGTCCATTTGCACGAAAAGAGGGCTTGTCATGTTTACATTTGGCACATTCATGACAGATATATTCTACAACAAACTTAATGTTAGGTAAACTTGTAACTAAGTCCTAAGATTGCATTTTATTTAACAAGGAAAAACTTACATGTCCAAGTCTCTTGTGCCACATCCAATGATCATCCTCTAAAACATTGAGAAAAGTGGTGCTGGTCTTACGAATCTTACTCAAAAATGTTATGTAAACATTATTGTGTCGGAACCCCTTACAGACCAGTTCCTTTGTTTCAGTGTTAACTATGTGACAAAGATTTGTTTCAAATTCGACATGGTTAGCTTTGTCACATAGCTGAGATATGCTCAAGAAGTTATGTTTCAAACCTTCAACAAAATATACATTATCAATTGCTTGAGAAAGTGTCTTACCAACCTTACCTATTCCCTTGATCAAACCTTTAATGTTATCTCTAAAGGTGACACTTCCTCCTTCATAGGCTACGAGTGAAAGAAATTGGCTTTTATCTCCTGACATGTGTCTTGAGCAACCACTGTCCAAATATCAAAATGGCTTTCCTTTCACTCTAGCCTGCACAAACAAATCAAGGTTTAGTTTTAGGAACACAGATTTTCTTGGGTTCCTTGTTAATAGGAACTGGGTTGATACCGTCCTATCTAACCCAGATTTGTTTCACATTTGTCTTTCTTGTTTATCATGTTTTCCATTTTTAGACAAATTATGTGTGTGACTCTTATGATTATGGGCCTTTTGAACATGAGACTGATTTTTCTTACCCTATTTTTTCTTGGTCCAACACGTTTCAATAACATGTCCATTCTTACCACAGTAGGTGCATACATGCGTGTCTTTTGAAAAAATGTATTTACCTTTCTTGAATTCATAAATCCAAGTCTCATCTCTCCCCAACTTTTGGGGCTGTTGGGAACTACTTCTAGAATACCCTAATTCATACCTCATAAGATTGCCAGGTTGTGTGGTCAGGATGTTTAGAGTACTTTGAGCATCGAGCAACCTCTTCATCTGTCTTATGCAATCACTCAAATCCTGTTCCTTGATTTCAAGTTTCTTATGGTGAGCTTCATTATATTCTGCAGCAGTGGCAAGATCCTACTTTGCACTATGAAGCTCATCCTTAAGTTTTGAAATCAATTCAGGATCTGGTTCAAAAGTGTTCTGAGTATTCTTTCCTTTCTTTAGTTGGAATATTTCAGTTTGAAGATCACAGATTCTAGTTTCATATGCACAATAAATTACACTCAATCAATTATGCACCTATGCACAATATGATTCCCAAACTTCCACCTATGAAAGTTCGACTCAACCTTCAACTATTAAGATTCTAATGAAGATGATCCTAGGTCAACTTCCCCAACAAACTGAACTCACAGAATGCTCAAATTACAACACTTTTTCTCTCAATAACAATTAGCCTAAACACTTACAGAAGAGAGAAAAATTAAAACCTTAATGTGGTGATGAGGTTTATGCTAGACTGAGACTTAGAGAGTTTTTTTGTAATTCGTATCCTTCAATTTTGTTCGTGCAAAAGTTGTTCTGGATGTATGCTAGCAGATATCCTTAAATAAGTCTTTGGGTAGTATGTCATGTAATATTGCAAGAGAATATTTTCCTTGGAATTATAGAAATAATTCCGGGAAAATATTCTCACTTATTTTATTTGAAATCAAATAAAATCAGCACAAGATTATATAACATACTTGCCATACTTAATAATATTTTCCTTGCATATCAATCCAAGCATTCGCATAATTTTTGAAAACAATCTTGGGTGGAAAGAAAATTTCCTAAAATACGGATGTGTGAAGCAAACTCGAGAGGACTGGTTTAACATTGTTCCCAGAATGTTCCAGTTAGCCAAGTTTACTTATAGTTATGTATGCCAAGTAACAGAAGTTCCTTGTCATCGATAATAGTACATCTCTATAATCTCAATCTTTATAGTGCATCTATAAACCTTCATACCACCTACATTGCATCTAAGTCCTAAAGAGTTAGACTCTATGAGCTTGATCTTCATGCAAACTTCAAGATATTGCTTCTCGAGCTTTATCTTGTCATCATTGAACTTGTTTCTTTCGTACCTGCACTTGCAAACAGAACCTTGCATAAAATATAATAGTTCAATGTAGTTTATCATCATTCAAAACAAAAGCTAGTTCAATGAATGCCAATGAATTAATTAATGAGTGTGTGATGAGTTTGTTGTTTGATCATAGTGAACCAACTTCCCTAGGTTTCTATTATAAGAGTTTAATTCATAAATTTCCCGTCATTTCACTAATTCTAATCATTGTTTCCTTAGTTTTAGTAGTCTTTACAGAACTTTCCACAAAGGCCACTTACACAGTTTATACTTTTTAGAACTAATAGAGTTTAATCGCTTTCCTGAGGATTCGATCCCTACATCCCTAGCTATATTAGTTAGAGTTGTTTGGTTTATTTTTGAGAGGTGTACGATAGCCTTGTTCAAATTTTGGCGCCATTGCCGGGGATGCAATTTTTAATTCTATTAGTCGGGTTTAAATTGTTCTTTTTGTTTTTATTTTTTTTATTTCCTCTCCTCATGGAACCTTCACGTTCTTTGAGGTAGTTCTCATTTCTGCATCGAGTTTCGATTGTGTGCAGGTATTAGGTTGTATGTCGGATTGGATTGATCTTGAATCGGAAAGATCACTACATAAACGGAGTCGTAGAAGGAAGTGGAGATTGCAGAGAGTCATTCCTTCCGAACAGACACTGACTGATTTGACACAACTTTTTGTTGAATTGAATATTTCAGATAGTTCCGATAAGGAAGAGATGGACGAATCACAGTTCAACGAGAACAACGTACCACAGAATGATGCACCACCGCCACCACTGCCGTCGCCACCACCAGCAAGGTCCTTAAAAGACTATTCTTAGCCGAGTTCTGCAACACTGGGAGGTGGTTATCGAGTTCCTGATACAGAGGCTCTGAATTTCGAATTGAAGCCAGCTTTGGTGAATATGGTAGAAAGAAATCAATTTGCAGGAACATTGAAAGAAGATCCGAATTTGTATTTGAATAACTTCATTCAATATTGCAATACAATTAAGCAAGCTGGTGTAACTCAGGATTATATACAGCGTATGATGTTCCCATTCTCATTGAAAACAAGGCTCGTTCTTGGTTAAATGGTCTAAACATGGATGCTATTAATAGTTGGGATGAATTAGCTCTTGCTTTTCAAAGGAAGTACTATCCTCCGGAGATAACTGCACAACTTAGGAGTCAAATTACGAATTTCAACCAAGAAACCGATGAAACGCTTTATGATGCGTGGGAGAGATTTAATGAGTTGTTGAGAATGTGCCCTCATCATGGTATTAAGAAGTGGTTTTTAGTGCAATCTTTTTATAATGGTTTGGGTAATGAGAGTAGAACACTGCTTGATTATGGGGGGGTGGTTGATTTATAAACCAAGAAGTTAATGCTGCATATGATTTGATTGAGAAGATCGCCATTCATAATTCTCAATTTAGTAATCCTAGAGGACATGATAAGAGAGGAGGAAAACATGTGGTAAATGAAAAATAAGAGAATTTGGTTTCATAAATCAATGCAATCCATGAGAAGCTAGACAAGATCAACACACCATCCTCCAATCCAATAATGGTAGCTGCATTGGCTGCACTTTCGAGAGCTACTGATGTCGTCTGTGATTTATGCGGGTCTTTTGGGCATAGTACTCAGACATGCCATAGTTCTATGGAGCAAGTATGTGCATTTCAAGCTTATAAGAATAATCCATTCTCCAACACATACAATCCGGGTTGGAAGGATCATCCACACTTCTCCTACAAGAATACTAGCAATGTTCAAAATCCGCAACAACAACATTTTGCACCACAGCAACAGCAGGTTCAACGATTTGCTCCACCTCAATCACCAGGTTTCTGTAGGCCACCATCTTCAGAACCACTCCCAGCACCTCTCTATCCAACTAGCAATGAGTTTTCGGAACTTAAGAATATGATGATACAGATGCAGAAAGCCATGGAAGCTATGCAGGCCCACAATTGACAATTGGAAACTCAAGTAGCACAAATTGCTTAGTCATCAGCTCAAAGGCAACAAGGCCAACTTCCTCCTCAACCTGCTCCATCAAGCAATCCACCTCGTGATCATTGCAAATCCATTGCAACGAGGAGCGGTACTTACTATGAAGTTCCTAGCATGCCTAATGATGATGCAAACAATGCTGCAGATAGAACGAAGAGGACTAGTTCGGTTGTCATTGAAGACCTTGAGGAAGTAGTTGTAGAAAAGGAGAATGAAGCCTCAAAGGAGAAAGAAGCATCAAAGAAGCAAGCTCCAGCATATGATTCAGTGGATATGATCCCTCCCTCAAAGGTGTTGTTGCCCTTCCCGAAAAGGGTAACCAGAAGTAAAAATGATAATCACTTTCGAAAATTTCTTGAAATAGTTAAGAATATGCAAGTTACTGTACCTTTCACCGATTTAATTACTCAAGTTCCTACTTACACTAAATTTTTGAAAGATATTTTGAGTAGGAAACTTGAGTTGAATGTAATAGAGACAGTTGCACTCACCGAGGAGTGCATTGCGATCCTTCAAAATAAATCTCCTCCTAAGTTGAGGGATCCTGGCAGCTTTTCAATTCCATGTAATATAGGTCCTTTGTTTATTGATAAGGCTCTATGTGATTTAGGAGCTAGTGTCAGTGTTATGCCCTTATCAATTTGCAAGAAGCTTGACATGGGAGAGCTTAAAGTTACTAATGTTACTTTGCAGATGGCGGATCGAACTATAAAATACCCTAAAGGTGTTTTAGAGGATGTGCCTGTTAGATTAGGAAAATTCTATATTCTTGTTGATTTTGTTGTTTTAGATATTGATGAGGATTCTCACATCTCTATCATTCGTGGTAGAGCTTTCTTACATACTACAGGTGCTGTCATTGATGTTAAAAATGAAAGTTTAACCCTTTCTGTAGGACATGATAAAGTAACATTTAATCTTAATAATGCAATGAAAAACCCCATGATAGAGCAGTCATGTTACATGATCGATGTTTTTAATGAGATTGTTTTGGATGACATGCTTCAATCCGTTAAAAAGAATCCTCTAGAAGCCCTTTTATGTTTAGATGCTGATGCAGGTGAAGAAGATTCGAATATTGATGCCATAGGCCATGAATTGAACAGTGAGAAGATGACTCTGGAGGAAAGACAAAGGTACCATTCGTTGCCTCAAAAATCATGCGCTGTCAAGGAGGTAACACAACCCAAAATGAAACCCCTTCCCCCTAATTTGAAATATGCTTTTCTAGATGATGATGAGATGTATCCAGTCATAGTTAGTTCCAAGCTTACTAATAGTCAACTTGAAAGGTTATTAACTGTAGTTAAAGCTCATAAAAAGGGTATTGGTTATACACTTGATGATTTGACTGAAATAAGTCCTGATTTTCGCATGCGTAGAATTGATCTAGAGGAAGACCATAAGCCTTGTATACAGGGGCAAAGGAGACTTAACCCTAACATGCAGGAAGCGGTGAAGAAAGAGGTTCTTAAACTTCTTGATGCAGTTATCATCTATGCGGTACCAGATTCTCAATGGGTAAGTCCAGTGTAGGTAGTCCCTAAGAAGGGAGGAACAACTATTGTGCGTAATGATAAAAACGAACTTATTCCTACTAGAGTTGTTACATGTTAGGGAATGTGCATTGACTACCAAAAATTAAATGTTGCCACTAAAAAGGATCATTTCCCTCTCCCTTTATTGATCAAATGTTAGAAAGGTTAGCAACGAACAAATATTTCTGTTATCTACATGGTTACTCTAGTTTCTTTCAAATACCTATCCTTCCTGATGATCAATCAAAAACAACATTTACTTATCCTTATGGTACTTTTGCTTACCGTAGAATGCCCTTTGGTCTATGTAATGCCCCTACTACCTTTCAACGACGTATGATGGCCATTTTTTCAGAGTTCATAGAGTCTAATATAGAAGTCTTCATGGATGATATTAGTATCTATGGTACTAATTTTGATTCATGTTTGGCTAATTTGACTAAAGTGCTTAAAATATGTGAACAGGTGAATTTGGTTCTCAATTGGGAGAAATGTCACTTTATGGTGACAGAAGGATTTGTCCTAGGACATCTAGTCTCCAAAAGAGGTATTAAAGTTGATAAGGCTAAAATTCAAGTTATTGAACAATTACCTCCACTAGTAAGTGTAAAAGGTGTTAGAAATTTTCTAAGTCATGCAGGGTTTTACCGCCGATTTATTAAAGATTTTTCTAAAATTGCTAAACCCTTAACTCAACTGCTATTAAAAGATGCTGAGTTTAATCCACTGATGAATGCCTTGAATCCTTTAATTTGATCAAATAAGCACTAATCTCAACACCCATTATTCAATCATCTGATTGGGAATTACCTTTTGAAATTATGTGTGATGCTAGTGACTTTGGTGTAGGTGTCGTGTTAGGTCAAAGGAAAAATAATATTTTGCATGCTATTTACTATGCTAGTAAGACTTTAGATCCAGCTTAGATTCACTATGCCACAACTTAAAAAGAATTGCTTGCTATAGTATATGCTTTGGATAAATTTCGTTCTTATCTTATAGGTTTGAAAGTTATCATTTATACTGACCATGCAGCTTTAAAGTACTTACTTGGGAAGAAAGAAGCTAAACTGAGGCTTATTAGGTGGATTTTGCTTCTTCAAGAGTTCGATCTAGAAATACGTGATAAGAAAGGTGCAGAAAATGTGGTCGTAAATCATCTATCTAGGATTCGGTATGAGAATAGGGAGATATCAACCCCCATTAATGACTCTTTTCCTAATGATCATCTCTTAGCTGTGATTTCCAATACTCCATGATTTGGTGATTATGCTAATTACGTAGTTGGAGGAGTTTTACCTCCCGATTCCACTTATCAGCAATGGAAAATTTTTTTTACATGATGTTAGGCATTAGTTTTGGGATGACCCTAACTTGTTTTGTGAGTGTGCAGATGGCTTTTATCGCACATGTGTACCAGATTGGGAAGTCTACGGAATTTTTCATCATTGCCACTCTTCACCTTATGGAGGACATGTCGAGCCCGCTAAAACGATGTTTAAAGTATTACAATCAGGTTTTTATTGGCCTACAATACTCAAGGATGCTAGAGATTTTGTCATGACTTGTGATTCGTGCCAACGAATAGGTAATATATCAAAAAGGCATGAAATGCCTCAAACAGGTATCTTAGAAGTTGAAATTTTCGATTCCCTTGACTAGCGTGACTCTAGCAACTGCCTCTTCTCTAAGAGCATTTTTTCATGTTCAACTAGAGTCATGAGCCTTGCCTCCTATATGACAAATTTATGGAAGGGAAAAAACTTCAACCAGTCAATAAAATAAAGCCACAAGAAACATGCCATCTAACTGCAGTAACAGAAGTACCTTATCTTCCTCTTCCTTCTGTTACGATTCCTCAAACTCTTTCTTTTTCAGCTCCGACTCCTCTTGACTTTTCTGTTCGTCTGCTTCCTTTGGAAAGTTGATATCTCCATACAAAGCAGCATCGTTGTTTACATTTAAAGAGAAGCATTTGAGCCATTCAAAGATAAATAAAACCTAGCAGATGTTAAATCAAAACAACTTAACCTCTCAAAACGGGTTGTACAACATTATTACCATACTGCAAAGTTAGAATTGAAGTGCAACTTGAGAGAGAGTGCACACCCAGAAATGCACATCCTCATGATTGCCAAGGCCCTAGGATCATCACCTCCCCGACATTAATTGAATACATGATAGGAGTTCTGAGACTGAGGGTAAACATTCCCCATCCCTCTCCCCGACATCATACTACACTAAATCATCCCACCTAGCATCATCATCTCCACTCAACGCATTACACTCAAACCAAATATTCTTCAACAATTAACCTAAATACAGCTTGGTAATTGAAAAATCAAAATAAAAAGGTTTACATCGGGAAATAAAAAAGGAAAACAGGAAAATCGTAACCTTGAGAATACACAAAAAACCTTCAGCATTATGTACACAATAGAAGACATAATGAGTATAAATCACTACTGAATATTTACCTTCCAAAATCATTGACACGCTCAGCTTTGACATCAAGTCCACCAGCCACATTGCTGGTATCTTCCACTTCACCACTACCACTGCCACACTCACTCACACGCACAATCTCTCACTCAGACACAGCCATACTCACTCACACGCACAATCCCTCACTCAGACACAGCCACACTCACTCACATGCACAATCCCTCACTCACACACAGTCCCTCACTCACCCACTTGCACAGTCCCTCACTCATACACTCAGTCACACACACACTCAGTCGCTGACTCATAAAGTCATTCCCTCACACATACACTTAGTCACACACACCCAGTCCCTCACTAACAACCACAGAAACCCACAACAAACCCAACAACCAGCACCATTACAAATCATCCTGAAACCACAAAACTACCCACCTAAAAATCACGAAAAAAACTAAATCTAAACAACAAAAATCATAACAAAAAAATAACAATCATAAATAACAAAATTAAAAACATTAACTTCAAACATAAATTTACTTTAGTTTCAGAATCGCTGAATACTACAAATTTAATCAAAAATAAGTTAACCTAGATTAATAAACGATTCAAAAACGTAACCCTTAAAACACCTAAAAATCAAACACATATAAAAAAAATCGAATTCGAACTTAAAAACCCTAGAACAATCATAAATGTACAAAGAAAAACCTCAAACTCAAAAGCCCTAGAACAATCATCAAATCAATTAACACAATCAATTAAATAAATTAAACTAACTGTTTCTTAATCAAGTTGAAGAGAACGACCAAATGATCCTTCGCTACCGAAAAGCTGTCGAAGCCTTAAAGGTATACTCGATCTTAAAGTCGCCATTAATGAAAACCTCAAACTTCGTTAATTATCTCCTCAAAATCTTCAAATAATCAAAAAAATCAAACAAGGCGTGAATTTTTTAGTGACCTTCATGGTTTTTGGTGATTGAATTTTGGCTAAAGAGGAGAGAGAAAGAGAGAGACGGGAGAATGAGAGGATGAGATGAGTGAGGAAGAGAGAGACGGGAGAGGGAAAGTGTGAGTGAGGAAGGGGGAGAAATTAATTTAGGGTTTGAAGGGAGAATGAGAGGATGAGATGAGTGAGGAAGATAGAGACGGGAGAGGGAGAGTGTGAGTGTGAGTGAGGAAGAGAGAGAAAGTAATTTTAGGGTTTGAAGGGATTGTGGGCCTTTTTTATGCTGATCATTCTATGGGCTTAGGATGGTTTTTTTTTTTTCATGTGTTATTTGTTGCGGTTTAAACCGTAACAATTCCTCATTTAAATCGTAGCAAATAACTTATCTAATACGGTCGTCTAAAAACCGTAGCAAATACACATTCTTGCTTTTTTTTTAACATCGGCTATTTACTTTATAAAAAATGCATAGAACTACAGCAAATGATGCGCAGCAATGTGTTTTTTTGTAGTAGTGCCAGCATTATTGACTTATACCCACTTGTACCTGTAGCTTTCTCTTATTCTAGACAATTACTCACCATCAAGTAGGTCATTGTAGGGTCAATCCAAAGACAAAGCCATGCACACAAAACACATAATCAGCAAAGCTGATTTATAAATACCAAAGACTATGCAAAACATGATGAATATAATGGAAAAAAATAAAAGTTTAACAAACATGCTAATTACCGTTGACAACTCTTCACCTGTGCATAGACTCAATTCAAATAAAATTATTTATTATATTTAAATTTTGGATTTCGCATCGAACGGGTTTCCTTTCCTTTAAAATCGCCCTATTGGGCACCAACTTGGGAGCAAATCCAAGAAGGTATTACCTATGTCACATAAAGTGATATATAAAAGAGTACAATGTCTTGTACCCCAATTAGAAGTCATAGATTACTATTCCATATGACTCCCCCCATTATTCATACTCAAGGTATATATGTTCAAAGTGCGAATCATCTTTCACTTTACGTGATTAACCGGTTTAACATTGTTATGACTCACATAAAAGCATGCATGCATAGAATCAAACAAGCCATATTAATAATCTTTGATTTAAGGTGATTCTAAAAATAATCTTGTGTGTCCTTTAATTAAACTGAACTTCCTACACCACACATTAACTGTGAGTGGCTAATTAATTATCTTTTCCTTTTCCACACATTAAACTGTGAGTGGCTACATGTATATAAATATTTTCTCATTAACTTCTATGAATCATGTGAATAAAAATTCACAAACAACCGTTCTTGTTGATTGAGTAACTAATCAACTTGAATAACTTCTTTCCTTCTTTGTTAACTGTTGGCCAACTTTAGACATAATTCAACATTCCAATTAGTCATGATAAATTAATAATGCTATAAAAGTGGAATGCCAAACATTATGAAAAAATATACTTTCATACTAGCATACTTCTCATGCAAGTCAACTAAACAACAATTCACGTTCACATTCATAATACATAAGATTGTCAATTAAGCATGATTCTACTATATTCGTGCCTTTATTACTTACATACTTTGTATTGTAGTGGTTATCCGCCACAATTCCCAGAAATCAACTAAGTCGAAGTTTCCTACATAGAGAAAATCGAACCTAAATTAAAACCTTGTTGACTAACTTCTACAACAACACTAAACTAACGTTTTATGTTGGAAACTTGTCCAAAACGTTCTCTTTATGGTCTCTATTCAATTCCATTCTTTATTTTAATTTTTCCATTGCGAAATACTTGATTTTCAATAGTTTTCCAAAAATGTCAGCTTTGTAACTCCTTAAAATCACTTTAAAACCCTTCTAAACATCATATTTTGATCATAAAACACTATAGTCATGTCCTAAGATTATCATACAATATTTAGATGCATTAAAAATAATTATAACTACTTATTTCACGTGTTACTATTTTTATCGTGCATGAGCAAGTGTTAATAAAAATTTACAACTTTATTTATTTATTCAAAATTCATTAAAAACTCATCTAAATATCATAAATCAAGCATAAAACTCTTTTACAATCTATTATCATCATCATGCATCTATCTATGCTTTAAAATAATTTTTCATGAAGTAAAACATGTTCATAATATTTTTACTCTTAGTTTTCATGATTATAAAAATTGGACAGCAATAATAACCAACTTTAAAACCCTTTAAAATCAATCTAAACTTCATAAAATCATCACAAATTTACCAACAACAATTTATGATCATAATATTGAAATTTAAATCATTAAAAACCAAAAAAACATGAATTTCATAAACCCTAATTTAAAATTTCATGATCAACTTTATAAATTCATACTTTAAACATAGTTGTAACTTTATTAAACATGATTAAAATCATAAAAACATGATCAAACATAATTATAAACATGAAAAGAAAAGAAGAAGAATTTTTTTTATAAGAGATTCAAAATACCAAAAGGGGAGGAGGAGGATGGTGGCGCATGGCGACAACAGCGGTAGACTAACGGATCGAAATTGCAGAAGCTTTTTTTCGGAAAAAATTTCCGAATTTCCTTTTTTTTGTTTTTTTTCTTTGAAATCCTAAAACTCTAAGATTGCAGAATAAATATGAAATTTTGGGTTTTAAGAGCTATTTATAGGCCCCAAAGTAGGATTTGGTGCAATTACATAATACCCTTAATATTTGAAATTACTTTTATGCCCTTGTTTTAAAACAATTTAGAAAACTCTAAAAATTCTATTTTTAGAAACTTTCCAAAATATTTAATGAAACTTAAAATAACATGAAATATTACTTTTAAAGATAAAATAAGTACTTTGATTATAATTTATTTAAATTTCCTTTCTTTAATATTTTTATTGAACTTAATTTCTCAATAAAAAAACTAAAAATATACGTATAAAATAAGAAATTAACTCCTTAAAATACGTGAAAATATGGGGTATTACACGGACAAGGAAGACTGACCTGGTCCACGCCGGATATATGTCCATGTACCTGCAGTACGAGCTGCAGCATTGCCATTTAAGGGCATAGTATAGGATTGCTGATCAGGCAGCAATCTTGTCAATGAAGAGTTAGGAAGTATAACATAAGTCCTCCTAGATTTCCCAATGTACCACCGAATACGGCCCCCCTCCATAAGCTCCAGCCAATCAAATTGGCCAAGGTAGGGGCATCCAAATCTCGGGACCCAACAGCAAGGATCCGGTGATACTCAAAATCAGCCCTGTAATACCTAGCAACATAAGTAATAGGTCCACCAAAAACAATATTGTTCATCGTTGGTTGGCTGTATCGATCAACACCTGCTTAGGTTTTACATTGAGTATGCAAGTGCATAGCAAACAAATGAGGAAGATGAAGACGATAGGGGAAAGAATTTTTAACCAAGTGCCTTCCTAGCCTCCTAGGCACCACATTTCTCTAGTATGAACCTCATGTTGTTCATACTAGCCAAAAATAGTCCCTGCAAGAAAACGGTGAGTAATTCTAGCAGAGGGTTGGTGGATAAGGTTTGCCTTGGCATGTTGCCAATTTTGCAATTCTACACCTATAAGAGCATACCACCAAGAAACATCATCAAAACCTTTTGGGGGTTTAGCACGCCCCATACTAAATATTGGACTTATATAAAAATCCAATAATATAAATGGGCTTTTTTTTTTAAATATTTTGTAATTTAAGAAAAATAGTAAAATTAAGTCAAATAACATCAATTGTCCAATAATCTAGAGAAGTGGGTTTTATTGTTCATCATGGAGTCTTACCACAGGACCGGGGACTAAATTAGGTGTCTACACTAGCATGATAGCGTCACAAATTTGTCACTCTACAGTGCAGCGCAGCAAAGTTTGTCACACTACAGCAATAGCGCTACAAACTTTGTGACGTTGCGACATTAGCATGACAAAGTCTGTCGCGCTACGCTATTTTAGTGTTTTATTAATTTCTCATTATCTTTTTTCGAGTGAGATAATATCAAAGAAAACGCATGATGCTAGTAAGGAGTCGCCAATGAGTTTTAAGAATCAAACTCATAAACTGTGTATTTAGATTGATTTACAAATGGGACACGAATACCGGATGATAATCTAAATTGCACGAATAACCCTTTCGATCCCATGAGGATGACTCCAAGTTATAATCACACGAACCAAAGTTTGGATCCGAGGGTGAAGGTACTAATATGGCAAAGTGCGTCATATTAGCCCGGCGACCATTACTAGTTTTCTCTCAATTATACACAAGTTATATAAAGAACCACAAAATAATAATTTATAACCTAATAGAAAATTACTATTATTATGGTGAAATCATATAAAACTAAATAATTTTGTCAAATCGTCATTAAGATTAATTCAAGGTTCCTAGCACGATACAATTTGTCCAAAAATTATCTTAGTTTAATGTGATAAATTAATTCAAATTAAGTCCTTTAACAAAAACATTTTGAAAAATTGAAACAATTACACAAATAACTAAATACAACAATCAATACATAAAATTTAATTTATGACTCTCAGAAAACTTAAACTTCTCGATTGGTTATTGTTTCTTCGAGTATTGATTTGGAAAAAGTTTCGAATTTAATTCGTAATAATAAGAAATTAACCCACTTTATTAGAAATGAAATAAAAATAATAATTTGATCGAGAAAATTTTAAGTGTAAAGAGAAAAGGAGAAAAGAGAGAGAGAAAATAGGTTTAGGAGAATGAGAGAATGTCGGCTTTGGAAGTGTGGGAATGGGTAAAAAAAATCAAGAGAGTCAAGAGGATCGCTTTAGAGGAGAAAAAAAGGTATTTATAAGGAAAATGTGTAGCGCGACAGGTTTTATCACGCTAGCCAGGTAGCGTTACAAGTTTAGTGACGCTGACCAGCCAGCGTGACACAAGCTGTCACGGGCTTGCTTGTCACACTGCTGCATCAGCGCGACTTGTTGAGTCGCGCTACACTAAAACTCTTTTTTTTTTTAAATCAAATATTGTGCTTATATAATAATCCAATAATATAATTAGGCTTTTTTAAAAATATTTTGTAATTTAAGAAAAAACTATAAAACTAAGTCTAATAACGTCAATTGTCCAATATCCTAGAGAACTGGGTTTTATTGTTCATCATGGAGTCTTACCACAGGACCGGGGATCAATTAGATGTTTACAGTTAGCTTCCACTTTGATTCAGCCTGAGTAAGACAAAAATCAAAGTATGTTCGAATCGCTTTTCGAGACTTCCATATTCGGAATTGAGGGCTCCTTATTAACCAATGGGTGTATCAAGATTTTAGAAAGCAATGGCTTCTAGAACTTAAAAAACTTTTTTGTTTTCGAAAATTGGAATAGTTATTTTCTAATTAATCGACTTTCTTACATTGAAATCGACATATAGAAAAGAACTTTTAATAAATTCGTTTATTTATTAAAACGTTTAAATTCAATTATATCAGCAAAAGTAATATAATAAATTAGTGAAAGGAGTGTCGCGCATTTAACAAAAATAACCTAACTTTTCCTCCTAAATATGTCGTTGGGCAAGTAAAGGTTGAATCCCAAGAGACTAAATAGTTCAAAGTGGTGAATTTTGATTCTAATTTATACTAAGCAAGTAACAATCTAGAGTTGAGATTGATTAACTGTGCTAACACTAAACAACAATAATGGAAATACGATGATCAAATTCAAGAAATAAAAACACCTAGATTTAGGCACCACCACTAGCATAATTGACACAAGCAATTCATACCTCAATTTAATCGACTAATTGTTCAAGAGAAAAGGTAACCCTATATAATACCACAAACCTCTCCCGAGTGTCTATGGCTTCCTTAATTTGCAATCAAGCCTACTCTCGTGGAATCATGCAAATCAAAGACTTTAATCACAAAACCCTAACTTTCTAACAATTCATTCAACCTACTCCCGTGGAGAATTTCATGTTCTTAATTGAAATATTCAAATTCATCAATACCCAACTCCCATTGTGGTAAAGACAATGAATTCATAACAATACTAATTATCTCTATTCTAGTATTGGCATAAGCACAATCAATTACGCATGAACAATCAACAATTAAATTAGGGATTTTAGAAAATTGCTAAAGAATCAATCATGGCTAGGGCTTGGTAAGGACTTGACCTAACCCTAGATTAATAAAATTACTCACACATAATTGTTGAATAAACAAAAAAAAAATTAAAAGAAAGCATGATTAACAACAATAAAAAGAGAATAAAGAAAAGGAGATATTACTTGAATTGATAAAATTGCCAAATCAATGTCAAAAGAACCAAAGTTTAGAATTTGTGCCAAATAAAAATAAGAACTAAAGCTTTTTCTAAAATAAATTGATATTGAAGTATATGTGAAGAATTAGAATGAAACTCCTCTCTAAAAGCCTATTTAGATGCTAGGAATATGAAGAGTTTTCTACATCAAAGAAGAGGCCGCAACCAGGGTGTGGCATGTGATATTAGGCCGCGACTAGGGTGTGGAGTAGGCTACCATTTTGCTTCAAAACACTTCAAAATCAAGTGGTCACAACAAGGTTGTGGCAAACTAAGTGATTTCCACCACCATGTTGCGGTAGATCTTCATGAGCAACTCTTTTGAAGCTTTTCACCATCATAAATGCCTTAATTTGTCCATTCCTTTATCAACATCCAATTAACTCTGCTTGCATCTCCAATAATCCTATCAAAAGCACCTAAAACCTACAAAAACAAAGCAAAAGACACCCAAGAAGAGCAATAACAAGGTATAAAGCATAATGGCTCAAAAAGGCTGTTAATTCATACTTGTTAGTTCATACCTGTTAGAAGCAATAAAATTAGTTCAGACCTACCATCAACGAATAGATGGTCTCAGCCAATCACATAGCATATAGCCTTCCTCCAGAGCCAGTCTTCCTACGTATATAATAAAGAGAAAGAATAATATCAGCTTGTGTGTTTTTATAGTTCATCTTGTGGCTCATATGTACACAATAGGTAGAACACATGCAACCATTAAAATATTTGAATGGCAAATCCCCTCTTGGAATAGGCAGCGTTTCTTTCAATCTCGACTTGAGCCTGATCAGACACCAAAGGTAAGTATTATTTTTGCATTTTGCTCTTGCTTCATAACTACTTCCCCCACCCCAATTTCTACAACAAAATACATTAAAACTCATTTGAACATAGTATAATAGAACCCAGAATACAAAAAACTAAAGAGAGTATGAAGAATTAAAGAATACAAAAAATACATGTATACTTGTCCACCCTTATCACGACTATACCCAAATGTTAATGCTTTTATGCCTTGTTATATGTATTAATCAAATGCTTTTTTTTTTCTCCAGATTATAGAAGATTTGAGTGAAGAAACTGAAGACATGGATGAATCGAACCGACAAAATTCAACTTGATGATCTTACAACAATGGCATATCGTATATGACCGTTCACTAAAATTAAGTAGTCTTTTGGTTGTCAAACTTTCTAATTGTGAGTGGTTTTTAGTACTTAGATGTTTTAACATTTTAAATTATTAGTTTTTATAGTATTTAGATTGTTTTTTTGGATTGGGTTTTTAGTATTTGAACTTTTTCAGTATTAAAGGGTGGATGATATTGTACGATGAATCTATATTATGAAATATAATTTCTCTTCCAGGGTTAAGTTTCTATGATGATGAAAAGCACGTAGTATATATGTTCAAATACTAGCTTCACAATTTTCAACAAATATCACAAATGTGGCAACAAGGTATTTTTTAGTTTCTACAATTAGATTTGAATTTTTTGCATCGATTTCCAATACACAAATTGAGAATGCCGACACTTTATAGTGTCTACTTATTTTATACGTCAGACTTATACCCCTAGTCTACTTGACTATTTAAAGTGTCGATTATTTTCCCTCAAAATCCCGCAAAATAAGAATCGACACTTTAAAGTGTCGAGGAACTTGGCGGGTAAATTTTAGTGGAGTTGCATTTGGCTGTGTTACTAACAATTTAAAGTGTCGGAAACATTAAAATACTGACACTTTTTTTGTCCATAATACCGACACTTTAAAGTGTCAAGAAATCTCGTCACGTGAAATTCCGACACTTTGAGAAAGTGTCGGTAGCGACTTTTCCGACACTTTAAAGTGTTGCAAATAGGCAGAAATAGTGTCGACAAAGGGGGGGATTTTTAGTAGTGACAGGAGTATGCAATCTCTTTAATATACTTGGTATTATAGTAAAATCCAAAACTTATATAACCAATTGCTCATGATAATACAATCCTACTACATTATACGACATTTTAAATCCCGTAAGGTTGTGAATGAACTTGTCAATTAGATTGACTAATTTAGCTAATCTTATTGTGATTGACTTAATTTTTCTTCAACACTACTTTCGTATATGTTTATACTACCTATTAGTTCCAAATTTGTAATATTGTTTTAATATAGTGAATCATGTAAAACTTAGCAAAACTTGTATTTGTGGCCCTTGATATTACTGGAAAGAATTATTTGTCTTGGGCATTGGACACTGAAATTCATCTAGATGCAAGATGTCTTGGAAAAACTATCAAAGTAGGAAATCAAAAAAACAGTCAAGTCAAAGCTAAAGCTATGATATTCTTTCGCCATCACCTTCATGAGGCCCTTAAGATTGAATATTTAACTGTGAAAGACCCAATGGTGCTTTGGAATAATTTAAAGAAAAGGTACGACCACCAGAAAAATATAATCCTCTCTCAAGCTCGTTATGAATGGCTAAATTTAAGACTACAAGATTTTAAATTAGTATAACTCGGCCATGTTCAAAATCACTTCTAAACTGAAATTATGTGAAGAAAAAATAATTGATGAGGATATGTTGGAAAAGACATATACCACTTTTCACAAGGATAATCTCTTAATGAGTAAACAATAACACTTATACTTAGGGGTGAAAGTTCGGTGTATGGTTTGGATTATAGCAAACTCCAAATCCAAACCATATTATTTCGGTTTATGAATTTCCACTCCAATCCAAACCAATCTAAATTTCAGTCCAAACCAAACCAGACCAAAAAAATTCGGTGTTTGGGTTTTGGATCCAAACCAAACCGAATTTCTAGTCATACTTAATTGTTTGCCATAAATCTAGAAATTTCGATCTTGAATCTTGGTATAGTGCCTTACGTTCAAACTAGTTCAAAATTTATGTTCCACAATAAGAAATTAGAAACAAAGAGAAGTTAAATATTAGGGCTACTAGCAGTAGTTTACATCATTCTTTAAAATAACACCAAGTTAGTTAGTTTAAAATTTCAATAATATTAGATAAGTGTTGAATCAATTGATTGAAGATCGATGTGTTAAGGAGTGAAAGAAATGACGCAAAAGAACAAGGACTGTAGAACAAATAATGAAAAAGAATAGTGACTTTGGGGGATTGAGGTATTTAGCTAGAGAAAGCAAAAGAGGAATGAAAACGAAATTAAAAAAGAAAGAACTACAAATGGCGAAAAATGAAGAACATAAGGAACATGGGATTTAAAGAGAGTCTAAAGGAGATATGAAATAGAGTCACTAACTCTATTTATATTTTTAGGGTTTTATTCATTTTTGGGCCATAAGCCCTTGATATAATTTAGGCTTTTATAACGGTTTGGTGTACGGTTTGGAGTTCGGTTTCTAGTTCTCCGTACCAACTCCAAACCGAACATCGAATTTTTAAAAAATTTCGCTCCAAACCGCACCAGAATTATAAAAAGACCGAACCATAATTTAAAAATAGTTTGGTGCGGTGTGGTTTTCGGTTTTAAACCGAATTAGTTTCACCCCTACTTATACTCTCAAGCTAATACATTTTAAACTTGACTTTTACACATTTGCCTACTTTAGCATCGGAGGGGTGTTCCTCAGACACACCCCCGAGGCTAGTAATCTTTTCCACTTGTGCAAGACCTCCGGACATCTTCTTCAGACCTTGCACCTCTTTAATATTGATAATTTCTCATTCAATCAAAATTCTTCTTTGGATCATCTTGTTTCTACCTGGAACAATTTAAAATATTCTGAATTGATATCTTGTCTTCTAGTGGCTGAACAAAATGATGAGCTTTTATTGAAAATTCGTGAATCACGACCAACTGGCTCTACTCCATTTGCTGAAGTGAATGTTGCATCCCATAATGGGATACAAATTAACAGTAGAGACCCTGCCGGCAGCAGTGGTCGTGGCCATGGTGGAAGTCGTGGCCGTAGAAGAGGTTGTGGCTATTATAGAGGTAGAGGTGGACATTTCAAAAATTCATATTTTCACCGGAAGTGGGACAATGAGGATGGTGATAAAAAACATAAGAAGGCTAAAAGTGAGAATATGTGCTACCGTTGTGCAGGAAAGGGCCACAGACACTAGTGGAAAAAAACCTTTTTGCTGCGGTCATTTGACCACCTTTTGCTTCGTTTTTTGACCGCAACATATGCCAGAGAAGCAAAAGGGTAAAAACTTTATGTTGTGGTCATCTAAACAACCGCAGCATAAAGTCCAATTTCCACCAATTTTTTGAGACTTTATGCTTCGCCTTTTTAAAATGACCGCAGCATAAAGTTTTTTTACCACCAAATTTAAGACTTTATGCTGCGGTTGTTATGTATGACCGCAGCATAAAGTCATTTTCCCACCATTTTTTGTACTTTATGCTTCGTTTTTGTTACATTATATGACCGCAATAAAAAGATTATATTATATACATATATATATTTTAATAAGAATATTATTAATACTAATAGATCATTACTATTAATAAATTAAAATATATAATAAATTGTATAGTTAAAAACAAACATAATAATATTATCAATAACAATATAAAGTATAACGTACAAATTAAACATTGATACGTATATATATGTCACTCCACCTATGTAATATAATTTGAGTCACTATTGAATTATTTTACATCATCTTGACCCAAGCTCAGTGAATTGTTTCGTTACAAACAATATAAAGTGATAAAACAAGCTAACTTCTCTCTAACTTCAACAAGTTCTTGAACGGCGAACGGCCCTTGATGTGTTGCCAACTTCAAAACCTTTAAATTCATTAAAGACGAGGAGATATTAATTATTATACCATTTGGCTTAAAAATTTCAACAAAGAGCATTCACATCAAACACAATCTAAGTAATGCATTCACATCAAACAAAAGCAAAGAGCAGATTGTTAGAAACAAAGCAGCAAACAACAATACAACTACACAAAGCAACCAAGCAGCAGCAGCAAAACACCAAGTAGCAGCAGCTGCTAATAGCAGCCCCGGCGTAAAGGAACCCACCTGCAGCAGTGAAAGCAGAAACAACAACATTCACAACATGCAAACAATATTACTCCTGCAAAAACAGAGGAGAAAACAAGCATAGAAGACAGAACACAGAAGATAGCATAACAGAAGACAATGCAGAAACGAAGACAGAACAGATCAGAAGACAGCTGAACAGAACAGAATCGGAAAAACAGAACAGAAGACAGAAGAGAACAGAAGTTGAAAAAAGAAGACAAAACAGAACAGAAGAGCAAAACCCGGAACAGAACATAATAGAATAGAAGAGTAAAAACAGAACAGAAGAAGAGCACAAGACAGAATAGAAGTAGAAAACAACGAAAGAGGAAAGAAATGACAGGAACAAGCATGCATCCTTACTCCTCTTCTCGTGATGAACACAAAAACATTACAAATTAGTTTAGATCAATTGTCAGTGAAGAAATTTAATTTTGAACAAGGAATATAAAACATTCTTAACAATCACTATGTATTTAATTCTTTAGTAAAAGGTGGCAGCGCCAAATCATTTTGCTTATATTTTCCCATTCGTTTCATTTTTATTTAACCACGCCCTCATTTTTATTTATTCCACTACATAATGGCCTCACCTCACCTCGACCACTAAAATACTATATATAGGGGAGGAGTTTAAAGTATTAGGAGAAGCAAATATGTCAAATAACCAGACAAACCTGAGGACGATAAATTTGCCTCCACCATTGCTGAGTTTACCTTGTGCTTGCTTCAACATAGTCCTTCAAGAATGCGTCCTGATCAGGTGCATATTTCTCAAAATATACCTAAAATAGTACAATCAGAGGCAAATTGTAAAAGTGATGAAAACACGAAAGAACATGTACAAACTGTTACTATTCTCTAGGATTAAACATTGCATTGTATACCTTAAAAGATGAATTCAACGTCAAAAAATACATATTTAATCAACATATATATCAGCTGCAGCAATTTATCTAACACATATAATAGGAATAGCATAAGATGAACCTCATTAGAATTGAAGAATGAGTACTATTATGGCTGCACACTTGCACATATTAAAATAAACAAAAGAAATAAGAAAGTTAACTTAAATACTCAAAGGCTGTATTGAAACACTATCAAACTGAAACAAGATCAGCAGAAAATCTACCCTAGTATCTTTGTCCACCTAATTTCGAGTCTGAATCTCAAACCCTGTAACCAAAACAAATTCATTGCTAGAAAATCGATATAAAATCATATGACTATAACCAAATATGAAGCACAATTGTCGTTAATCAATCTCATGAACAATCAAGCTTTACATGGGAATAAACTGAACTTGCACCCCATGCTTCAATCGTCACAACATCCAAATTTCTCAATCAATTTCGGGATACAAATCAATCAATGCACATTGTTTAAAATGCACCACATATAAAAGATTTTGAACTCTTTGCGCACCATTCAGCAAAATGGCCCAATATTCAATCAGATTTGAAACCATTGCTTAATTTGAATAATATACCGAAATCAAACTTATCCGTAAATCAAATCATCAAGTCAAAAATCAAATCAAACCGATTCATAACAATGAAGAAGGATTATTGATTTATTATCTCAAGTTCTTAACAAAGTAATAGACCAATAGTCAATCAAATCGGAAAGCGACAAAATTAAAGAATCCACAATCACTTACCAGAAGCAGAGAAGCAGAAGCAGCAAAACAGAAGCAGAAATGCAGAAGTAGAAAAGCAGAAGCAAAAGCAGAATCGGCCGAAGCAGAAAAGCTAAAAAGCAGAAGCACAAACTGAAGCTACAAAAGTAAAAGCAGAAGCACAAACAAAAGAAGAGCATGAACACACCCTAAATTCGAAATTAAGCAAAAATTTCCACCTAAAATTGCCAATAAACAGCATAAATTACAATTATAAGAGAAAATAAAATCCCCAATTAAACCCTAACAAATTAAACCTACCAAAAAACCCCAATTAAAACCTAACCAACTTACCGATTGACAACAAACAGTAGCAGCCACAACGAAGCACCCCCTCACTTCTCTTCTTTCCTCACTCCGGCACGCCCACCACCTCACAACCACCGCGCACCCTCTGCGCGTTACCCCTGCCAGCAAAACCGCACACCACAAAACCACCTGCAAAACAACCTACCAACAACGCCACCTACACAACCTCCACATGAATCCCCACCAACCCCACCACACAAACTGCCCCCACTCGCGAGTCGCGGCGACCCCCCTCACCCCTCACTCGCGACGACCTCACAGAGGAAGAAAACGTACAGTAGAAAACGCGGCAACGAAGGAAGAAGAATGACGAATAAAGAAGAAGAAAGAAGGTAGGGGAGCAAGAGAAGAACACGAAAAAAGGCACACGAATGAAGTAGAAGAAAAAAGATTGAAGACTAATGAGAGAAGGAAGAAGAAAGACTGAAGTGTTGCTTTGTTGGTTGTTTTCTGAAATTTTAGTAATGCTCTATTATAAGTAGGGTATGTTATATAATATATATATTAAGGTGGGGTTTACTGTATAAGAAACTCTACTTACTTTGTATATATATATATATATATGGTATTATAGTTGAATGGGAACATCTATTCTCCTAATACTCTCTACAAAGACTGTATTTTCTATAACACGTTATCAGCACGATACTCTAATTATAAACAATTTTTGAGATATGCATAATTCTCTAATCAAATTTGTGAGGTTGTATTGATGAATTCAGAGGTATTTTCATTTCTCAGCCGCAAATTAGAGGTATGCTTATGTTTGTTTAAATTAATTTATCGTTTAAGTTTCATGAATTAAATCAATCATGTGTGTTTCGAGTACCGTTAAATCGATTAAGTTGTTTAACTTTGTATAATTCAATTACATCATCATGCTCTAATTGATTAAATATTTATAATTTAATTAGTCAAATGTCCGATCAATTGTATCATTATGCCCCAGAACCCAACCAAAATGACATATGTTGACCTTGTAGTTTTTGCTAGAGTTCTTTATGGTTGATTGCTTTTGGTTTAATATAAAGGTTGTAATTGAATAGATAGATATTCAATAATAAAGGGTCCAATACTCCGATGTTTTCAATGCATAGTAGGATATAGTATTATCTTTGTATTGAAGTAAATTCTTTTCCATTATACTCGTAGCTAGAAACAATCAAGGAAAACAATAGTTATATCTTGCATTATCAATGACCTTATATCATCAGATATTTAAGGTTTTATGTAGTATATGTTTTAACTTTTAAAGGGAGAGCCTTTTCTAGTCTAGCGTACAAATGCTTCAAAAAAAAAAATGACGGCTCCAAACTTATTACTTTATTAGCATAATCTCTTAAGTAGTCATTTGTATGCCATTGAATATATTTTCTGAATTATTTAGTTGCAAATCAGTTTAGTGATGTTGGTGCATAATCATGCTTAATTATTGCTTCTAATAATTTTTATCTATGTAATTTTAGTCTTCTATTTCTTTGACCCAACTATTATAAGAAGTACTTGTTATGAATCTTACGATGTTTATATGGTGTGTTACAAATTTCCTTTCATAAGGGGAGCTATATTAACATATTATTTAGTTTTATTCTTAGTATTTCAGCTTAGTTTCAAAAACACCTACGATATTCCCTATAAGATATAGTCGTCAACAGAATGACAAGAACTTGTTTTGACTAATTTAAGTGAAGTTTATTTTGGACGGACTACATACTTATGATGACGCATTTGGTCTCTGTTGATGATCATATTCTTGCTTTTAGTAATTTTTTATGCATTATGAGTTTTTTTAGTTGACCTCAAATTATGTTTACACAAGTGTTCCTATGGAATATTGAATATAATTTTGATATAAATTTAAGGGTAATTATTTACTATGATAACTAGAGTGGAACGAATTGATTGTCGATTGATAGCATAATTTTAATAGGAAGGAATGATAACTCTTTAAGGAGGCACGGGCTTACGACTATATTACTTTTGTAATTGTGTAACATTGTGACTGTTAGTGTGCTATTAGAAATGGAAGATCATAACCTAATGTCATTTCAGCCTTATTTTATTTTGATGTATAATTCTTGACATTATACCTTACTTGTGTTACATTAGTGCTTTATCTCATAAGATGACACTGTTTGATACTATACATATATCATAATATTAGTAATGAAAGGTTGGTGCATGATTGGATTCAACTTAAGATAATCATATACCATATGGAGTAGGATAGGATGAAATAATGAGTTTTGAACATGAAATTCTTGTACATACGGACCTGAATTTCCTTAGTTTTATGAAGAATACTCATACATACGAAAATGATGCTCCTAAAATTTACAAAGGGTTGAGAATCCTCAAGAATAATATGATGATATTTTCATGACTGAGAAGTTTCTATAGCTACGGTACCCTTAGATATGCCATCATTCATAAAACAACTATGTTTTGTCTACACAATGTCATGTGAAAATAATATTCAAAGTTTTAAATAGTTGAGACATTACTTCTTGGTAATATTCTCAATGTCAAACTATTAGTGAGAAAATAACTAATTACACTCCCTTATTGCCAGAAGTGAATGAGAAATTGCATATATGTTGGTATAAGAGATAGCTTGTTGGCATGAATTTACCTTATAAATAATCATAAAAGTTTATAAAGATGAACTACAAACATGATCGAATACATAATATACTAATAGCAAGGAAAAGTTTATGAGTTTAAGAAATGAGTATGACATGTGAGCAAACTAAGTTGAAAATGTATCTATTATGCCCATACGTTTGAGGATTTTATTATAAAAGAATATTTGGGCAAAAAGGAACATGTTTTAGTTTGGTAACAATATTTGCTTTACTTGATACATGACATTGCCTAAAGAATTCATGGCTTAAGAAGAATATGAGATTAAATGTTGTTGGAATAATTCAGTCCCCATATGCAAGGATTAGGGGGAGATAGTATTTTTTTCCAGAGTTATAAAATACATTGATGGTCCGTTTGGTACATATAAATAATTTTCAATAAAGATAGCAACAAAGATAGTTAAATGTTTAGAATAATGATACCATCCTGAAAATGGATATGAAGATTTAGAATGTCATGATTATAAATCAATCATAAGTGCCTGATTATTAAATTAATGTTGTCGCAGAAGGACAACACAAGGCTCACGAACATAGATTAAGTGAAACGTGGTAGACTTGAGTTATGAACATAATTACGTTGAATATGAAGAAAAATAATACGTTATGATGAATTTTCATTAGAAATTTAGTTTAGTAAAACTGATATGTGTCAAGATTATATAAAATACTCTAGAAGAGTATATATGTCCACTTAATTAACATGTATCATGATAATAAAATCAATGCTCTAGCAGAGTATGAAAATGATTGTTGCATAAAGTATTAGTCTTGCCAAGTATAGAAAGAAACACTGCTAGTGTTCTTTATACACATTATTACTATCATGGCCATGCATGGAGTAGGTATAATAAAGTGATCACTATTGTTTGAAAACTGACCAGAATTTAGAAAGTGATTGGATGTGAATTCAATTAGGCCATATGGGTTTAATGTATAGTATAATCACCGTAAGGGAAACCTGAAGTTTCAATTTGATATGAAATAATGTGCTGAGCTCTCTCAGTTATATAGTGAAATGTTTTGAATGGCAAGACATAATTACGAACATTGAAATTGAGCTATATTTGGATTGTGATTTTTAAGAATTTTAAGAAAGGTTTTTTTGAACACTTTGAATATACATATGTAATGAGTGACCAGAAGTCACTAAAATAGCTTTATGTTGTTCTATATTATGTAACTAAAGGCTTACCAAACCACCTTGTATGTTAACACGTTGAGTAAGTTAAAACTCATTACCAAAGTCATTGGCAATCCAAAAGATCACCATTGAATGGAGTTACATGCGTATAAGCTAACTCATGATTATTTATATAACAATAATTTTTTATTGGGGCTGTTGAATGTCAGCACACAAGAATAAACCGACAACTGCACAATAATTGTCTCCCTATAGTCTATTAATCTCTGAAGAGAATAATTTATGTGGATTTATAAACACATGTGTGATGTACATCATAAGTTAGAGAAGAGATGGTTTTCATTGATAATATCGTTCTCCAGAAGAGACAAATAGTTTATTGAATATATCTCTTCTAAGCTATAAAATTTGTTAATAAATCTTCTATTAGATGAAATATTTTTGCACATGAAATTATACACTAAGTTGGTTAAGAATATGATGCCCCTATATTTGAAAATTTACCAACTTAGGGGGAGAAGAATTGGATAAGTTGGCCAATTACTAAATTATAAAGTGATGATCCCTATAATGACTATTTGAGAGATTATTGCCAACTTTGTCTATATACTTAAAGATATGTTGCACATCTATGGTTTTGATTTGTATTCAGTTATGTCTCATGTTACATAGCATTGAGATAAATCTTGCCAATAATAGTTGAATCACTACACATGAAGTGTAGGTTGTATGATCGGTTCCAAAATAAATATGGAATATATGGCAAGAAAGTGCAGTTGACACTATTGAAAGTGTAACGGTATATTAATGCCATAATGTATGCCCCAGAAGTGGTATAGATATCTGAATTATAACAGATGGCCTATGATATAAGAACTTAGATGTTATAATTGACTAATGGTACCAATGGGAAATGCATTCAGATATCATTATAAAATAGCATGCAAATTATATCTTGAAAAATGTGATACCGGTATATGATGGAACCGATGGATTATATGCATATGCAAAAGTAGTGGATTTGAGAATAGGGATCTGAAATAAAATTCCACTTTTATGTCGACATATTGACAATGATCAGAGATAATCATGGACTTGAAGTCCAACTAAAGATGCATAATGATAATCATTAAGGACTAGAAGTCCAACAATGAATTTTTGAAATTCACATTGTACAGTGTCTTGCATTTTTTTTAGTCTTACATTTATGTGCATGTGTGAGTCGTAGATAAACGCATTATTCATTGCATGTGTCAAATAGTGATTAGATGCATCACTCATTATATACGTAGTATATGTTTTATGCTCAAAATCTTGTTCATATAAATTTCACATCTCCTCATATTACATGTACTAATTTTATACAATAATTGTGATATACGTAAAATTTTGTCCATTATATAGTAAGTTGTGTTTACAATAGTATGAAGATTTATATTAAAAAATTTATACTCCAATGAGAATATATTTGTGATGAAATTATACAGATGAAGGTGTTTTAATAGCATGTTGTGAATTATGCATATAAGTTTCAGAAGAACTTGTACAAGACATATTCAAATATCTAGTGCTGCAAGTTCTATACGAACTATTTTGAACACCTCAATGGATAATGGTGACATTATTATCAAACTCCTGAAGAATTTAAGACTAAATTAACATTTGAGTATGTGAGTGCTAATCAGAATTTTATGTTCATTTCAAAAATTGATATTATAAGGAATCCTTTTATGGTCCAGAAGAACCATAAACAAATAAGAATTACTTAACTATAATTACTAATTTACATAAGATTAGAAAATGATGTTGATAATATCACAAGTTGCCATAAATTATGATCAATATGTAATTATCAACAGCTACTTTATATAGCTTCCAGAAGAAGGTATAAGTTTAATATTTATGGCAACTTGACAAATATGTAGTAATGATAAACACAATGTAAGTATTATTTTCAAGAGTACGGAGGAATGAATATATCTTATGTTGAAGATTGAAGTCCAATCAGGAAGGATCAACTACCAAGGAGTTGAATTTTATTCCTGCGAAGCTACTACCAAAGACGTTGGGTTCATTATTTTAAAAGATCTCAAGTTATGCATTCATCATGGGGAGAAAATACGCGTTGCACTTTTTTTCCCTTAACCATGGTTTTGTCCCATATTGGGTTTTCCAGGTAAGGTTTTTAATGAGGCAACATATTAAAGCGTATTACGAAAGTGATGTACTCTTTTTCCTTCACTAGGTTTTTTGTTCCCATAGGGTTTTTCTTAGTTGAAGTTTTTAACGAGGCACACTATTCGATAATGGTTATCCAAGGGGGAGTGTTATATAATATATATATTAAGGTGGATGCCCATTATACTTATTATTGTATAATCTAGAATATTCTATATACTAGGGTTTACTGTACAAGAAACCCTACTCACTTTGTATATATATATATGGTATTATAGTTGAATGGGATATACACATCTATTCTCCTAATACTCTCTACAAAGATTGTATTTTCTATAACAGGGTATACTATATATCTTTTTTTTTTAGTATACAAACTTTATGCTGCGTACAATAAACGAAGCAAAAGAATTTTTTGACTGCAGCATATACTTTATGCTGCGGTTTTTTAAAAACCGCAACATAATGTCTGTTTTAATCTTTCACTAAGAACTTTATGCTTCGTTTTTACTTTTTAACAGAAAGACCGCAACATATGTAGTGTAGCATATGAAAATTTTTCCACTAGTGTGGTCTCATATATGTCGTACACCAAAGCATCTTGTTGACCTTTATAAGTAGTCATTGAAAAAACAAAGGAAAGAAAATGGAGACTAACTTGGTGTATGAAGATGGCGAAGGTGATTTTGATAATGGTGACACAACTCACCTGGAGGTTGCAAATTTCTTCACCACCCCTGAAGGGAATAATTAAGTCAAAGACAATTCTAACTATTAGCAAATAAAGATTTAGTAGCTTACATTCATAATTTAGCTAGAATAATTTATGTCATTTACTTTGGTTCTATTATTTTATGCATGAACTTGATTTGTTTTTGTGACTTTGTTACTTTAATCTTATTTTAGTTATTTGAATGTTTGGATATTTTAGGATATGTTATGTACTTTCTTTTACTTTATTTATTTGAAGAACATAAATGCTCTCCAAGTTCAATTAACAATGAATGGTGAAGAAATATATCTAGCATATAGCGCAACTACACATACGATACTTAAAAATAAGAGATATTTTTCTCAATTGATGATGAATAATATAAGTGTGAGTACTATATCCGGTAGTACAAACATTGTTGAAGGCTCCGGAAGAGAAACTATATTGATGCATATGGGAACAAAATTCAAAATCATTGATGCTCTATACTCTCTTAAGTCTCAAAGAAATTTATTGAGTTTTAAAGATATCCGTCAAAACAAATACCATATAGAGACAATAATTGAAGGAAATAATGAGTACCTTCAAATTACGAGTATAACCAAATGTACTAAGCATGTTTTGGAGAGATTATCTGCACTCTCCACTAGTTTGTACTGCAAAAAGATAAACGTTATTGAGACACATGCTATTGTAAACCAGAAGTTTACAGATAACTTCATAGTTTGACATGACCGGTTAGGCCATCCCTTTCATCAATGATGCGAAAAATAATTGAAAATTCACATGGACATTCTTTGAAGAGCCAGCAGATTCTTCAAAATGATTATTCTTGTGTTGCTAGCTCCCATGGTAAGTTGATAATTTGGCCATCACCAGCGAAAATAAATTATGAATCTATTTCTTTTCTTGAATGTATACAAGGAGGCATATGTGGACCAATACATCCACCATGTCGACCATTTAGATATTTTATGATTTTAATCGATGCATCAACTAGATGGTCACATGTGTCCTTACTATCAACCCGCAACCTGCGTTTACGAGGTTACTTCATCAATTGATAAGATTACGAGCACAATTTCCAGATTTTCCTATTAAGAATACATGTATGGATAATGCTGGTGAATTTACTTCACAAGCTTTCAATGATTATTGTATGTCTATTGAATTAATTTTGAACATCTTGTAGCACATGTTCATACACAAAATGGTCTTGCAGAATCACTAATTAAACGTCTTCAATTGATTGCTAGACCATTACATATGAAGTTATATCTCCCAATTTTCGCTTGGGGGCATGCTATTTTACATGCTGCATCACTAATTCGCATTAGGCCAACCAGTAAACATAAGTTGTC
This sequence comes from Suaeda aralocaspica, assembly GCA_016808085.1. Lineage (NCBI taxonomy): Eukaryota > Viridiplantae > Streptophyta > Magnoliopsida > Caryophyllales > Amaranthaceae > Suaeda > Suaeda aralocaspica. The sequence goes on from PYUH01000127.1 coordinate 1,784,929, forward strand.
TCCATCACAATTGGTTTGTGGACAAGAACCAGATATTTCCCATCTAAGAATTTTTGGATGTGTTGTGTATGTTCCAATTGCTCCACCACAACGCACTAAGATGGGTCCTCAAAGGTGGCTAGGTATATATTTCGGGTTTGAATCCCCATCAATAATTAGATAACTAGAGCCATTAACAGGGGATTTATTTACTACTCATTTTGCAGATTGTCACTTTAACGAGTCAGTTTTTCCAGTATTAAGGGGAGAGAACAGGAAGTTGAAAAAAGAAATTAGTTGGAATGAATCATCATTAAATCATCTTGATCCTCGTACTAAACAATGTAAATTGGAAGTTAAAAAGATAATTAATTTACAAAGCTTAGAAAATCAATTGCCAAACACATTTACTGACCTAAATAGAGTGACTAAGTCACATATGCCATCTGTAAGTGCTCCTATCAAGATTAATGTCCCTGAAGGACAATCTCATGAATCTAAGGCACGCTTGAAGCGTGGTATACCAATAGATTCCAAAGATAAGAATCCTCGAAAAAGAAAAGGAGCAATGATAAGTAATGGCTAGATTGAGGAAGCAATAAATGAAGGATCTCCAGAAGAGACCTTAGACATGACGAATGATAGTATTCTAGAAGAACCTTAGGTACCTGAAAATGAAGAGAACTCAACAGATTATGTCATGTCTTGAATAACTTGGAACCGAAATGAAATCGAAGTCGATTATGCATTTGCATATAATGTAGCACTTGATGTTATGAATGAAAAAAAGGATCATGAGCCTAATTAAGTCCATTGAAGAATGTAGGAAAGAGATGATTGGCCAAAATGGAAAGAATCAATTGATGTAGAATTGAAATCGCTTGCAAAGAGAGAAGTATTTGGGCCACTAGTTTGTATACCTGAAGGTGTAAAACCAGTGGGATATAAATAGGTCTTTGTGCAGAAAAGAAATGAAAAGTGTGAAATTGTGAGACACAAAGCACGCTTAGTTGCACAAGGATTCTCACAAAGACCTGGTATTGATTTTGAGGAGATATATTATCCTGTGGTAGATGCAACTACTTTCGGATTCTTAATTAGTCTGGCAGTAAGACATGGACTTGATATATACGACCCACTAGATAAGGATATATACATGAAACTTTCGGAAGGTTTCAAGTTACATGAAGCAACTGGTTCGTGTTCTCAAGAACAACATTGTATTAAGTTGAATAGATCTCTTTATGGATTGAAACAATCAAGGCATATGTAGTACAATCGCCTTAGTGAATATTTATTGAAAGAAAATTATAAAAATGACCCTATCAGCCCTTGTATATTCATAAAGAAATTTGGGTCAGGTTTTGTGATTATTGATGTCTACATTGATGTTTTGAATATCATTGGAACTCTAGGAGAGATTTCAATAACAACGGTATACTTTAAAAAGGAGTTTGGAATAACATATATTGGTAAGACAAAATTTTGTTTAGGACTACAAATTGAGCACCTAAAAGAAGGAATACTTGCGCATCAAACTACATACACAGAGAAGGTGCTTAGAAGATTCTATATGGATAAAGCACATCCGTTAACTAGCCTTATGGTTGTAAGATCACTAGATGTTGATAAAGATCCCTTTCGCCCTCGGGAAAATGATGAAGAGATTCTTGGTCCTAAAGTATCATATCTAAGTGCAACAGGAGCATTAATGTATCTTGTTAATCATACAAGACCCGGCATATCATTCTCTATTAATCTATTAGCAAGATTCAGTTCATGTCCTACCCAAAGGCATTGGAATGGGGTTAAGCATATATTTCGCTATCTACAAGGTACGAAAGATAAAGGTTTGTTCTTTTCTAACACCTCCAAAGAAGAATTAGTTGGTTTTGTAGATGCAAGGTATTTATCAGATCCTCATCTTGATCACAAACTGGATATGTATTTACATATGGTGTTACTGCAATCACTTTGCGTTCTATGAAACAAACCATTACTGCTACTTCTTCTAACCATGCAAAAATTTTAGCAATTCATGAGGCTAGTCGAGAATGTGTATGGGTAAGGCCTCGAATTCGACACATTCAAGAAGATTGTGGTCTATTATGTGGAAAACAAGATCCGACTACATTATATGAAGACAATGCAGCCTGTATTGCACAACTAAAGGAAGGGTACATTTAGGTGACAGGACAAAGCACATTTCACCAAAGTTTTTCCTTACCCATGAGTAATACCCCACATTTTCACGTATTTAAACAAAGTATTTTTGTATTTTATGCGTATAATTTTTGTATTTTATTCGTATAATTTTAATATTTTTATTGAAAATTATATTCAATAGGAATATTAAATAAAAATAAAATAAATAACAATTTTTGGTTAAAAGTAGTTATTTGTGTTCTTAAATAATATTTTTATGGTTAAAAATATTTTAAAAGCTTCTAAAAATAAATTTCAAAGGTTTCCAAATTTATTTAGGAGTATTTATGGGCCTCACCGAAATCCTACTTTGGGGCCTATAAATACCCTTTAAAACCTAAAATTCCAACTTTTCATGATCATACTAGTCATTAGGATTCCAAAAATCTAGAGAGAAAAAGAGTTGCAAATTCTGAAAAGAAAAAAAAAATTCAGTTCGAAAATTTCGAAAAAAAAAAAACTTGTTTTGTGTCTCGGGATCCATGCAGCACTGGACCCCCATCGCCGGTCACCGCACCACCGCAGCACCATCGCGCGCCTCCCCTGCTGCCGTCGCTGCACCTCCTCCCCTCTTTTGGTATTTTTCGAACTCCTTATTAAAAAAAAAATTCTACTTCTTTATTTTTGATTCAATCTTGCAAATTCATGTTTATAATTATGTTTAATCATGTTTTTATTAGTTTAATCATGTTTTGATATAAGTATGATTGTTTTAAGGCATGAATTAATTTTGTTATTCATGAAATTATAAATTAGGGCTTGAAAAATTTTATGAAGCTATGATTTTATGAATTTTTATGTTCTAAACTTTGATATTATGATCATAAATTATTGTTGGGTTAATTTATGATGATGTTATTGAGTTCAGATTGATTTTTAAGGGTTTTAAACTTAATTTATAAAGCTGTCCAAATTTTATAATCATGACTTTGAGTTGAATAAATATTATGAACATGTTTTGACTTATGAAAATTGTTTTAAAGCCTAGATTGATTTCATAAATATGTTAGTAGATTGTACAAGTGTTTTGGCATGAAATCATGATGTTTTTATAAGTTTTTCATGACTTTAAAGTTTATAAATAAATCTGAAATTTTAGTAAAAACAAGTTAAATTAAGTTTTGAGCGTCCAAATTGTACTATAGTACAATTCTATATTGTTCTATATAAATTTTAGTATGTTTTATGAAGTTTAAAAGTGATTTTAAGTATGTTTAACATGCTGCCCAGATTTTATAAATTAATTAATTAGGCTTTTAAAGTATGTAATTAGCATAAATTGATCATATAAGTTAAGTAATACATTGTATGATCGATTTGTGTTGTTTTCAGAAGTTTTCAAGGAGTTTTGAAAATTTTAGATTGATGTCCACTTTTCTAAAGTGGCATAAAAATTTTATTAAGGTTTTATAAAGCATAAATAAGTTCCGAAAACTAAGTAGCATTGCAATGGAAAAGCTAAAGTGAAGTATGGAATTGAATAGAGACCATATAAGGAAGTTTTGGGCAAAGTTTCCAAATTTAGCAGTTAGTTGTAGTTGTTGTAGAATTTAGTCAAGAAGGTTTTAATTTAGTTCGATTTTCCTTGTGTAGGAGACTTTAAACTAGTCCACTTCTAGAAGTTGTGGCGGACCACAGTTATTATACAAGGTACGTAAGTACTAAAGACAAACACGGGAGGAAGAATGCATGCTTGAACAATTCTTGATTACATGAAATCTTCTATGCGTGTTTTGAATCATGAATTATATGCATGGCAAGTTTGTTAGTAGCATGTTTTTAAAGTTTGATGACATTCCATCTTAAATAGAAAGTTTAAATTTTTATAAGCTTGAATTGGAATGTTATGATCAGTTTAATTTGGCCAATAGTTTATTGATCAAGGAAGGAAGTTATTTTAAAGTTGGTTACTTAATCAACAAGAAAGATAGTTGTGAATTTTTATTCACATAATTAAAAGAAGTTATGAGCAATTATTTCTAGAAATGTTGCCACTCACAGTTTAATGTGTGGTCAAGAAGAAAGCAAGTTATTAGCCATTCACAGTTAATGTGTGGTAAAGGAAGTTCGGTTTAATTAAAAGACACACATAAAGATTAATTTTGAATCACCTGAAATTGAAAATAATTAAATTGGCTTACTTGATTGGATGCATGAAAAGCTATAGGTACAAGTGGGCATAAGTTTTTTCATGATGGGATGGAGTGAGAGCACTTGCTGTGTTTGTAGTTTTGCTTAATTTTAATTGCTTATGAAGACTAACATTTATTTTGGATATTTTGGATGTTTGGATTTCGAAAGACTTTTAATATTAGTTTTGGTTTGGTTTTTAAGGGCCATTAATATGGTTTTGAAGTGTAATAAGTTTAAAGTTGATTTTTTAATTTAAAGTTGGTTGAAGTTTAATTTTAAATTGTTTTGGTTTTAAGACTTCCGCTGTAGTACTTTAATAAATGCCTTAGCCGTTATCACGGTGGCGGTAATACTTTGTTTTTTCCATATTTAGTAGTTTTAATAAATATAGTTCTTATTAATTTAATATGTTTTCCGGAAAATTGAGAAGTAGGAAGTTAGGAAAATCCAGGGTGTTACAAAGTGGTTACCAGAGCTTAGATTTTGAAATAAAATGAATTTTATTTTGGGGTACCCTAAGTTTTACATTTGGAAAGATTCTCAAATTAGAAACTTTTTGAAAATTGAATTTTTTTAAAAATAGTAATTTCCGAAAATGCAAAGTTTTGAAAAAAAAATTATGTGTGCAGGTATGCAAGGAATTCAGGTATGTATTATGTGTTATTGCTTTAATACCTTGTGGTGAGCTTGGGTAGGAAGTTTGGGCATGTAGGATATACTTTGTTTCTGTTTTTTCATGCATTAAAGTTTATGTTTAAGGTGATGCTTATGTGAATGGTTGTGTGTCAAGAAAATTGTATGTTAGCCGCAAGACCTCTTTTTGCAGTACTGTTAGTTTGTTTTGTTTTGTTTTGTTTGGGAAGGATGGACCATTAGTTTTAAGTTTTGTGCAGGATGACATATAGTATGCCTAGTAAGTATACTAAAATAGGGACGTTGGAGAAGAAAGACTATGAAAGTCCACCTCAATACGTTTGGAAGATACGGTTCTACTGTTGGTACATGAGTACGGTGTTGAAGTTACCACAATGGAATCAGCCTGACCATGTAGCAGCTTTGATTGTTAGGTGTTTACCCGACCGTTCACCCTACTTAGAAATTAAGGCGAAGTTTAGTGATTTTCATTTTCTTGGAGGCCTTCCAAACTATTCTAAGTATAAGGATGCTGTTGGCCAGTGGGGTTGTAATTGGAGGTTCTTGGAGGGGTATATTGCTAAGAAGGAACAGGAGTATCAACAAATGAATGCAAATGAGGAGACCCCGCCTGCACCAAGCTCAGAGGGTAGCCAAGGGACTGAAGACCAAACTGTAGAGGAGACTCCTACATGCTCGAAGACTGGCGAATCCAAGGATAGTTCGTGTTATGAAATTGAGGACCTAGATCTAGTAATCCCGGTATATGTTGAGTTGGTAACCGAATCTGAAGAAGAGAAAGAAGAATCAGATCCTGAGGAAGACATGGAAGGAGAAGGAGAAGAAACAGATGAAGAAATGGGGGATGACACTAAGGATGACCCAAAATTCGTTCCAAATTAAGAAATATGTTATGTCAAGAGATAAGAAGGATAATGTTAATATGTAGAGACTTTTGTTTAGATATAGTTAATTATTAATGACTAATGTTTTAATGTCTAGTTGAACACTTTAAGTTATTGTTTACGTTAATTTGAATAAGTGACCCAATAAGAAGTAATGAGGAAAGTTGAGTAATAAATTTATTTTATGAATTAGAGCCTCAAGTAGAATAGAACCAAGGGAATTATTTTTATTTCTTATGTGCTTTATTCTTGTTTTAATGGTTGTGTAAACAATCAAGACGAAGTGAATCATTCACTCTAAAAGAATGAAACTTCTTTTATGAGATGAAATGAGAAAGTGTTTTATGATTTAAGTCTATGTTGTCCTAACTTACAGTTAGACTTAAATTAATACAATGGTCTTTTCCTCTACATGAGAAATAGAATGGCTGAACGTAGATTTAAGTCTATGTTGTCCTAACTTACAGTTAGACTTAAATTAATACAATGGTCTTTTCCTCTACATGAGAAATAGAATGGCTGAACGTAAATTTAAGTCTATGTTGTCCTAACTTACAGTTAGACTTAAATTAATACAATGGTCTTTTCCTCTACATGAGAAATAGAATGGCTGAACGTAGATTTAAGTCTATGTTGTCCTAACTTACAGTTAGACTTAAATTAATACAATGGTCTTTTCCTCTACATGAGAAATAGAATGGCTGAACGTAAATTTAAGTCTATGTTGTCCTAACTTACAGTTAGACTTAAATTAATACAATGGTCTTTTCCTCTACATGAGAAATAGAATGGCTGAACGTAACAACAATTAGCTGAATGAAGTAGTAAGGCAATTAGCTACTGTAGCTAAACAGTTAGCTGCTAGAGGAAATGGAAATGGTAGTGACCCTGCTGGGGAACTCTTCAAGAATATTTCTCAAGGTAAGCCACCCACTTGCCAAGGAGAGCACAATCCAATTGTTCTAGAGGGATGGTTGAAAGAGTTTAATAAATTGTTTGGGGCAGTTGAGTGTCCAAAGGAGCTTAAGGTAAACCATGTTGTTTACTGTCTTAGGGGAGAAGCTGATTTATGGTGGTCACAAAATGAGACTGTAATAAGGGCTTTACCAGGATTTAATTGGGAAATGTTTCAGGAGCAGATTCGTAATAAGTTCTACCCTGTGTTTCTTCAGAAACAGAAGGCTGAGGAGTTTCTAGAACTTAAGATGGGGAGTATGTCTGTTATTGAAACTACTCTAAGTTTATAGAATTGTCTAGGTTTGCTCCTGAGGCTGTAGCAACTGAGAGGTTGAAAGCTAGTCGCTTTGAGAGAGGGTTACCCTTAGATTTACAGTCACAACTAGTTGGACAGATCTTTGAATCCTTAGATGATTTATATGGTAGAGCTGCACACTTGTATGCCATGGACCAAAAGAAGAAGGAGGTACAGAAGGAAAGTGAGACGAGGGAGAAAAGGAAGGATGGTGGAGGAAACTTCAACCAACAAGGGAATCATGGTGGATATAAGAGACCTCGTTTCAACAACAACTTCCAGGGTAATAGGGGAAACTTTGGGAAGCCTAATTCTGTAAATGGGAATAGGACTCAGGTGGCTAGTCAAGGAGGGAGAGTGTACTTTTGCATGAAGTGTCCCAACAACCACCCAGGGAAGGACTGTGCAGGGAACCCAGTGACTTGTCAGTTGTGTAACAAACTTGGACACCGTGTGTATGAGTGCTTAAGAACAAAGGAAAGGAGGGACATAATTCTCAAGCTAGGGGGAATTCAGTTGGGGGACAACAAAAGTGTTTCCAAGGAAATATGGGAGGAAAGGTGACATCTCAAGCCGGAAGTAGGACTGGGTGTGGAGATGGAGGAGGACAGACTAAGACCTCAAACACTGGAAAGCTGAATGTGATGGCTCGAAGTAAAGCGGATGCTAATAAAGATGTGATCACGGGTACTTTTTCTATTCACTCTTTACCTGTTAAAGTTTTGTTTATTTCTGGTGCAACATACTCTTTTGTTTCCACTATACACCTAGCAAAGTTAAAACTTGTGTTGGGAAAAGTAGATGCAGTAGATATGTCAATAGTGTTACCTTCCGGATAGGAAGTGCAATGTTCAAGGAGATATCAAGATGTTCCTATCGAAATTGACGGAGTGGAGTTTAAGGCTAACCTAATCGAATTTGATTTAGGTGACTTAGAAGTGATCTTAGGGATGGATTGGTTGAGTAAGCATAAGGCTGAGATTCAATGTGAACCACAGAAGATCTTGTTGGTGAATAAGGGTAAGAAGGTGAGCTATTGAAGGGCAGGAAGACCTAAGCACAACAAAATAGTGTCCGTAATGAGGTTCGCTGGGTTTGTGAAGAGAGGTTTTCCAATCTACCTTTGTAGTGTGAGAGATATGGATCATGTTGAGACTGCTAAACCTGAGGATATTGAAGTAGTGAGGGACTTTCTTGATGTGTTTCCGGAGGAGATTCCGGGAATGCCACCTAAGAGAGAAATTGACTTTACCATAGACTTAGTCCCAGGAACAACACCTTTTTCCAAAGCACCCTATAGGATGGCACCTGCAGAAATGAGTGAATTGAAGGAACAATTGCAGGATTTGCTGGAAAAGGGATACATTAGGCCTACTGCTTCACCTTGGGGAGCACCGGTACTGTTTGTGAAGAAGAAAGATGGGACTTTGAGGTTATGTATTGACTATAGGGAGCTGAATAAGGTGACGATCAAGAATAAGTATCCATTGCCGAGAATTGATGACTTGTTTGATCAATTGAAAGGAGCTACGGTGTTTTCGAAAATTGACTTGAGGTCAGGATACCATCAATTGAGGATTGCTAATGAGGACATACCGAAAACTGCTTTTCGCACTAGGTATGGACACTATGAAATCACTGTTATGCCTTCTGGGTTAACCAATGCGCCAACAATTTTTAAGGATTTAATGAATAGAATCTTCCAAAGGTTTTTGGATAACTTTGTGGTCGTTTTATTTGATGACATCTTGGTGTATTCTGAGAGTAAGGAAGAACATGTGGAACATTTGAGGACAATTTTGATGACCTTAAGAGAAAATGAGTTATACGCTAAGTTCTCGAAATGTGAATTCTGGTTGGAGAAAGTAGCATTCTTGGGGCATATTGTGCTTAAAGAGGGAGTTGAAGTAGATCCAGCCAAAATTGAAGCAGTTAAGGAGTGGCCTACACCGAATAATGTAACGGATGTACGGAGTTTCTTAGGGTTAGCAGGTTACCATAGGAGGTTTGTGAAGGACTTTTCGAGGATTGCTAAACCCATGACGTCGTTAATGAAGAAGGACTGTAAATTTGAGTGGAGTAATAAGTGTGAAGAGGCATTTCAGACTTTGAAAGAGCGTTTGACTACAGCTCCAGTGTTAACCTTGCCAGATGGAAGTGACTCTTATGATGTGTACAGTGATGCTTCTAAAAATGGTTTGGGATGTGTGTTGATGCAAAATCGAAAGGTGATAGCTTATGCTTCGAGGCAACTGAAACCATATGAGGCTAACTACCCTACTCATGACCTAGAGTTAGCAGCAATAGTGTTTGCTTTGAAAATCTGGAGACATTACTTGTATGGAGTGAAATGTAGGATATACATAGACCACAAGAGTTTAAAGTACTTTTTCACTCAAAAGGATTTAAATATGAGAAAAAGGAGATGTCTTGAGTTGATCAAGGATTACGACCTAGATATCCAATACCATGAAGGGAAAGTCAATGTGGTAGCCGATGCTCTAAGTTGTAAAACAAAACATGGAGTGAACACCTTGGTAGTTGCTAATGAGCTATGTAAGGACATAGAAAGATTGAGTTTAGAAATAGTGAAGGAGGTAGAGTTGGAGGGAATTCTTTGTAATCATAGTATCCAACCAACAATACTTGAGGAAATTAAGGAGAACCAGGAAGGAGACCTAAAACTGGACAGAATTAAGGAAAAGCTAAAAACAGGAAAGCCTATGGATTTTAAAATTCATGAGGATGGAAGCTTAAGGTATAAAGGGAGGTGGTGTGTACCACATAAATGTGAGGATTTGAAGTGAAGAATCATGGAGGAAGGTCATAATACCCTATATTCGGTGCATCCTGGTGGTGATAAACTTTACAAGGATCTAAAGAAGATGTATTGGTGGCCTAGGATGAAGAGAGAAGTTGCTGAATTTGTGAGTAAATGTCTTACATGTCAAAAGGTTAAATTCGAACATAAAAGACCTCAAGGAGAAGTCCAACCACTCGAGATACCAAGATGGAAATGGGATGGCATTTCGATGGACTTTGTGACTTGCTTGCCAAAGTCTAAGAATCAAAATGATACCATATAGGTAGTGGTAGATAGACTCACTAAGTCAGCAGTGTTTATACCCATGAAAGAGACTTGGAAAATGGAACAACTTGCAATGGCTTACATAAAGTATGTTGTGAGGCTACATGGAGTTCCAAAGGATATCGTGTCAGATAGGGATTCTAGGTTCCTTTCGAAATTCTGGAAAAGTGTTCAGGAGAACTTTGGCACGACCTTGAAGATGAGTACAGCTTTCCATCCAGCAACTGATGGACAAACAGAGAGAACCATACAAACCATAGAAGACATGCTAAGGGCTTGCGTAATGGACTTTCAAGGGTACTGGGAGGATCACTTAGATCTCATTGAGTTTTCATACAACAATAGTTACCATGCAAGTATTAGCATGGCACCCTTTGAAGCTTTTTATGGAAGGAAGTGTAGGAGCCCTTTGTGTTGGAACGACATAAGTGAAAAAGTGATTCTATGACCCCAGTTAAAAGAGGAGACCACCGAGAAAATTAGAGTAATACAAGCAAAGATTCAAGCAGCACAAGATAGACAAAAGTCCTATGCGGATCAAAAACGCCAAGAAGTTGACTTTGAAGTTGGCGACAAGGTTTTACTTAAGGTATCACCAATGAAAGGAGTGATGAGATTTAGAAAGAAAGGGAAGTTAAGCCCAAAGTTCATAGGACCCTATGAGATCTTGCAAAGGGTTGGAAAGGTAGCTTATAAGCTAGCACTACCAATGGAATTGAGCAAAGTTCATAATGTCTTCCATGTGTCTCAACTAAGGGAGTATGTGCCAGACGAGTCACATGTGTTACAACCTGAAGCAATAGAGTTAGACCAAAGTTTAACCTATGAAGAGAGGCCAATTAAAATCCTAGATAGTAAGGTCAGAGATACTTGTAGAAAGAGTATCAAAATAGTGAAGGTGTTGTGGTCTAACCAAGAAACCGAAAAAGCTACTTGGGAAACTGAAGATTTGATGAGAGAAGAATACCCAGAACTTTTTCAGGTTAGTAGTAGAGTTACGGGGACGTAACTCGATTTTTAAGGGGGTAGAAAGCGACCTGTTTTCGCGGGTTTTACCCTCAATTTTGCAAGTTTTTACGAGTTTCTATGACTTTTAATTAAGAAGTTTTATGTTTGTCTAATAAAAGTTGTCAAGTAAGTTTCTAAAGTCTACAACAACATAGTGTTTCAGTAACAAAGTGTGAAGTAAAATAGTCTCTATGCAAATTCCAGACATTAACCTACACAAAGTTTCGGAACGAAACTTCTTTTAAGGAGAGTAGACTTTAATACCCCACATTTTCACGTATTTAAACAAAGTATTTTTATAATTTATGCGTATAATTTTTGTATTTTATTCGTATAATTTTAATATTTTTATTGAAAATTATGTTCAATAGGAATATTAAATAAAAATAAATTAATAAAAATAAAATAAATAATGATTTTTGGTTGAAAGTAGTTAATGTGTTCTTAAATATTATTTTTATGGTTAAAAATATTTTAAAAGCTTCTAAAAATAAATTTCAAAGGTTTCCTAAATTATTTACGAGTATTTATGAGCCTCACCAAAATCTTACTTTGGGGCCTATAAATACCCTATAAAACCTAAAATTCAACTGTTCATGATCATACTAGTCATAAGGATTCCGAAAATCTAGAGAGAAAAAGGGAGGAAAAGTAAAAAGATTTGAAAATTAAGAAAAGAAAAAAAAATTCAGTTCCGAAATTTCGAAAAAAAAATTTGTTTTGTGCCTCAGGATCCGTGCAGCGCCGGACCCCTATCGCCGGCCACCGCACCACCGCAGCATCACCGCGCCGCCTTTGCTGCCGCCGCTGCACCTCCTCCCCTTTTTTGGTATTTTTCCAACTCCTTATAAAAATAATTTTTACTTCTTTGTTTTTGATTCAATCTTGCAAGTTCATGTTTATAATTATGTTTAATCATGTTTTTATAAGTTTAATCATGTTTTGATATAAGTATGATTGTTTTAAGGCACGAATTAATTTTGTTGTTCATTAAATTATAAATTAGGGCTTGATAATTTTATGAAGCTATGATTTTATGAATTTTTATGTTCTAAACTTTGATATTATGATCATAAATTATTGTTGGGTGAATTTATGATGATGTTATTGAGTTTATATTGATTTTTAAGGGTTTTTAACTTAATTTATAAAGCTGCCCAAATTTTATAATCATGAATTTGAATTGAATAAATATTATGAACGTGTTTTGACATATGAAAAATTGTTCTAAAGCCTAGATTGATTTCATAAATATGTTAGTAGATTGTACAAGTGTTTTGGCATGAAATCATGATGTTTTTATAAGTTTTTCATGACTTTAAAGTTTATAAATAAATCTGAAATTTTAGTAAAAACAAGTTAAATTAAGTTTTGAGCGTCCAAATTGTACTAGTATGATCACACATCAATTCTATATTGTTCTATATAAATTTTAGTATGTTTTATGAAGTTTAAAAGTGATTTTAAGCATGTTTAACATGCTGTCCAAATTTTATAAATTAATTAATTATGCTTTTAAAGTATGTAATTAGCATAAATTGATCATATAAGTTAAGTAATACATTGTATGATCGATTTGTGTTGTTTTTAGAAGTTTTCAAGGAGTTTTGATATATTTAGATTGATGTCCACTTTTCTAAAGTGGCATAAAAATTTTATTAAGGCTTTATAAAGCATAAATAAGTCTCGAAAACTAAGTAGTATTGCAATGGAAAAGCTAAAGTAAAGTATGGAATTGAATAGAGACCATATAAGGAAGTTTTGGGCAAAGTTTCCAAATTTAGCAGTTAGTTATAGTTGTTGTAAAATTTAGTCAACAAGGTTTTAATTTAGTTTGGTTTTTCCTTGTGTAGGAGACTTTAAACTAGTCCACTTCTGGAAGATGTGGCGGAGCACAGTTATTATACAAGGTACGTAAGTACTAAAGACAAACACGGGAGGAAGAATGCATGCTTGAACAATTCTTGATTACATGAAATCTTCTATGCGTGTTTTGAATCATGAATTATATGCATGGCAAGTTTGTTAGTAGCATGTTTTTAAAGTTTGATGACATTCCATGTTATATTTAAAGTTTAAATTTTTATAAGCTTGAAATGGAATGTTATGATCAGTTTAATTTGGCCAATAGTTTATTGATCAAGGAAGGAAGTTATTTTAAAGTTGGTTACTTAATCAACAAGAAAGATAGTTGTAAATTTTTATTCACATAATTAAAAGAAGTTATGAGCAATTATTTCTAGAAATGTTGCCACTCACAGTTTAATGTGTGGTCAAGAAGAAAGCAAGTTATTAGCCACTCACAGTTAATGTGTGTTAAAGGAAGTTCGGTTTAATTAAAGGACACACATAAAGATTAATTTTGAATCACCTAAAATTGAAGATAATTAAATTGGCTTACTTGATTGGATGCATGTTTTTATGTGATGTTGCATGAGAGTCATAACATTGTTAAACCTGATAAATCACGTAAATTGTAAGAGGACTTGCATCAAAACTCTTGGAACGTATATACCTTAAGTATGAACAATGGGGGGAGTTGTATGGAATAATGATCAATGACTTCTAATTGGAGTACAAGGCGTTGTACTCTTTTATATTTTTAAGGCGCTGGATATTCGTCACTTTATGTGACATAGTAATACCTTTTGGGAGTTGCTCCCCAATTGGTGCCCAATAGGGCGATGATTTTTAAGGAGGAAGTACGTTCGATGCAGGATCAATAATTATAAATATATTAGTTAATTTAATTGAGTCCATGTACAGGAAAAAGGTTGTCAAAGGTAAGTTGAGTGCATGTTTTATTTCTTATTGTTGTTGCATAGTCTTTAGTAGTTATGTACTCAGCTTTGTTGATTGTTTGTTTTGTGTGCATGGCTTTGTCTTGGACTTGGCCTTACGATGACCCAGTTGTGGTGAGTAGTTGTCAAGTAAAAGAAAACCTGCAGGTACAAGTGGGCATTAGTCATTTCATGATGGGATAGAGTGAGAGCGCTTGTTGTGTTTGTAGTTTTGCTTAATTTTAATTGCTTATGTAGACTAACATTTATTTTGGATATTTGGATTTCGAAAGACTTTTAATATTAGTTTTGGTTTGGTTTTTAAGGGCCATTAATATGGTTCCGAAGTGTAATAAGTTTAAAGTTGATTTTTTAATTTAAAGTTGTTTGAAGTTTAGTTTTAAATTGTTTTGGTTTTAAGACTTCCACTGTAGTACTTTGATAAATGCCTTAGCCGTTATCACGGTGGCGGTAATACTTTGGTTTTTGCATGTTTAGTAGTTTTAATAAATATAGTTTTTATTAATTTAATATGTTATTCGGAAAAATGATAAGTAGGAAGTTAGGAAAATCCAGGGTGTTACACCATGACCTTCAAAAGATCGAATAGTGACATTAGTGTCCAACAGATTCGTTCAAGAGAAAATTTGGCATGTTTATTTACCAAGGCACTCCTTTGAATGATATATTCAAGAAATTAGTTTATCAAATTAGGTTGCGTTGTCTCAAGGATCTCAACAAATAACATAATGAGGGGGAGTTAATGCGCACTGTACTCTTTTTCCCTTAGCCATGGTTTTTCCTACTATGTTTTCCTGGTAAGGTTTTTAATGAGGAAGCATTGCACATGAACATTATAAAATGATGTATTTTTGTTTTAGAATGGACAACCATGGGGGAGTGTTATAAAATATTGTTATATTGTGGAAGTCGATTATACCTATTATGTATAATCTAGAATATTCCGAAAAGTTGGGTTAGTTTACAAGAAACCCTTATTGCTTGTGTGTGTGTGTGGAAATATATATATATATATATATATATATATATATATATATATATATATTATTATGGAATAAGAATACAGATCTATTTTTCTCTCCCACAAAAACTCTCTACTTAAACCCTATTTTCATAACATGTAGCAAGTAATAAGAAACTTAAAAATACTAATATGAAACCAGTGCACAATAAGTTATTGTGCACCCAATCCCTACCATATATGAAATATAATTATATCGTATAAAATGTGATCTCGTATATCATTTGAAATGAAATTTTATAACTCAAAGTTAATTATATCGTTTTAAATATAATTATATCATCCAAAAGGTAATGATGTCTCTTGAAAAGCAACTACATCATTCAAATTTTGAATTTGTCATTCAAAATGCATAGTAAGATTCAAATACTCATATTGTTTTACTCCATATAGAGTAATTATATACTTAGTACTATTTATGCGATAATGTTTATATCATTCAAAAGCGGGTATATCATCTATATATGATTATATCACCCGAAACACGATTATATCATTTGATATGTGACTATTGACTATGTCATTCAAAAAATTGATATATCACCTGAAAGTTAATTTTATCATCCAAAAAATTGATTATATATATATATAAATGATTATATTAGCTGAGAGATAATTATATCACCTAAAATGCGATTATATCACCTAGAAAGCGTTATCATTTGAGATATGACTATGGTATTCAAATACATATGAGTAATAGAAATTATATGGTGAAACTGTAAAGTTATGCAGAGAATTCAACAATTATTTTCTTCCTCCTTTCACCAATCATCAATGATGTATTAACTAGGGATGTGTAAAACCGAATAACCGAATTTTTCCGATTCCGAAATTCAAATATCCGGATACTAAAAAGTTG
Source organism: Suaeda aralocaspica (assembly GCA_016808085.1). Taxonomy (NCBI): domain Eukaryota; kingdom Viridiplantae; phylum Streptophyta; class Magnoliopsida; order Caryophyllales; family Amaranthaceae; genus Suaeda; species Suaeda aralocaspica. The sequence continues at coordinate 1,800,816 of PYUH01000127.1, forward strand.
GTTCTGTTTTTGTTCCGGGAAAAACGGAATTTCGGATATCCGAAATATCCGGATCGGAAATCCAGATATTCGGATCCGAATTATGTACCAAAGTTTGCGTCCAAACTTACATTTATACCTTTTAAAAACCAAAATTTGGAAAAATCTGGAAAATTGGAATTCCATATTTTGTTTTCCTTAAAAATATGAAACTTGAAAATTTTTGATATCCATTCCATATTCGGTCAGGTTTCCGATTTAAAAATCCGGATATCCAGTCCGATATATTTTTTTAATTTTGAAAAAATGACCAGATGTTCAATTTTTCGAACGGAAAATCGTAAAATCGGATTAAAAATTCGAAAATGGAATTTTTTTCACAGCCTGAGTATCAATATCTACTCATCTCTCTTCTGATTAGTGTGGATGTGTGATGACCCTACTAATGGTCTCTTTTATACTTTCTCTCTCTTAACACCTTGAATTTGTTTTTTTTTTTTAATTTTAATATTTCAATTTCTCATACAAATCAAACACATCAAATATTAATCTAATCAAACAAAAAGCATCAAATTTTCTCATGTTAAAGATCAAATCAACAAGAGAAATCATAGGTTGTAAAGCGAAATAAAAATTAAGGATAAATTGAAATTATTGAGAACGAAGATGAAGGCTCTGTTCTTTTGGACTGAAACGAAGATAAATTGAAATGAATTGAATTAAACTGAATGGAACTAAACTGAACTGAACTGAAGTGAGTTGAATTGAATTGAAGTGGACTGAAATGAAGTAGTAATTAAAATGGAGATGAGCTTAACTGAACTGAACTGAATTGAACTAAATTGAGCAAAGCTGAATTGAAATGAACTGAAGTGAACTAAGATGCCAAAAATTTAAGTCCAAAAAAACAAGGCCGAAGAAAACAAGTCGAGAGTGGAGAAATTGCACAGGAGTAACAATAGAAATTCGATTGTACACCCGGGTGTATATCATGAGATATGCACCCGTTTTTCTTCTGATAAAACAACAATTTAATTTTATAAAACATTGATGTGTCAAAAAAACATAAAACATCAGGTGTCTTTTATAAAACATTAGGTATATTATGTGAAACATTAGGTATATTTTATAGAATTTAATGCATTTTTGCTTATAAACCTTATGTTCTATGGAATATGTTTAATATTTTTTAAATATTAATTAAACCTATTGTTTGTTTAATTACACTTAATGTTTTATTTTTAAATTAATAAAATTTTGATCATTTTAATTAGAAGAACTACTATATAAGACACATATTTCAACATATCTTTGTATTTTTCAATTCTCATTCCCTCTCTAACATTCAAACTTATTTCTCTCTCCTCCTCCCCCTCTCTCTCTCTAGTCTTTTTCTACCGTACACTACAAAATTTTCTTTCTCTCTTTTTAATCTATAATTTTATCACATAAATAAATTAAGTTTTACTTTTGACATCTTGGAAATTTTGTGATGAAATTTGATGATAGAAGATGATCAAAATGATGGATGATGTAACGTTAGACTTTTTTGTTTTTTTTTTAATAAATGTTTAAATTAAGAGGCTAATTAAAGAATCGATTCAAATATTATATTGTCTTAATTAAAATATGTAATCAATACATCTTTAATCAATTTAGGCAATATATATATTTTAAAGTTTCTATATCTTGTTTTATTTGAGAGTACTTGATGTTATTTAATAATGTATATGTATTATGTAATAATAGTACTCCGTTTTTTTTTTTTTTTTTTTTTTTGTCGTGTTCTATAATGAATAAAGATTGTTTTACTTATGAATATAGTTTGCTTCATTAAAAGTTAGTAATTTTATCAGCATATTTTATAATATATACCTTATGTTCAACAGATTGAAACAGTATGTTCTACAAGTTATATTTTACGTCATATTCTTATGTTATATAAAACTCATCATGTTCTATAAATGACATTGTTGTTTTATATTTGCTATAGATGTTCTATATTACGCTTACAAATGTAATTTCATTTTTAAGCTTATTTTTTTTATCGAAAATGTTTTATATTTGTTATCTATTGTATTTTTTGTTACTTTGTATGTTTTCAATAATTTGTTACATGTAAATATGTTCATATTATATAAAAAATATTATTAGTTTATTTTTTTTCCAAAAAAAATATAAATAAAATAATCAAATAACAATGTATTTACAAATAATAAATAAATATATATATATAGGATATATACTCTATATGTTATGTTATTATTACTTAAGTTTTTTATGTTATGATCTTTTATACTAGACTAATGTTTCGTAGTAGCTACTGTTCTACAGAAATTCCTTATAATTTTATTATTTTATAGAAAAACATTATCTTTTTATAAAAAACACTTAATGTTTATTTTGAAAAAAAAAAACGGGTGATATACACCCGGGTGCATGGTCCTCGAATTAGAGAAACAATGAGAAAAGTTTTACAAGAATTTGATGCACAATAAATTTAACCTGAACCGGGTCCATACAAAATTGATTGAAAGAAACTTTCCTTTTAATTGGTCAGGTATAATCTTCATATGTGATGGATGAATCCCATATAATCTTCACTACTATGCCTCTGTTTGTTCAATCTGCTTTCCGTATGGACTTGGGGAACATTGCAGGCCCTTCACTTGCCAATAACTAATGCTATTCTCGCTGTCTTTGGTTCGGTTTCGTGGTTCAATGGGTTTCCTTCTATCTGTTGTTATTTTTAACTTAGTCCTTATGTATATTACTAGTACTGATCGTAATTGGATTACTTGGGTTCTGAATGTTAACTACGGTTTACGTACCACTTTAATCCGTAGTTATCATCTTTTTTGCGGTTCCACTCATATGTTGGAGTGTCTTGTAAGTGACAATTATTGCTACAAATTTGATAAAGAACATTATGCTATGTACATGGTTTATACTCTCCCACCTTATGGCCTTTTTGAGTGGTTAAGTTGTATTAGTATTTAAAAAAAAATATATGTAGCAAATAAAAACCTCAACAAATGTTAGCTTCTACAAAAAAAACAAATTAACAATAGCTTTTACAAAGCTCCAGCAATGGCGAACGAAGAAGAGAGACTTCTTGAAACACAATTAGAGCTTCAATTACACGAACAAAAGGAATCTCTTTCTGCTATTCAAGACGCTCTTACCTCCGATCCCCAAAACTCCGAGCTTCTTACTGTAATGCATTTCTCTTTCTCTTTCACCTTATTAACGATTATTTGATGCAATTTTTTGGGATTTTTGTTTAGTTAACCTAGTTATAATATGATTAATTTCTTAATTTTTTTTTTATTAATTGGTTTCAATTCTCTGCAATTTATCATGTTTTGTGCTATGATGCTTTAATCGCTTTAATTTGGTAATGTTAGTTTGTGATGTTGAATTTCCTCCTAAAGTTGGTTAATTATCGCAAAGTATTGTTGGTTTTGAGGTGATTAAGCTTGAATATTGTTTGCAACGAAACAATTGAATTTTAATGTTATAGAATTTGGTTGTTTGCATATAGGTCCATTTTATTCAAAATTGGGATTATTTATTGTTTTGGGTATAAACTAATTTCATTATGCGATTTTAATCTCAAAACGCTTGCGCTTTTTCGGATTCTAGTGAGCTCGGATTTGCTTTTAATTTTATTCTATCATAGGGAGAAGTAATCATGCTGTTGATTAGTTAGTGTGAAGCTTCGAGCGTAAGAATTGGTTGTGGCCGAGTCCCAAATTTTCTATGAGATGGCATTGGAATTTGCTTGATGCCCATTGCTAAACCTGTTTTTTTTACCGTGTTTGTGAAATTGCATTTCATTTGAAATTACGGAGTTCATGTAAAATTTGAAAAGTCATTATTGAATTCCTAATTTAGCATTTCCATATGGCCAAACTTTGACCCTTGTTTGGATATAAGGAAATGGAAAGAAAGTAAGGGAGGAGAAAAGATAGGAGATTTGTATAAATAGTCGGAGGAAGGAAAGAGAGGGAAAGGGAGGTATCCATTTTCGCTCTTCCTTAGTCTCGATCCCTCCCAATTTGGAGAGATTTGGAGGGAAATTAGATCTCCACTCCCCTCCCTTTCTTTCCCCTGCCCTTCCTTTTATTTCTCTTCCCTTCTTTTCTCTCCTAAGTTGTGATCTAAAAAATGTGTTATTTTTGGAATTTCAATTTTGTTGTATGTTTGGGGATTTGCTAGAATTTCAAACCTAACTACTTTCAAATTGTCTACTGGACATTGAACAATGAACAAAGACCCAAAAAGCAAAAGGAATAATCGTGATGCTAAATTTCAGTATATACTTTACAACTTAACTTCTCAACTTATAACCTATAACCTAAAACTAAAACCCCAAGCTAACCCTAATTTTAAGTAAATTCGAACCTTTGGTTGGATATTTGGGCCTTTCGTTATCATCTTTGACCGAAGCTTGAATCAAATAAGGGTTTTGGGTATGATCGAGCTCTTTAACACTAATTTTGATTGAACATGGCAATTTTTTTACCTAGTAAATCTTGCATGATTCTTGATGAAAACTTTCAAACTGAATATTAAATTTTTATAATATTAATTGACTCTTCCTTATAGTTTGATGTGAATTTCTATGGGTGAACTATAAAACTCATAATATTGATGGTTTCTTGTTTAGATTTTATTAGTTTATGGTGAGAATTGCAGGGGATTTTGGAAACAATTGAATGTGTGATGGATGAATTGATAAGTGTGGGATATGGATTGATTTACCCAATCAAGGCTTCATAAAAGTTGGTTTTTGTGTTTAATATCCTCAACTGAACATGTAGTTTGGTTTCACTCCTAAGCTTCTCAATTCAATCAAGAGAATTGTAGTTTAAGCAAATCAGACTCGAAACAATAATCCCTCGTATTTATCGATAATAACAGCTTACTTAAAGAAGTTGAATCCTAACAAACATAGGATATTAACCATCTAAATGCTAACTACTCCTTCCGTTCCTTAAAGATATTTACACTTTGATTTTGACAATTTCCAATGCAAATGCTTAAAGATCAATATCTACCGCTGTACTTTATTGTTTTTTTTGTTTTTTAGTACCTTATATTTGTCAACTTTTGAAAATTAGTACCTTATGAGTTTTTATTTAAATTTTCGTACCTTGTTTTTCTCCAAAACACAAAAGTTGGTACCACTTGACATTTTCCATCAAAAAAACTGTTAAGTGGGCCCACTCTAACTAATTAATGTTATTAACTAACTTTTCTCAAATAAATTCCATTATTTTAACACCCTAATGCTATTATTATCAACCTTAACACCAATGTCCGAAATATTGATACCAACACTAGCAAGAATTAGGATTAGCAAGAAGTTATGGTACTAATTAGTACATGGGTTTCAATAATAAGAAGTTTTGCAATTAGTACATTAGTAGTGCAACTAAAAATTAGTTCTAAGAAACTCAATTTAATCCTAATTTTTCAATTGAAATCTGCTTTAACCCGACAATCATTATGTACATAGATTTCATTAACATTCTAAAAGTTAGAGTTATGATTGAGTTGGAGTTTCTGCAATTGCTTTGGGTTTTTTCCAATTCGGTTGTGAAATTTAGAGTTGTTAAAATCCAAATTCAGCCTTCATTATTCTGAAATTCAGATATCAATGTTCTTTAAATTTCATCAAAATTGAATTTTTTTTTTTTTTTTTTTTTTGGTTTCTTTGGTAGNTTTTTTTTTTTTTTGGTTTCATTGGTAGATGTTCTAGTGATGGAGGCTAGAAATTTAAGTGTTTAGTTGGGTTTTTAGGGTTTGTTTATGAAAGGGAATTAGAGATTGGAGAGAGAGAGAGTGAGAAAATAATGGAGTTTAGTTGAGAAAATGTAGTTAATAACATTAATTAGTTCAAATGGGCCCCACTTGATGGGTTTTTTGGCGGAAAATGTCAAAGGTACTAACTTTTGTGTTTTGGAGTAAAATAAGGTACTAAAATTTAAGAAAAAAATCATAAGATACCAACTTTCAAAAATTGACAAATATAAGGTACTAAAAAACAAAAAAGCCAAAAAAGAAATATAAAACTTCGACATAAAAAAACTTTATATCGAGACAATTGTAACAAGATCCTATATGACTATATTTTTTCATATATATCATAAAGAATTTTTATGTTAGAGTTTCTCTCTCCTTATACCACAAATTTCAAACATAAAGAACAACAAGGAACGAAGGGAATAAAGTCTAAGATTATCTTCAATGATGAGATTTTTTTGAGAGGAGCATTGTATAAAAAAGTGTTAGGCGGACTAAGGCGATAGGGGTCTTGGTGCCTAGGCACAAAGTGCAAGCATTAGGTGCGGCCTTATTGAAGTGAGGTGCACTTTTACTTAGATAAGACTTTTTTCACTCATAAGCATACATAACCCACTATAATAAACCAAGAAAGCACATAATAATTTAACAAAATGTCTATATATTTCTATTTTATGTTAATTTTCCAAAAACATGACATGTAGGTGATACACATATCATTTCTTTATATATATATATATATATATATATATATATATATATATATATTATATTATGCATCAAAGTTACTACATTTAAACATAGTTACTTATAAATAAAAAGGATATGGAAGATTGGCATCATATGTAGTCATCTCCTTGAGCAATGTCTTCCTCCATGTCGTCTTCCTCAAGTGATTGATAACCTTCGCCATCTTCCTCCTCTATATAAGAGCAATTGGAATTAAATAAAAAAAAAAGATGAGAGAAAAACAAATTAAAGAAAGAGATTGGTGAAGCAAAAAACAGGTGGGAGAGAAAGGGATGCAAATTGCCTTTTTTTATTTCTTCTATGTTCTTTTGTCTTCTGATATTCTTCAATGTTCCATTAATTAAAACTTCTTCAATCTTTCTTTCCTTTATTTTTCTTTTGTTTTTTTTTTTTTTTTTTTTTAAAATTTTTTCTTTAANAAATTTCTTCTCTAATCTCCACTTATCTGGAGTGATTGTTGCTCCACTTGAGCTTTAGCATAGAGTGTTCCATGCTCCATTTGGGCTTTAGCGCGGTGGCCCACTTTCTATTTGTTAGGATAAGTAATGATAATAATAACGTTTAATTTGGCTTTTTCACCTTGTACCCCTGTTGTTTCATAAATTTACGATATACCCTACTTTATGTTCATAATTCATCAAATGTCCTTTTGTCATTACTTAGTCAAAGTTTTCGTTAAGGTTCTTCATCATGAACCTGTAGATAGTAATAAACTTGAGCTTCATGCCTTCAATCAAGAAATTCATCCTAACCCAATAATTCAACTTTACCTTAGTATTCTTCATTCTTTCTGACCGCAACCAAGAAATTCAATCCAAAACAAATATTCTTCATCCAAAAATTCAACAAATATCATGAACTCAAGGGTTGTGCAATAAAAAACTGTTTTTTGAACCGAAACAATGGCAAAAATATCATTAATTGAAGGAAAAATTGCCAGATGAAATCTTTTAAAAACTTTTTTTTGCCAAAAGAAACCTTTAAAATTTTTTTTTGCCAGAAAAAACCTTAAACTAAATTTTTTTTGCCAGAAGAAACCTTAATGCCTGAATGCGGTGTTGATCTCGTTTTTCCGGCGTTGACCCACCCTTTTTTTTCCTTTTGCACTCTTAACTGATATATACAATCCCTCAAATTAAAACCAAACTTTTGAGCTCCTTAATTTCTCTCTCTTACTCTGCTTCAAAACCTCTTTGTTAGTTTTTGCATTCAATTCACTGTACATGCACTCTTATTAAGGTAAATTTAATTTTTTCATCTAACATTTGGAAATTCATTCATTGATTTGTTCATCACTCAAAATAGCTCATAGTTTTTACCATTTTTTTCTCTGTGAAATGGCGTCACGAAGAAGTTCGACCAAGGGCAAAGCAAACTGAAATTAGTCAACATCCAAGCAATGCAATTGGTGGGTAATTAGTGGAGGAGTTAATTTCTATGAAAATTATATATTCAGAAAATTAAAAAACTAATAAAGGTTGAAGCTTCCACAATCTTGCAACAATGGAAGACAAAGAAAGAAAAAAAATTGCAGCTTCCACAATGCTGCCAATGGAAGACAATGGGGAAAAATCGACAAAAAGAAAGGAGGGAAAAATGGAAGGTTAAAATATTTAACGAGGGATAAAATGGAGGGAAATTATGGAAAAGTAAGGAGGGAAAAATTGGAGGGAAAATGAGAAAAAGCAAAAGAGTGCAAATAAGGGGAAAGGGTGGGACAATGCCGGAAAAACGAGGTCAACACCGGATTAAGGCATTAAGGTTTCTTCTGTCCCAAAAAATTTAGTTTAAGGTTTCTTCTGGCAAATAAATTTTTAAAAGGTTTCTTTTGGCAAAAAAAAGTTTTTAAAAAGTTTTATCTGACAATTTTTCCTTAATTGAAATATTATATTGCTTTTCGTACCATCGAAGAAGGCTAGACTTCATGCTACCTGTTTAATGATTTTAAGAATTGAAGCTCAAATCCTAGGCAGAAGCTCGAAATTATGGCGGCCACAACTGTAGAGGTGATAAGTTGGGTTTATATTAAACGGTTTTTATTTTTATTTATTATTTGTTTTCCATTTGTTTATTTTGATTAAAAAACTCTTGAATTAAAAGTTTAACCCCAAAAAATGAGGTCTTGTTAACTGAATTATAATTGGTTAAATCTGTTGAGACCATGAGATTGTGAGGAATTATATATCAAAATTGATTTAGGCCATTGTGAGGGATGTTTTATTTGATTGTGAAGAATGAGTGAGAAATTGTCACCCAAATTACTTCATTAACATGACGAAAGAGCTGGGGAGGTGCCATTGATAATGGAAGAACAAGTTCATTTTGTCTTCGTTTGGGAACGTGTTTTCTCCTGTTTGTTGTACTATTGTTGATTGGACACTTTGCTCATTGTTGAACCTTAACAACTAGTTTCAATTGAAATGTGAAAACTGAAAGCTAAAATTAGTGGGCTTTGGTGAGAGAATAGAAGCATAAAAGGTTTTTTTTAAATCCTAAAAATTTCAAATGTACTACCATTATTGAGTGGAACAAGACTACTAGGGTTGCTTAAGGTGTGAAGAGAGAAGTGACATGCTTGCTGAGCTTCAGTCCCATAATGTTGTTGCTAGGGACATTTGGTGAAATAATTACAAATTTGAATGAAATTTCGTGAAATAGGAAACCTGTTGTAACGGAGAGTTAACAGAAAGTAGAAGTAAGGGCATGTGGTAAATTTGTAACATATAATAAGGGTAAATCGTGAATTTATGAAACTACAAGGAATATGGTGAATTTTGCAAAACCTCATGGGTACGCGGTGAAAAAAACGTATTTAATTTAAAAAAGCAACATGCATACATATTCAATCAGGCGCCTTATTGCCTCACTCGCCTAGGCACGCCTCTCATGAGGCTAACTAAAATCACCTCTTCCAGACCTAATTAGGCACCTTACCACACCCCCACCCACCCCCTAAACCTGACCTTGCGCATTCAAGCAAGCCCTTTTCAAACACCGGAGGGGAGTGAGAGTATTCCAATCCCTATGCAATAAGGAAGGAAACATAGTTTCTTGTAACAATCGAATCTAACAATTCTAACTAAAATTTTAGGGTAGGATATTATATTATCCTAACATGCTAAGCAAAAATCAGTGACACACTTGAGCAACAAGAAGAGTCTAAATATTTTGTAAAACAGAGAAATCATGCACCCTTGAACGCCCAATTCTACTCCATTCTTGCTATTATCCATGAACTATCCAAGTCTTGATCTTTTAATTAAGAAAGTTTCAAGAACTTGTTTTCCAAGCTATGTACACCAACTTTGATTGCAACAACAAAAACAAAGCCTTAGTCCCAAATTAATTTGAGGTCGGATAGACATGAAACAATATGAGGAGTCGCAAAAGTCATCTGCAGAAATCCTCTTCCTCCAATCCTCCCTATATGACACTAAATTTTCTTCAAGCTCCAACACCCTCATATCTCTACTAACAACCTTCAACCAAGTTTGCTTTGGTCTTCCCTTGCTTTCGAAGAGTGACAAAAAGAGGGACGGAGGAGAGGTAGAGGAAGACCGAAGCAAACTTGGATGGGGATTGTTAGTGGAGATATGTGGATGTTGGGGCTTGAAGAAAATTTAGTGTCAAACTGGGAAGATTAGAGGAAGAGATGACTTTTGGGACTTCCCATATTGATTCGTGTCTAGCCGACTCTAAATTAATTTGGGACTAAGGCTTTGTTGTTGTTTTAACTCAAAACATTTAGATCTATAATTACGTACTGAGAAAAAATTATAAACATTACATATTTATAAAATACTCGTTCACTCAAATCAAGCAAGTTCTCATATGAGTATATGACAATACTTTTTTCATGGATATAAAATTAACGAGAGTCAATAAGTGAAAATGAATAGTTCCCAAAAGCATAGGCAGCAAGTATTTTGGTCCATTTGGAGTACCTTTTTTTTTTCAAGGTAACAGGTTCGGACTGAAAATTGAAATCCCCAATTTCCTTGGACCAAGACCATACCGGAATCCACCCGGTTTGGTCCAACCGATCTAAAATACGGTTTAAACCGGAATATGCTCACCCCTAGCTACTGTAAGTCACAAATCCATAACCCCAACCCACCATCAGCTACCACCATAATCCACTATCCACAAGGCCACTGCATCCACCATAACCACTACCAAATTTGAAAACAAAATAAAGAAATTAGAAGGAAGAGAGAAAAAAAAGCAGAAGCAACAGTGCACAATGAAGGAGGTGAGGTCAATAACCCAACTGAGAACAATTAAAGCGATTGCACACAGGAGACGAGGTGATGGCTTGAACTTAAACCAGAGAAAGAAGTGTAAAGAATGGATCAAAAAAGAGAGGATGGGAGGGAAACACTATAACTTTAAATGGACTTATAAAAATTAGTTAATTTATGACCTATTTAACAGGTCATTTGTATCCCAAATCAATATGAAAATAAAAGGTTAAACAGTAGGATTATAATAAGTTGATCAAAAGGTCGAAAATGAGCAAATTATTTTCATAATTTTTCCAAAATTTAGAGTAAATTTTAGGAAAATTTAAGATTTTCATAAAAATAACCAACAATGGCACCAAGTGTGCATCTTATGCGATGGAGCTGCAGAAAAATAATGGGGCTGGGAGGTGTTCTTGTGTCATTTGTTAATATATTATTTTGGCTGCGTTGTCAGGGAAACATTGGGAATTAATTCAGGCTGAGGACTTTTGGTTACTCTTATTTTTTATGACAATTTTTCCTACTTTTTGAAATGTTTTCTGTGATACTTTATAGTACTTACTGCTGATGATTTTTAGATACTAAAGTGTCCACTGTTCAGTAACTTGTTTTATTAAGTTTCTCCTTGTTTAATGGGAAAATGGAAAGCAAGAATGGAATATGTTTGATCATTCAGTTGGTTTCTTGAATGAAATTATTGTTGTATGTTGACTCAGGTCCAAGAAGAGCTTGTTTCATCTATTAAAGATGCTGAAGAAGGAATTTTTCATCTAAAACGTGCACGGTTGATCGGTGAAGTTGATTTAGCTGTGCAGAGCTCTGCATGTTTGTTAAAAGACACCGAAGTTGAGTGCAATAATTCAGGAGAGCTGGATGGTTCCAAACTTCCAAGTGAAGATGTAGATGTAGAACCATTAGATGCTGTCGATGTTAAAGTGGAAACATTGGAGGAGTCAAGTTATGTTGTTGGATCAAAATGCAAATTCCGTCACAGTGACGGGCGCTGGTACAATGGTGAAATTTTTGAGTTGGATGGTTCTTCTGCCAGAGTTTCTTTCCTTAATCCAACATCAGAGAATAAGATGGTGAGGTCCTTGTAATCTGTTAGTGTCCCTGTTATTTTCTGCCCTCTCCTAGATAATAATTCCTTGATTCATCATGTGTGTACACTTGTTGTTTACTACTCACTCTCTTAGACGTATTTTTCTCATGATGGCTGTTGTTATCAAGGGCCTGAAATATCCTTTTAGGAAAGCTTATACTTTGCATGTGTTTTGAAACTTAATTGTAATATTGCTGCTTTAATTTACCTATATATTTGTACTTGAGTTAGTATGATTGACATAATAAAGTTGTAGCCTTCCTGCTGGAGACTCTAGTCTCAAAGCCATTTGAGTTTCAATTTTCAATCATCTCAACCCCAAATTTCAAAAGAAGAGAAAAACGACTGCTAGGTTTTTGGCAGTTTGGTTTTTCTTCATCCATTGCACTGCTTGGTATGGAATATCAGCTCAGGGTTCCAATTTTTTTATGGCTGGTTTAATATGTTGGATGTACTCTGGTTTTAAATGCATTTCACCTGCTGGTCATTCATCAATATAGGAAAGTTTTAATCAGTGGTTCTAATATGAGTATACAATTGATTAATTTTGTGTGCATGTAATTTAGGCTGAAATGATAATACTATCAAAAGAGATTAAGGGTAAGATGTATTTTACATATAGCTGCAATTAGTACTAAACATGAGTCCTTGTCTATTTATAAATTACCTTTACTCTTTTTAGAGTCCTTCATGCTTGGAGAAGTAGAGAAAGAAAAACAGTTTTCATTGTTTTCCTCATCTTGTACTGATGGTAGACCCCAAAGTGCAGATGTGCAAGTTCTTCGTTCAACAACGATGTCGTTTTGGTGCTAACTGCCGGTTATCGCATGGTATGTTTGCACATAATTCTGCTTTGCAGAAAAAAATTTAGATTTTGAAGCCTGCTGCTATATGCATAGTACGTTCAATGGGCTTGTTGTGTTTATTCGACTTGGGATAACTGTGTCTCTAGTCTTGATTGGAATTGTTGGATGAACAAATTAGGAAACTGTTTGTACCCACTTCACCACCCATATACTTTCATTTCTTAGGTTGATTTCTGGAAAGACCGCAGCTAAGGTTAAGCAATTACAGAAGTCATTAAGCAAAAAAATGAACTTTCTGGTAATAGTACTGCACTACTGCAATTTCTGCACCTGTTTACAGGCTCTCTGTACTTAATGATTTGCTTTCTGCATGTAGCTACATTGTAACAATTTCTTTGTATCCAATTGTTTTTGCAATTCCCAGTTTTTCCCGCCTATTTATGCATGTATCGTCCCTGCTACAGGAACTCTTGTGTCATTATCTTCCTTGAAGAAGTATGTATCACCAAGCTGGGGGCAGCCATTTGTAGGAGCTAAAATTTTGGCGGTTTCAGGAAGTGAAACTAGCATTTGGAGAGAGGCTGAACTTGGATCTTGGGATGATAAACTCAATCAAGGCCTAGTTGTATTTCATGATGATGGAAGCTCAGAAATGCTGGGGGTTGATGCAATGGCATTATCACAGTATGCTGAAACCAGTGATGGTAATGAAGAGAGAGACAGTGATTATTCAAGTTACGAAAATTCAGATTCCAGCGATTATGAAGATGATGGTTTGCCGCAAGGTTTAGGCTTTGTCGGGAGCACTGCCTTGCAGAAGGGAATCCAAACAAACACTGCCATCTTTGCCAATTGGGAAAATCACACCCGGGGTATAGCTTCCAAGATGATGGCTAATATGGGATATCGTGAAGGAATGGGCCTGGGGCTAGCAGGCCAGGGCATGGTAAATCCAATAGCTGTGAAAGTCCTTCCGCCGAAGCAATCGCTAGATCATGCGCTGCAGTCTGTCAAAAATCAAGAGGAAGAAGGGAGATCAGAGCTGAAGAAAAAGCGAAGCCGAGGTGGGAAGAGGAAACGTGACAAGAAATTTGCTGAAGCAGCTCGTGCAGCAAAACAAGAAGAGGAACGAAGACCTGATGTCTTCAGCCTTATCAACACTCAACTTGCAACACATTCACACATGTTTAACATTGATAATTCAGCAAAGAAGCAAAAGAGCAAAGAAGGCAAGAAAGAAGATAGGCGGTCACTTGTAGCTTATGAAGAGGAAGTGAAGGAGTTGAGGGTTCGAGCTGAGAAGTTGGAAGAGATGGTTAATCGTAACAGAAAGGAGAAGGCCGTTTTTGAGGCAGCTATGCGGAAGTTGGTGGAGACTCGAAAGGCTTTATCAGAGGCTGAGGCTAAGCACTCATCAGCGTCACATGCGGTTGTTAGCAAGGAGAAAGAAAAAAAATGGCTTAGATTTTAGCGTTAATTAGGTCATGGTCATCCGTAGATCAGCCTAAGTCATTGTTGATCCTTGGATGACGCGTTGCTAATGTGCTTTATTCCACAGTTTATGCCATCCATGACAGTCATGCATTATAGCATATTTCATCAACCTAATGTATGGTAAATTGATAATGGTACACAACAATTTCTCAAACTTCAACTTTGAAGTTTGAAAACAGACGATTAATAGTTTAGTACGAACTGTTTGAAATTCATGTCAATGTCGAAGCCAAAGTAAACCACTATCTGGTCAATGCCACTGTTTGTCTCTATGCTCAATATTGTGAGTCAGTTGAGTGGCACTGGCTTCAACCCCCATGGCCTCATCCGCCATCATCTATCCATCATGTCACATGTTCGATCCTTGTACACGCATCCCTAGGCATCATCTAAGGTTTTGCAGTGAGTTTGACAAATGTGCGCTTCGGGTGTGTTCCCAACTCCCTCCAAAAAAAGTTTAGGTTGATTCAAACAAGTTTGGGTAAGTTAGTACTACCCTCATTCTTAAATGTTAGATACTTTCGAAATCTTGACACTATTAATAAAATGAGAGAATCTTTTAAATTATTTTTAATATATAAATCATAATATAGTCATATGAGTTCTTGTTTGATTCGTTTCAATAAATACGTTAATAATATTCAATTATTATAATTTTTACATATATACAACAATAGATATTTAAGATCAAACAAATGCATTGGCATATGTGCAAGTCAAAACGTATCAAACAAAAAGGAGCGGAGGGAGCATAATATTTTCAAGAAAGATTATTAACTCCTAATCAAGAATACAATTTTGCTTTCAATATACTACCTATGTATCATATTAGTTGTAACGATTTGATATTTTTTCTCTCAAATTTATGTTAAATCGTTGCAACTAATATAATACGGAGACAGTACTATTTATCTATAATTTATATACTAAAACAAGTCATTGCTTGCATCATTCTTACCTCAAGAAGGACACATGTCAATTTTTCTTTCATTCTTTTTCTCACAGAAACTACATTAATTAGTATTATGTTCTATTTTCAATATTATAACTCTCTATTTATTTTTTTTACTTGCTACATTAACTATTTACACGGTTTTCGAGACATACTTTAAACATTAATATCTCTAAATTTATACATGTAAATATTATAAAAAAAGATATATATTTGGAAAGTATACTTCAAGACCAATCAAACAATATCTCATATGACTATATTTTTTTATATACGTATATAAACCAAAAAAGGTAAAAGGAATTGAATAAATAGTTAGAAAGTCAAAATGTAGCAAGTATTTTGAGTTGGAGGGAGTAATTAATTTACAACTTTTAATTATTTGCTAGAGTTTACCACTCCATTAAAAAATAAAAATATGTACACTTTCTTCTTTTTTTAATAACAAAATCTATACATTTTGTTTCTTATTGAAATTCTAACTTAAAATCGTGAAAACTTATTATTCCATAACTTTTATGTTACATATTGAACTAATTTTTTTGACATTTTCAAGATAATTTTTTTTAAGTTTCTTTACAATTCGTTTTTCTTCCTCTACTTTGAATGATTTTTTTTGCGGATATGCATATATTAAATAACAAAAACATTATTTTAATGCCAATTTGTATCAATGTGTTATGCATTAATACAAAATGTGCTCATTTTATGATACAATCGATATAAAATATTGGGTTTTTCTAAGATATGCCTCCGAAGTATTCGATTTTCTAAGGTGTATCCTAAATTTTTTTTTTCTCAGTCATACCCCTAAACTAGAGATTTTTAGTTACCCATGGCCACTATACCCATGGCCACTACGTTAACTGACTTAACTTTCCGTTAGTAAAGTTGCTAATTGCTATTTTTGTTAATTTTTCAATTTTATTTTCTAACAAAAATCAAAAGTGTCTCCTTTAGGGAAAAAAAAACTATATTTGGTGCTGATAGAGTATATAAACTATTCTTAGATCTCAACCATTAGCTTAAGCTTTTTGGTTGATATGGTTTTCTAATATGGTATCAGAGCCAGCATGACACATGGGTCACGGGTTCAAAACTCATCTACCCCTCCTTTCAAATGGAATATTAATTAGCTCTGGGCATGAGAGAACCCTTGATATATCCACATTTCAAGCCCAACGGACACTCATGTGACGGGGCGTGATAGAGTATATAAACTGTTCTTAGACCTCAACCATTAGCTTAAGCTTTTGATTGAGATGATCCTCTAATAGGTGCCTTCTTCATCCATTAGCTTTCTCCCTTATCTTTCTTAGCTCTTCATGAAATTTCCTCACTTTTTTTTTGTTTTTCTAAGATATATCCTTGAGTTATTTGTTTTTCTAAGGTGTGTCCTATAATTTTTACTTTTCTCATTTATACCCTTAAACTATATATTTTTTATTAGCGATAACCTTTGTAGTTTTTATGATTAACATTGTTAGTTTGCTGTTTGTTAATTCTTTTTTTTTTTTTGGATTTTTTAAACAATTTGGTTTCATTAATATAGGGAATTTTGGTATTTAGCCTCAATTTCATCCCCTCTCTCTCTTCATCACTTTTCTCATCCTCAACTGTCAATCTGCAACACCAAGTCCCAACCACTTGATCATCAATCCACGGCCAAACAACAGCTCACTCACCTCTTTAAAGCTTCGTTAATGGTGGAACTTAACATCTAAAAATTCCAATTGCACTAATTCGAAAATCCCCGTCAAAATTCATCTAACAAAGTTTCAATGTTTCTATAAAATTGCACAAATTCGGACCATCTTAAACAACCTCATGATCAAATTATTAGAACTCATTTCTTATAACCAACCAATTCATCATTATATTGGAACACTATGCTAGATTAATTCCCCAAATTATGCATCAAATGTTTACTTGCTTATGTCTAGACAGGCCCGGCCCTAGGGTGGGGCGGGCAGGGCCCATAACAGTAGAGCTTTATTATCCTAGTAATTAATATAACAACACTTAGACCCTATTCTCCTCGACTTATTTTTACTTATTTTTAGCAAAATAAAGTTCAGTTTAGCAAAAATAAGTTCAATTCAGCAAAAATAAGTTTCAATCCTTAATAAATTGTTAATGATTTAAGCAAAAATAAGTTTAAATAAGTAAAAATAAGTTCAGTTCAGCAAAAATAAGATCAGATCAGCAAAATAAGTTCAGATAAGCAAAAATAAGTTGACGAGAACAAAACCTTAGCTGTAACACAATGTTTGACAAAGCATACATAGCTCGCTAGTTGATTATTGTGCAAGACGTTTGTCAACAATGTTTTAAAAAGGTTTTGGGTTCGATGCCTAATGACGACACTTTTTTTTTATTTAATCTCTTTTGAAAATAATTTCTTTTTTCTTTCTTCCATCAAACCTTTATGAGCTTGACTATGGAATATAATTATTTATAAAAGTTTTTAACCAATTTCTTGACTACATTAATTTTTAATATAATTATATATAAGCTAAGAAGATACTATTTTTTTTTTAACTAAATTCTCACTCTAGTCTATGAGATTCTTATTTCTTCAAATTAATGTTATTTATTTCTTTATGAATTCCAAATTAATTTCAAATTGTAATTTTTTTAAAATATATTGTTAATTAGTATGAAAGAATTAAAATCTTCACAATCCTCTAAAAAATATATCTTCATTCTTATGAAATTGATTTCAATTTATGATTTTGTTATGAATATAGGAATAAGATATGTTGTTAATTAGCATGAAAGAATTAAAATCATTATACTCTAGTAGAAAAAATTTATTATTCTTATATATGTATTTTAAATTATCTATATATAAAATATTATGGAGTAGATGTTTAAATTCTAATTTAGCTTTTTGCACCCAAAAAAAATTTCATAATTTAGCTTTGCTTATTTGGGGCCCTTAATTTAAAATTTGCCTCGGGCCTCTAAAATGTTAGGAAAGGCCCTGTGTCTAGAACAAGGGTCCCACATGACCATTACACTCTTCCCATTCATCAATCATCATTATATTGGATAAGGTTATTGCTTGAAAGTGAATAAACAGCTTCATGGGGTTGCCATTTATGTATGTGAAAGCAGGGGAGTTTGTAGATGCGTATAATGTGTTTGATGAAAGTCCTGAGAGAACATTGGGGTCTTGGAATGATATGATTACTGGATTTTTGGGTTTTAACCTTTTGGAACTGAACTACCTATGTTTCTCGATCGATCGCTCTCATTTCCTTCTTGTATTTGCTGATGTGCATCAACATATTTAATACACAAACTCTCAACAATCAATTTAAATAATAATAATTTAAAAAAAGTCAGTGAGAAATTACAGGAAGATGTGAGGGCAAGGAGATAGGGAAGGACTGATGAACGAAGAAGAAGGTGACTCCATTGAAATAGTTGATAAAGAAGGTACATTACTGTAAATTATTTGTAAAATAAAATGCAAAAAAAGAGCAATTAACAAAAATTGATGGAGAGTTAACGAAATGGTCTTGACTAATAAAAAATAAATAGTTTAGGGGTACAGCTGAGAAAATTAAAAAGTTTAGGACACCTTAGAAAAATCAATACCTCAGGGGTATATCTGAGAAAAACCCTTCTTTTCCTTTTGAGAATTTTGCAAAACCCCAAATTCTAGCGTGATATCTAAAATACCTCATTCTTAAAAAAAATTCTAAAATTCTTCCTCATTTTCTAGCCCCAATTACTGTATAATTCATTAATTTCATTCCCCCTCAAAAAAGAACCGCATTCAGTCGATTTCCAATTTTCCAATGGTAAAAAGGGGAAAATGCATTAAATTGAGTATTTCAATTGCTATTGATTGTAGTTATCCTCATTTTAACATTTGTAATTAGACAAATGGGCGAAGTTATCTAAGAGCTGCCATTGATTTTTGATTTCTGCCAGACCAAAATAATCAATAATCTTAGAGTTTTGTTTGGATAATAGAACAAAAAGAAGAGTTAGTATTTTGAACTTATCAATAATGAGATCTGATTGAATAAGATGTTGAAGACGAAGTTGGGGATGAAGGAATTGACAATTGAGGAGCAAGAGGGGGTGGTAGGGGGGGGGGGGGGAGGAGATCAGAGAAGAGGAGATGAGTAGATGATTGAAGGATGAATTCTGAAAATCCATTTTTTTAGGCTTTGTGGTTTTTTGGTACCTTATATTGTCAACTTTCGAATTTTAGTACCTTATAATTTATTTTTAGAATATTTGTACTTTTTTTTTTCTGAAAAACTTAAAAATTGGTACCACTTTACGGATTCCATCCAAAAAATTGTTAACTGGGGCCCACTAACAATTTTAGTTTTAATTTGTACATCTTTTACCCCTCTCTCTCTCTCTTTGGCATCACATTGTATATATTCATTACTCCATTGAAACCCAAATTAATCCTAAATTTTCAATTAAAATCCATTAGTTTTTTTTTCTTTTCTTTTTGATGGATGAACTCCACTCTTCCCCAACAATTAGTGAAGTATATTGAACTACCTATTCATTAACGTTCTAAAAGTTAGGGTTTATATAAATTGTGGTTTTTGCAATAGATTTGGGATGTTTCAATTCATTATGTAATTTAGGGTTTCACTGTTTGAAATGTCAATTTAACTTTGAATATAGTACGAATTTATTGAAATTGGATTTTTTTTTGGCATATATTGTAGTGATGATGGAGGAAGCATGGTGATTTTTACTTGAGTGTTGTTTATGGTCTAAAAGCGTAAAAGAGAAAGACTAATTTGGAGGAGAGGGACAAATGATGACTACAACATGTTTGGAGAAATTTTAATGGTTCAATGGGTTTTTGGTACAATGATAATAAAGATAGTAGGAAAAAAAGTGTATAATAACATCAAGCTAGGAGATAGATTGGGCCCCATTTGACAATTTTTTTGACAAAATCTCTTAAATGATACTAATTTTTGAGGTTTTAGGAAAAATAAGATACTAAAAACTAAAATAAATTATAAGATACTAAAATTCAAAAGTTGAGAAATATAAGGTACTAAAAAACAAAAAGCTTTTTTATTAAATTTTAATTTATAACGAAAAAAGGAATTTAAAACAAAAGAAAAGAAAATAACAGATGGAAACTCATGGTGATAAATAAATACATGCATAAGTTAATATTAATTAAAATTAACTAGTTTAAGGGTATAACCGAGAAAAAAAGAAAGCTTCAGGACACGCCATAGAAAGCTGAATACCTCGGGGGTGTAACTTCGAAAAACCCTAAAATATTTTTTGTTAAAACCGTGCATTGCACGAGACCGATCTAGCTCTTACTAAAATTATCCTAAATTAAACTGAAACTATTATTTTTATAGATTAATTTCAAAAGATATTATTCCCTTCAAATAAAAAATGATCCTTAATCCTTCTTTAAATTTCTTTGTAATTTTATACTATTTTCGCCACGAATTAGATGCAACAAAAATAATAGTTTATGAGGTATAAAATAATACTTTGTTGCAACTAATTTGTGACGGAGGTAGTATTATTAACTTAAGTAATATTTAGATTGTGGTATTGGCATGTATTTTGCACAAAATATTAAGAAAATCATTAATGTAATAATATCACTTTATATGTGAAGTATATTTGTTAGAAAAAAAACCCAAAGTATATAGAAATTTAGTTTACGAAATTGGAGTGGAATAATATTTGTGGTTAGCACAAATGCACAATGTCTCCAAGTTGTGGGAATTATTAGGCTTTTGCAGAACATAGTTAAGCCATGTTGTTGTCAACTTATTTTTGCTTATCTGAATTTATTTTTGCTGAACTGAATTTACTTTTGCTGAAATCATTAATAATTTATTAAAGATAGAAACTTATTTTTGCTGAGCTAAACATATTTTTTGGTGCACTGAACTTATTTTTGCCGAACTAACCTTATTTTTGCCGAAAGTAAGGACAATAAAGCCTTGGTTTCTTGTTCAAATAAAAGCATAAAACCTAAGAAAAATTCCAAAATTTATCTATTTTATTATTGTGTTTTGCTACTTGATTACCATTGGTAGTGAGACACATGGCCAACAATGATGCATATATATAAATTGTTGTATTACTTAGATATATGCTAATGCGTTTATGTAGTGTAATTGTTGTCCACTTTCTTTCCTTTATGATCTTGAGAAAAGTTTTCATCTTGCTGTTATTGTTAAGAAAGCAATGAAACAATATTTTGAGGAGCAATGACTGCAGCACATAATTGCTTACCTTCATTCATTCAAAGCTCACATATATATACATACAATTTGAATAACCTAGATGTACTACCCAAGTACTAGAAACATCTCTCACACTATCACCTCAGCATAAGACAAACATATATCACACTACTCACACTACATGGTGTGCTGTGGTTGGACAAAGAAAGGACATCATGTGACTAAACATGAGTCATATGAAATGAGAGATTATGAGACACTAAACATGTGACATATTGCAGAGTATGGACTAAATATGATGTAGCAGCATAAATGGGCACTCCAATTAACACTCCCCCTCAAGTTGGGGGAGAAGAATGAACTCCCATCTTGCCAAGAATGCCATAATGTTGATTGATTGAAACTGATTTGGTGAAAATATTTGCAAGTTGATTGGAGCTTGGAACATATTGTGGTGAAATGCTGCCATCAACTACCTTATCTCTAATGAAGTGACAGTCTATTTCCACATGTTTCATCTTTTCATAATGTGTGGGATTCACAACAATTGATAGAGTTGTCTTGTTATCACATTTGAGAGGGACATGACAGTGTTGCTTGATCCCTAGCTCCTTGAGAATCTGAGTTAACCATGAGATTACACAAGTGGTTAAAGCCATAGCTCTGTACTCTGCCTCTGCAGTACTTATAGCAACAACCTGCTTTTTTTGGCATTCCAAGAGATAGGAGAAGAGCAAAGTAAGATGCAGTAACCAGTTGTGGACTTTCTGGACATGGGGCAGCCTGCCCAGTAACTGTCACAATAAGCTGTAAGAACAACAACTGACCTGGAAGCAAGTAAAATGCCCTGAGCTGGATTGGAGAGCAAGAATCTCAAAACTCTTTTAGCTGCTTGCAAGTGAGCAGCTGTTGGTGACTGCATGAACTGACTCAATATATGCACTGCATATGTTATATCAGGTTTAGTTAGAGTCAAATACAACAATTTTCCAATAAGTTGCTGATACACAGCAGGATTAGGCAATGGATCACCCAATTCTGGAGTTAACTTCATTGTGGAGTCCATGGGAACTCTCAGCTTCCTTCCATTGGTTATTCCATATTCTTTAAGCATGTCCCCAGTGTATTTTCTTTGAGATAGGAAGATTCCTTGAACTGATCTATCCACCTCAATTCCCAGAAAATACCTTAATTGTCCCAAATCTTTCATATGGAAGGATTGTGACAAGAAGTTCTTCACTTCATGGATCAATTCAGACCAGTTTCCAGTAAGCACTATGTCATCAACATAGACTAGTACTACCACCATTTCAAAATTTTTTGTTAAAGTATAATCACTTTTTGATTAGGAAAAACCATACTGAACTAGGGCTTTTGACAGCTTTGAGAACCAATTTCTTGGGGCTTGCTTCAGACCATACAATGACTTGTTTAATTTGCACACTACTCTTGAAGTCTTGAGGCATTCTTCTTTTCACACAAATCCTCATTTTGCAATTTGCTAACTCTACTCCCATATCCAGTGTATCCTTGGGGAAGAGTCATGTACACATCCTCACTTAGATCACCATGTAAGAATGCATTCTTCACATCCATTTGCTCAACTTCCCAATTCTCAATTGCTGCAACAGCCAATAATGCTCTTACTATTGTTAACTTAGCCACTGATGCAAATGTTTCAGTATAGTCTTCTCCAAAGTTTTGTCTACACCCCAAGATTACAAGTCTAGACTTTTATCAATCTACAGTGTCATCAGCTTTGAGCTTAGTCTTGTAAATCCACTTGCAACCTATTGCCTTTTTTCCTGCAGGCAAGGTAGTAATTTCCCAAGTGTTGTTTTTTTTCAAGGCATCCAATTCTTCATTCATAGCCACAACCCATTTTTCATCCTTCACAACTTCTTTGAAATAAACTGGATCATGCAGATTCGAATGTTGTGCCATAAAGGCACTGAAATTTGGTTCTACACAGGCTTGAGCCAGATTAACAGCTGAATCAGGTTGTGAGCTTGTTTCACCTTGTTCAGGTACACTTGAGTGAACCTAATCTCCTAGCCAACTTGGTGGTCTAGTTGTTCTTGTAGATCTTCTTACTATTTCTGTCAAAGGCTGAGCAACATGATGTTGCTGATCTGCCTCAGCTTAGTTCAATCAAAACCACTTTCTTTAGTTTCAGTTCTGTCAATAACTTCCTCTTCCTCATTCTCAGGTTCTATTTCATCAGACCCTTGAATTTCCAAAGGTTGAGGATGATAGTATTGAGGCTGATCATTTTTGTGATTACATGGGAAGATGTTATCATGAAATCTAACATCTCTGCTCACAAACACCCTTTTTCTCACAAGGTCATAAAGCTTATAACCCTTCTGATTATGTGGATATCCAATGAATACACATGGAATTCCCCTATGTGAGAATTTGTCTTTTGTCATTGATGAATTGTATGCAATTACAAGACATCCAAAGGACCTCAGCTTGCTGTAATCAGGTTTTCTACCAAACACCTTCTCATAATCTCATATGGAGTCATATTGTTTATGACAGGTGTAAGCAACCTATTTATGATGTGTGTAGCTGTGAGCACACAATCTCCCCAGAAGTTCAAAGGCAAACCAGACTGAAACCTGAGTGCTCTAGCCATCTCTAGCACATTCCCGTGTTTTCTTTCAACTCTACCATTTTGTTGTGACCTATGGACACATGTTGTTTGATGAATTATACCAAGAGCACTGAATAAAGTTTTGCATTTGCCATCATCTAGTTCAAAGGCATTATCAGTTCTAATCAACTTGATTGATCTTTTGAACTGATTTTTCACAAAATTGACAAACATACATATAGCATCATATGCATCTGATTTTTCTTTAATCAGATACACCCAAGTACTCCTGGAAAAATCATCTACAATGGTCAAAAAATACCTATGACCATTTCTAGTTTGCACTCTATATGGTCCCCAGATATCCATATGTATTAAATCAAACAAGGATTCTGCACAAGATTTACTTAAGCCAAAGGGTTGTCTTGTAAACTTTGCCATAGGACAGGTCAAGCACACATTGTTATTATCAAAATTCTTACCAACACAACCAATATTTTTCAATTTCTCAAGAGGAGCATGTCCTAGTCTATTGTGCCATAAAACACAGTCATAAAAAATAGTTGCACTACAACTATTACAAAAAGACAAAGTTTTTTTTTCAGGTTTCTTCATTGACTTAGCTTCATTCTTCAGCACTTCAACTTCCTTCTTGAACTCTTCATAACTGCTATTTACAAGATAATATAATCCTTGCTTCACAACACCAACAACCCTAATTTTCTGGGAAGCATAATACTGAATGGCACAATATTTTGAATGAAAACTAGCTTTACATTCTTCATCCTTAATCAAATTATTCATTGACATGAGATTATGCCTAAATTCAGGAACATACAAAACATTCTTCAATATTCATCCATTTTTTAGTTTAACTTTTCCTTTGTGGGTTATGTTTGCATGTTTTCCTGTTGGCATGTTAATTCTAGTTTGATTTGTTACCAAGTCAACATCATGCAATAATTCAAAATTTCCTGTCATGTGGTCAGAAGCACCACTATCCATAATCCACAATTCATGGTTTTTAACAGCATTGTGACAAGAAATCATACCAGCAAATGTCCCTTCTAACTCATCTTCTGTTTCTGAGGTACTCTTACCAGCTCCTTGTGAGACCTTCAACAATCTTTCAATCTGTTCAGTTGTCAAATTCACACCATCTTCTGCCTGAGCATTTGCTGCTAGCCTTTCACCAGACTAAGATCTCTTTCCTTTGTTCCACCTGCCTGTTTCATTAGTTTCTCCCCCTGACTCAAATCTGCCTTTCTTCTTAGCCTTAGGATGCCATTTAGGATATCCTATCACTTTCCAGCATTTCTCTATAACATGGCCCTTCATCTCACAAATAGTACACCAAGGCTCTTCCCTTTTTCCATACATAGCACTTGCCTCAGTCAGTTCCTTGCTTTCCAAGGCCAGCTCTTTTTGTGCTTCTTCCTGCACTAATCTTGCATAAGCTTCTTCCACAGTTGGTAAGGGAGAGAACATGAGAAGATGACTCTTTTCTGTAGCATACTTGTCATCATCTATTCCATTCAGGAATTGAAACAACTTGTCTTGCTCTTGTTCATTGGTTATAGCATCAAGAAAAGCATTAATTTATGGATTCATTTGAGTAATGGCTGGATATCTTCTCATAGAATCAATTTCATCTCGAAGGCATTTCATCCTTGAGTAATACTCTGTTACAATCATTCCTTTTTGATTCAGTTTGTAAAGCTCTCTGTTTTGCTTATATTTCCTTGTTCCATTTGCCAAGTCAAACCTCTTTTCAAGTTGGTTCCACATCTCTTTAGCACTCCTAATATAACTCACTGTTTCTTTCACTTGTGCAGTCATAGAACTAGTGAGCCATGCTATCACCATACTCTTGCAAGTAATTTCCCACTGCTATTGTTTTCCTGGGTTCTCTGAATCCCTCTTCACGAGACCAGTGACAAACCCAAGATTTCTCTTTGATACAAGAGCAATTTCCATGTCACTATTCCAGGCTTTGTAGTTTGAAGGTCCAAGTAGTTTCTCTGAAATGGTCCCTGTATGAGGACCATCAGATGGGTGAAGATACAATGGGCTCAACATATCATCCATTGCTATCTTGTTGGTTGAGGAAGAAGTGCTTGAAGCCATTTGGTTATCAAATAAGAAAAAACACCAAAAATAATAGCCTTGACAATGGAGATTTGTGTAAAATTATAAAGACTGAATTTTTGTGGTTTAAGAACAAATTTCGAACTTGGCTCTGATACCAAGAAAAGTTTTCATCTTGCTGTTATTGTTAAGAAAGCAATGAAACAGTATTTTGATGAGGAGCAATAACTGCGGCACAGAATTACTTACCTTCATTCATTCAAAGCTCACATATATATACATACAATTTGAATAACCTAGATGTACTACCCAAGCACTAGAAATATCTCTCACACTACCACCTCAACATAACAAAAATATATCACACTACTCACACTACATGGTGTGCTGTGATTGGACAAAGAAAGGACATCATGTGACTAAACATGAGTCATATGAAATGAGAGATTATGAGACACTAAACATGTGACATAATGTAAAGTATGGACTAAATATGAAGCAGCAGCATAAATGGGCACTCCCATTAACATCTTGTGACGACCATTATGTCACTGGAAAGTAACGAGGAGTAGGTTAATCTTGATAGCCTGTAATTCAAGCTATGGAGTGGAAGTCGTTTAATCACTAATTAGTTGTCGAGTTCTAAATTCTTGTCAATTGTTCACGCAACTATCCAATTGTAATGTAGTTGACTTTTGTAACTTTGTAAGCTAGGGGCGGACCTACCAGTGGCGGAGTTAGCTAAGGGCATAGTGGTGCACGTGACCCACAAAAGCCCAAAACAAAAATGAAGTTCAGAAAAAAAAGGTGGATAGGGGGAAATTGGATAATTTTTTACTTGCATATATGCAGAGAAAGAAGAAGAAGATCAATGGGGAAGAGGACGAAGATGGGTAGGAAAAGTTGTAGGATAGAGATGGATAGAACACAGGTCACATGGTCGAGCTAAAGGAGAAGATGAATAGTTATAAGTTGGTTTATTTATTAATAAGAATTAGATAGATGTGTTAATGGAAAGTAGGCTGATGGGGCACAACTTTCAAGGATAACATTCAATTAAATTTTAAATACTGATATTTAACTTTTAACTTTTTTTTATCTAGGTCTTTTCAACCATAAAAAAAAGTTTCAAATAAAACAAAAAATTTACATGTACCTTTTATTTCTAGTTTTGCTACGTGACCCTCCTACTCTTATAGAAGTATATTTATGAATTATGATTTTATTTGATCATTGTTTGTAAAATGTGTTTACTATTGTGTACAAAATAATATTATCAATTTTGTGCCATCCCTGTTATTAGAAATTTTAATCTTCTAATAATGTACACCTTAATTAATCTATTGCACTTTATATTATACAATAGCTCTATATTTATATTATCTTCATTAACAAATGGCTTATTAGTATACAACATTTCTAAAACAATGTAATGAAATCAGCTTTTTGTGAGAAGTAATTTTCTTTTTGATGCCTAGTTAGGTAATTGTTGTAATCGAGGCCGAGAGGTAAGATTACCACAATAAGAACACTGAATACTAGGCAAAATGAATTTATGCGAGCGAGAGCCGATAAAGGAGATTTGAGGGAGTCTAAGTTCGAGAAAATTAGTGTTCCCTAGTTTGATGAAAGTTATGGAATTAATTGGATTTATGTTTTATGAGTTCGTTGATTGTTCATAGTGAACAGACCGCCATAGGTTTTTATTTTGAGTTTAATTCGTAATTTCTGCTATTTTTCTATTTGTTAATCAATTAGTTAGAAATTTAACCAAGGCCCCTTATGCAGTTTTTACTTTTTAGAATTTATTGATTTAATAGCTTCCCTGTGGATTCGATCCCTACTTCTCTAGATACATTAGTTAGTATTGTTCGGTTATTTTTGAAAGGTGTGTGATAGCTTCATCAAATACATAACCAGTTGTTGATCGTCTTGTATGATGATCACCAACATAATCAGCATCACAGTACCCTTCAGCTTAAGACTTATTGGAATAAAAAGTCCATGGTCAATGCTTCCTTTGACATATCTCAAAATTCGGCGCACTGCCTCCATGTGAGGTTTCTTTGGATTCTGCATGAACTGACTAATCACGCTTACAACATAGGAAATATCTGGTCAGGTTAACGTAAGATGGATCAGACTTCCCACCAATTGTTTGTACATCGCCACGTCATCTAAATCTCTTCCTTCTGCAGAACTTAGTCTTGCATGAACCTCCATCAAAGTAGAAATAGGTTTGCAGTCTAGCATTCCATATTTCTCTAAAAGATCACGGGCATATTTCTGCTGGCATAAAAATAACCCATCCTTAGTCTGTTCCACTTCTAGACTAAGAAAATGCTTTAATTCTCCAAGTTCTTTCATCTGAAATCAGACTAAAAGATAAGTCTTAGCTTGCTTAATCTATTGCAACTTCATCATCACTTGTGATGATAAGATCATCCACATAAAAAAGGACAATTGGCAACTTTTCACCTTGAGCTTTTACAATTAAGCTCCAATCAGCATGTGGGACTGAATAGTCGCTCTGTATTAAGAACTCCGCAATCTTGCCATACCATGCACGTCGTGGTGCTTGGTTCAAACCATAGAGTGTCTTCTTCAACTTGCATACATGGCGAGAATAAGATAGACTTTGAAACCCCATAGGTTGATCCATGTATATGTCTCTATCCAATTCACCATGTAGAAATGTATTTTTCACATCCATTTGCCAAAGCTTCCAAGAATTACTAGCAAGAACACGCAATGTAGTTATTTTTGACACAGGACTAAACGTCTCATCATAGTATAGCCCATATTGTTGAGAGAATCCTCGAGCAACAAGTCTTGCTTTAAACCTTTCAATTAAACCATCGGGTTTAGTTTTTAACTTGTTCACTCATTTGCATGAATTAGGTTGAACACCTTCGGGTTTAGGCACTAATTCCCAAATTTCATTTTGGTGCAAAGCTTGAATTTCATTTTCCATGGCTTTCCCCTAATCATGACACTGAGAAATCACTTCATAACTACTTGGCTCTTTGATATTTTCGATCACTACAGCATTATCATATCTTGGATTTGGCTTTCTCTGTCTAATAGACCTGCGTAATGCTGGATGAGACTCTTCCTCTTGAACATCCTTAATCTGAATTGGCTTTTCTTCTTCAAAATTTTATGACGTGCTCCTGTCTGCTATGGGCTTTTCTCTCTTCCAGTAGATGTAAGTTGTGATCCCACAATGTCTAAACCACCACCAACTTGACTTGATTTGTCTTCATCTTTCTCACCCATCTTCTCTTAGAGTTTTTCCTCTCTGTCTCCTTTGAGTCTGGTAATAATAAGGCATGTGGCAACTGTTGGAGTTAGTATTGGAGTTGAAAATAACTCCACAAAATGCTTCAAAAGAAAATAGTATAATAGTACAAAATAATACGATCCCACATGGAAAGAATATAAGTGATAACCCCATATGCTCTCATATAAAATAATCTCTTGTTCCACATGGAAAAATGAGAGAATTGACCTCAAATTCTTTTCTTTAAATCCCAAAGGCCTCTACTTCAAGAAAAGATACACACAATCAAATTTCTCTACAAAATCTAAACACATAAAAGCTTCTTTGGGCATTGCTCGATTTTGTTCTCAATTTGTTCCATTGTAGTACACCTTTGGAACAAAGGTTGTGTATCCCTGAGGGTCGATTGCCATGAGTTCGTGTGTACGAGTACGGGGCAAATTCGACTTTAGGGCAGTGATCTTTTGTCATGCCACAACCACTCCTTTAGAGATAAGTTTAAAGCTCCTACCTTTTTTGTTTGCTACTAGTCATATTTCTAACAACAACTACCATGATGATGCTTCATCAAACACTACATATCTTGAAACATGACACCAATTTGTTATTGGATCACAACACCTCCAACCTTTCCTTTGATCATCGTATCCCACAAAGATACATTGATTAGCCTTCTTATCAAATTTTCTACTTAGATGCTCAGGAACAAATACGTAACATACACATTTATTACTCGAAAATAAGTCACAGCTTGCTTCATTTTTATAGTATTTCAAATGGTGAGACAAAACTTAGTCTTGCTTGAGGTAGGCGGTTTGTCACGTGCGTTGCCGTCTTTATACACTCGACCCGAAAACATGGTGGTACATTCTTGGCGTGTAACATGCTTTTGCGTATCTCTGCTGGATGACGATTCTTTCTCTGTGCTACTCTATTTTGTTGTGGAGTATATGGTCAGGTAAGCTGGCGTCGGATCTTGCAATCTTATAAGTAGTGGGAGAACTCTATAGATGTATACTCTCCTCCATTATCTGTTCGTAGACATTGAATTTTGATGCCAACTTTCTTTTCTATTGTTTCTTTAAACAACTTAAGCTTGTCATATGCTTCTGACTTTGCCTTCATAAAGTCAACCCAGACATATCTTGAAAAATCATCAATAAGGGTAATTATGTAGCAAATCCGCTCACTGATAGATTGTTGCTTTAGTGGTCCAAACATGTCTGAGTGAACCAACTCCAAGAGTTCTTTGGTCTTGAATTTTAATTCTTCATATGGTAACATCCAGCACAAACAATATCTTCCTTAATGTCAAGTCGGGGAATACCTTTTAGCATTGACTTCTTCATTATCACTTTGAGCTTGTTATAGCTCACGTGACCTAAGCGTGTATGCCAGAGATCAATTGTCTCATTTTTCCTTGCCTTATCTACATGTGCTGTTTGAGTAGACATCATGTAGACTGATTCAAGACGATGCCCTTCAAAGATAAGAGAAGATGTTTCTTCCCTACTCTTGTACACCTTAACATCATGAGGTCCAAAACCAACATAATTTTTGGAGGTTTCTAGTTGTGAGACTGACATCAAGTTCTTTGTCATACCAGGAACATAATAGACATTATCTAAATAAACTTACTTGTTGGTGTAGCGTTGTGTAACTACTACTTTGTCAATATGAGTAATTGGTAACTTTGAGTCGTTTTCTGTGATGACAACTCGACCATGCTGACAAATTTTTCTTTGTCACTAGTCATGTGATTGGAGCTGCCAAAATCAATGATCCAATCATCTTTGTAATTTATCACCTGGTCATTTTTCATGATATGTGCAGCTTCCTTCGGCTCCATCGTGTTGGAAGAATTTACCTCCATGTAAAACACTAGATTTCCATGTTCTAGCTCTTTTACAAAACTAGAATCTTCCACTGCGTAGTATTCTTGTAGATCTCACTCTTTCTCACTTCGGCTATTGGACTTTGCTGAAGTTGCTGCATTCCCTTCTACTGGTTTGGACCAATAATCTCGAGCATATATAGTGTCCTTTCTTTTTACAATTGTAAAACACAACATCTCTCCGTGTTTGCAACTTCTCTTCCTTCTTATCTTGTTATCGATCTTGTTGGGATCCCCCTTGATTGAAGTCTCTGCGATGTTTGCCTTTATGAAATCTCCTTGGCTTTCTACACTAGTGGAAAAATCGCTATATATTACACCCTTTTTTCGCTGTTTGTGTGGGAAAATAAAAAAGCATAGCAAATACGGATGAAGGGAAAGACAAAAGCTTACCATTTGCTGCGGTAGCTAAAAAACGCAGCAAAAACATCAATTGCTGTGGTTTTAAAAGTATTTGCTACGGGTTTACGTAACGCAGCATGATAAGTTGATATTTGACATGTGTTTTGCCCCCGATCCCGATTGAGTTTTAGCTCTAATATGGATCTTTTGAGCCATTTCTACTAACTTTTGCTATTTCGAGTGTTTGTTGCTCTTTTTATAAGATTTTACAGGAATCGATGATTTATTGTTGTTTTCCGAGCCTTTTGAAGCACTTGAAGAAGTTAGTGAAGAGTTGAAGTCATTTGGGAAGCTTTACTGAGGATTAGGAGTGCTAAATGAAGAATTAAAGAAGTAATTAAGGAAAAACGAGCAAAAACCAAGAAGCGAAGCCAAGGCCAGCCACCCGCCATGGTCGAAGCCGTATGCCCAGGTGGGGGTCGCTCGCCCGAACCCCTCCGGACGGGCGGCTCCGAAGCTCCTTTTTCCTTGTTTTCTCCTTGTTTAGCCTAAGTACTTAATGTTTTTGTACTCCTAATGGCCAATTACGCTTTTACAAATTTATAAACCCTAGTTTTAGTCTAAAATTCTCTCTAAGTGTGGAACATTATTCAATCATTCAATCAATAATATTCAAGTTTTATTCAATCTCAATTCTTGTACTTCATTAATGTTTATTATTAGTTTTAATTTATGCTCTTACTTTTATAAGTTCTATTCTTAGATTTAAATTCTTGATTATTTGTTGGTTTGTTTAGTTTAATCATGTTTAGGATTTTTATTTCTTTCATTGATTTAGTTTTTATGAGGAGTTCCCTTTTCTAGGACTAAGGGATCCATGGATTGATTTCTGATGTTTTGTTCATAATTGTTAGTTTGGCTATTAATATTCTTGAATTCCTATTGTCAACTTTTATTGCTTTCAGTTAAATACTGGCCAGGTTTAATTGTTAATTTGATATTGTTAAAATCAATGCTGAGAGGTAAGATTACCACAATTAGATCATAAGGACAATAGGCGAAACGAGTCTAAGTGAGCGAGAGCCATTAGAGGAGTTTTGAAGGAGACTAGATTCGAGAGAATTAGTGGACCTTAATTCAAGGAAATTGATAATCTGTTAATTAATTGTGTGCAATTCATTTGTTAATCTGTGGTGAACCGATGTCCTAGGCTTAGTCATTAATTCATTCCCTTAATCGATTCAGTTCTAGTTTTAGTTAATTTCTTGGTCACAATTCAACACTCAAAGGCCCTTTACACAGTTTAAACTTTTTTAGAACTAATAGGTTTAATTGTTTCCTTGTGGATTCGATCCCTACTTCCCTAGCTATATTAGTTAGAGTGGTTTGGTTTATTTTTGATAGGTGTGCGATAGCCTCATCAAATTTTGGCGCTGTTGCCGGGGAGGCAATTTTTTTATCTTGTTAGTCTTGTTTATACTGTTTTCTTTTTATTTTTCTTAGTCTCAAAGAACTATTTGGTTCTTTGGGGCAGTTCCTTATCTTTGCTCGGAGTTTCCATTGTGTGCAAGTTTATAGGTTTATGCAAAATGACCATGAGCCTGATACTTTCATTTTCCCTGAGCCCGAGCAAGTATTTCTGAAGCGGTTGAGACGTAGTAGACGTCGAATATTTCTTCCCTAATATGTGGAGGAAATTGTTTCTGATCTGTCTCAGTTTTTCGAGTTCACCTTCAACCCGTAGTTTGAAGGCTATTTAGAGGTTGAAATGGCTGCCACAGGAGAAGGATAGGGTAGAGGACCACCACCTCCACCACCGCCACCTACAGGGTGACCAGGAGTAAGAATGATAATCATTTCAGTAAATTTTTAGATATTGTGAAGAATTTGCAGGTTACTGTTCCATTTACTGATTTGATAACTGAAATTCCTACTTACACTAAATTGTTGAAAGATATTTTGAGCAGGAAACGCGAGTTGAATGCGGTGGAGACCGTAGCACTTACGGAGGAGTGTAGTGCCATATTGCAAAACAAGTCACCACCTAAGCTGAAGGACCCGGAAAGTTTTTCTATTCCTTATAACATTGGCCCATTGTTTATTGATAAAGCTTTATGTGATTCAGGAGCTAGTGTTAGTGTCATGCCTTTGTCTATTTGCAAAAAGCTTGATATGGGTGTTTTGAAAGTCTCTAACATTACTTTGCAGATGGCAGATAGGACAGTGAAGTATCCTAAAGGTATTTTAGAGGATGTCCCGGTGAGAGTCGGGAAATTCTTTATTCTTGTTGATTTTGTTATGTTAGACATGGATGAGGATGCTCATATTTCGATTATACTTGGTAGACCATTCTTACACACTGCAGGTGTTGTTGTTGATGTCAAAAATGGTAGTTTGAATCTTTCTGTAGGGGATGATAAAGTCACATTTAATCTGCTCTTAAGAGTCCTATGATGGAACAGTCATGCTATATTATTGATGTCATTGATGAGATTGTTATTGATGATATGCCTCGATCCACTACAAAGGATCTTTTGGAGGCCGTTGTTTGTCTTGATGTTTGTGCAGGTGAAGGTACATCTGATGCCGATAGTTCAGTCCAGGATCTTACTGGTGAGAAATTGAATCCGGAGGAGAGCCAGAGATTTATTGAGTTACCTCAAGAGGTTTGTTCTGTCAAGGAGGTAACCCAACCTGAGATGAAACACCTCCCCTCTAACTTGAAATAAGCTTTTCTAGATGATAAGGAGTTGTATCTGGTCATTGTTAGTGCTTCTCTTACTGATAGTCAACTTGATAAGCTTTTGTCTGTGCTTAAATCTCATAAGAAGGCTAATGGTTATACTATTGATGATTTGACTGGTATTAGTCCTGATTTTTGTATGCATAGAATTCATTTAGAGGAGGGTCATAAGCCTTGTATATAGGGTCGATGTCGTTTGAATCCTAAATTGCAGGAGGTGGTGAAGAAGAAAGTTCTTAAACTTCTAGATGCAGGTATCATTTACTCTGTGCCTGATTCCCAGTGGGTAAGTCACGTACAGGTAGTCCCTAAGAAGGGGGGAACAACTGTTGTTCGTAATGATAAGAATGAATTGATTCCTACTAGAGTAGTCACAGGATGGAGAATGTGTATTGATTATAGAAATTGAATGTTGTAACTAAAAAGGATCATTTCCCACTCCCTTTTATTGATCAAATGTTGGAAAGGTTAGCTAAGAATAAGTACTTCTATTACCTTGATGGATATTCGGGTTTCTTCCAGATTCCCATCCATCCTGATGATAGAGAGAAAACCACTTTTACATGTCCTTATGGTACTTTTGCATATCGTAGAATGACTTTTGGTTTATGCAATGCCCCAGCTACTTTTCAACGTTGTATGATGAGCATATTTTCTGAGTTCATAGAGTCTATTATGGAAGTCTTCATGGATGATTTTAGTGTCTATGGTTCTGATTTTGAATCCTGTTCGACTAACTTGACTAAAGTTCTCAAAAGATGTGAGCAGGTGAATTTGGTCTTAAATTGGGAAAAATGCCACTTCATGGTCAATGAAGGGGTGGTATTGGGACATTTGGTGTCCGAGCGCGGTATCAAGGTGGATAAGGCAAAAATACAGGTAATTGAGCAATTGCCACCTCCGGTGAATGTTAAAGGGGTAAGAAGTTTTTTGGGTCATGCTGGCTTTTATCGCAGGTTTATTAAAGACTTTTCTAAAATTGCGAAACCACTAACCCAATTGCTTCTGAAAGATGCTGAGTTTAAATTCACCGATAAATGCCTTGAGTCCTTTAATATGATAAAAAGTGCATTAATTTTGTCACCTATCACACAATCTCCCGATTGGAATTTACGTTTTGAGATAATGTGTGATGCTAGTGATTTTGCAGTTGGTGCAGTTTTAGGTCAAAGGAGGGATAAGGTCCTACATGCTATTTACTATGCTAGTAAGACCTTGGATGAAGCTCAAGTCAACTATGCCACCACGGAAAAGTAGTTGGTTGCTATTGTTTATGCATTAGATAAATTTCGTGCTTACCTTGTAGGTTCGAAAGTTATTGTTTACACTGACTATGCAGCTCTTAAGTATCTACTTGGTAAGAAGGAAGCCAAACGAGGCTTATTAGGTGGATTTTGTTGCTCCAAGATTTCAACCTCGAGATTCGCGATAAGAAGGGAGCAGGAAATGTGGTAGTTGACCACTTATCGAGGATACATTATGATGATGGGGAGATCTCTACCCCCATCGATGATTCTTTTCTAGATGAACATCTCTTTGCTGTTTGTGTAAATTCTCCTTGGTTTGCTAACTTTGCTAATTATGTTGTTGGTGGTGTTATGCCCTCTGATTTCACTTACCAGCAGAAAAAGAAGTTTTTGCATGATGTTAAGCGATACTTTTGGGATGATCCTAACTTGTTTCGTGAGTGTGCAGATGGTTTATACAGGAAGTGTGTTCCGGAATGGGAAGTCTATGGTGTACTTCACTATTGCCATTCACCATCGTATGGAGGTCACGCTGGACCTCCTAAGACGATGTTTAAGGTACTGAAATCGGGTTTTTATTGGCCCACTATCCTACAGGATGCTAAAGCCTTTATTATGTCTTGTGATTCGTGCCAACGAACAGGTAATATTTCACAAAGGCACGAAATGCCTCAAACAGGTATATTGGAAGTTGAGATTTTTGATGTTTGGGGCATTGATTATATGGGCTCCTCTCCATCCTCTAATGGAAATCGTTTCATATTAGTTGATGTGGATTATGTTTCTAAATGAGTGGAAGCTCTTGCTACCCCCCATTGCGATTCTAACACTGTATTGAGGTTGTTTAAGCAGGTCATCTTTCCTAGGTTTGGAGTCCCTAGAGCTGTCATCAGTGATGGGGGAAAGCATTTCCATGAGAAAAGGCTAGATAAGCTGCTGGAGAAGTACGATGTCTACCACAGAACAGATTAGCATATCATCCACAAACCAGTGGTTAGGTGGAAGATTCTAATCGAAAAATCAAGGCTATCCTGGAGAAAACGGTTGCAAAGTCAAGGAAAGATTGGAGTAGCAAGCTGCATGTTGCATTACGGGCATATAAAACGGCCTTCAAGACACCTATCGGTAAATCTCCTTAGCGGTTAGTGTATGAAAAAGCGTGCCATTTGCCAGTTGAGTTAGAATACAAGGCCTACTGGGCAGTAAAGGAGCTCAACATCGATGCCAAGCTTGCAGGTGAGAAGCGGTTACTTCAATTAAATGAATGATGGTGCGAAGTTCTATAAGGAGAAGACTAAGAAATGGCATGATAAGCGGATTGTAAGAAAGGAGTTCGTAGCAGGTGATAAGGTCTTGTTATTCAACTCTAGATTGAAGATTTTTCCTGGAAAACTGAGGTCTAGGTGGAGCGGACCTTTCATTGTTACCATGGTGAGCAAGTAAGGATTTGTAGAGGTTCAGAACGACAAAGGGGAGCGATTTAAGGTTAATGGACACCGCCTCAAGCACTACTATAAAGGTGATGTTGTTGGCCTGGTTGAGGAAATCAATCTCCGAGACCCACACTCCTTATGAACTATGAGGTAACATGGTGAAGCTAATGACCTTAAACAAGCGCTTCGCGGGAGGCAACCCGTAGTTAGTTTAGTTTTTAGTAGCTTTCTCATTTTCATTTTCATAGTTTAGTAGGGACTCTAGCTCATTTCTTAGTTTTGGTGAGGAGAGAGTGAGGTACTAATGAATTTTTCCAAGTGTTTTGGGTGTGATTACAGGTCAATTTAGGTGAAAAAGTGAAAAAAGGACGAAAAAACGCATAAATTGTCGTCCGCCCGGGTGGGTCCGGGCGAACAGCAAGGCTCCAGGCATGTAGCCCTCGGTCTGGGCGCACAGTTGGTTTTTCAACACTTAGATTTTTTTGAGAAAATTGGAAAAAAAGGCACCCGGGCGGAATGCCGCCCTCCGGGCGAGCAGCACTCAACCCGGGTGCACAGTTGCTTTTTGGATACTTAGTTTTTTTTTTTTGCAGATTTTTGGGAGAAAGCCACATGCCCGGACCCCCCGGGCGAGCAACCCCCTCCGGGCACACGACCCGCGGCTTGGGCGAATGGCTACCCCCCCTTCCGACGCGTCTCTTCTTTTCTTTCCCTTTCTTCTTCCTTTTTCTTTCTTCTTTCTCCTTCCTCCTTCTCTCACCTCTCATTTTCTTATCTCCTCTTTCTCTCTCTATAATTCAAAACTCCATAATTCTCTACCTTGTCTCTAACTTCTCCCTACTATATCTCCCTCATTACTCACCCAAATTCACTCAAATTTTCACCAAACTTAATCTTTTTCCACCATCTTTTAGATCCCCACCACAAATCTAACTTAAAAACACTTTCATCGCATACCCCTTAAATTCCTCATAACTTTCACTACTCTTCAATGGCACCAAAGAGACAACGGGTCGGAACAAACTCAAGGAACGAACCACAAGGTTTGGGACGCGACTCTACATATGGGTTAGTAGCTTTTGGTTCACAGGAGAAAAAGGTACGTTTCGAAAAACTAAAATTACGGTATGTTACCCCCACCCGTTTCATAGATCATCAATTATTACGTGCTTTAGGAGTTCATGATGAAACTGAGGAATTGTTTAGGTCTATGGGTATGCTTAGGTTTTTTCATATGGATGCCCCGACTTACCCCGACCTAACTTACGAGCTTATGTCGAGTTTTGAAATTGACCGGCCTAGCCTCAAGGCACCTGTTAGAGGTGTCAGTTTTAGGA
Source organism: Suaeda aralocaspica (assembly GCA_016808085.1). Classification (NCBI taxonomy): domain Eukaryota; kingdom Viridiplantae; phylum Streptophyta; class Magnoliopsida; order Caryophyllales; family Amaranthaceae; genus Suaeda; species Suaeda aralocaspica. The sequence goes on from PYUH01000127.1 coordinate 1,839,138, forward strand.
TGTTCAATCAATCGTTATGAAACGATCGAGGATTTTGGGGCTATATTTGACTTAGCCAGTTGGGGGCGTGCTAGACCGCCAAAGGGCTTTGATGATGTTGCTTGGTGGTTTTCTCTTACAAGTGTCCATCTGACTAACTAGCAACATGCCAAGGCTAACCTGATCCACCAGCCCTCTGCTAGGATTACCCAACGTTTTCTTGCAGGGACGATATTTGGTCGGTATGAACAGCACAAGGTTCATACCAGAGAGATGTGGTGCCTAGGGAGGCAGTTAGTTAAAAATTCATTTCCTTACCGTCTTCATCTTCCTCATCTGTTTGGTATGCACTAACATACACGACTACATAAAAGACTTTTTGCAACCCTTTAAAAACCGTAGCAAAAGGCCAAAAAACCATTGCAAAAACCTTTTGCAACGGTTATATAACCGTTATATAACGGTCTTTAAGACCTTTAGCAACGGTTTTTTGTACTTTTTGCAACAGTTATATAACGGTCTTTAAGACCTTTAGCAACGGTTACTGTTGAACCTTTAAAAAAACCTTTTGTAACAGCTTTTTAGACATTTTGCAACGGTTTTTAATGAACCGTCGTAACAAGTCTTAGTTTTTTGTAACTAATATATGAAGCTATTGCAATGCCTTGTTTGACCATTGCTAAAAGACATTCATTGTAAATAATAATAATAATAATAATAATAATAATAATAATAATAATAATAATAATAATAATAATAATAATAATAATAATAATAATAATAACAACAATAACAATTTCTTATTATTAATGTAATCTTTATAATGTAGTGTACAAGTACATAATCCTTGTTCTTAGGAGTGTATCCACTAGGACCACTACCACTAAATAAAATACATATAGAAGCTATGTAACACAAAGCTGTTTTTGCATTTTCAAAACTAGCTTTGCCTTGGACAACCTCCTTTTTCATTATTATTCCCTCCCTTGCCTTCATTTTAGCTCAAAATTTGGAACTCATGATACCTCGTTCTTCTTAAGTCGATCGCACTCGTCATTGAAGTTAACCTGTCAAACATGACAATTCATCAGCAAATCACGTTTCTTCTGTATTCTAAAAGCTCATCTCCAAGAAAACCTATCAAGATAAGAAGAAACTAATTGAATTTATCAAATGGTTTAATCATACAGTTAAATACCAATTATAACAGGAATAGGAAAAAGAAGCTGCTTGAACGAAACATTATCAATCCAAATTTTAAGAGCCATGGCTCTGAAAGCCTAAAAATAAGCAGTCATAAACTACTATTGTAACCTTTATAAACAAAATGCAAGAAGGAAACAACAAAAGTAGTTAAATTTCTTGATAGGACCAAGGCTTAGATTATTAATCAATACGAAGTAGTTGATTTGTGACTTGTGAGATAAACTAAATGAAGATGTGAGTGACTAGGATTGAGTGACTACCCCTAAACACTTGCATGAGGTGTGAGATGTGGGTTTGAGTTCTCAAATTTTGCATTCAAACACTTATTGCATTTGCATTCTTATTTGGCATTAAGGGTGAGCTTCGTTATATATGCTCAATTTTATGTGTGGAGTGACACCGAGTGAGCTACTCTAGTCATCGACTTCTATTTCTTACATGGTTGGCTTATTGATTTTGATTTAAGTGGATGGCGGTCAAGGGATTTTGATGGGTTGGTTGAGGAACTTGCATACTCGGAATTGCTTGAGTTAATCTTGTTTTGCAACGTTAAAGGGGAGAAGTCATTGTTTGCTTAGTTGTTTGCTTGAGGACAAGCAAAGGTTTGGCTTGGGGGAGTTTGATAAGTTGATATTTGACACGTGTTTTGACCCTGATCCCGATTGATTTTTTAGCTCTAATACGACTCTTTTGAGCCATTTCTACTAACTTTTACTATTTCGAGTGTTAGTTGGGCTTTTTATAAGATTTTACAGGAATCGATGATTTATCGTTTTTTCCGAGCCTTTTGAAGTACTTGAAGAAGTTAGTAAAGATTTGAAGTCATTTGGGAAGATTTACTGAGGATTAAGGAAGAACGAGCAAAAATCGAGAAGCGATGCCAAGGCCAGCCACCCGCCCGGGTCGAATATATGCCCGAATGGGGGTTGCTCGCCCGAACCCCTCCGGACGGGCGGCTCCGAAGCTCCTTTTTCCTTGTTTTCTCCTTGTTTAGCCTAAGTACTTAATGTTTTTGTACTCCTAATGGCCAATTACGCTTTTACAAATTTATAAACCCTAGTTTTAGTCTAAAATTCTCTCTAAGTGTGGAACATTATTCAATCATTCAATCAATAATATTCAAGTTTTATTCAATCTCAATTCTTGTACTTCATTAATGTTTATTATTAGTTTTAATTTATGCTCTTAGTTTTATTAGTTCTATGCTTAGATTTAAATTCTTGATTATTTGTTGGTTTGTTTAGTTTAATCATGTTTAGGATTTTTATTTCTTTCATTGATTTAGTTTTTATGCTTTCAATTATGATTGAGGAGTTCCCTTTTCTAGGACTAAGGGATCCATGGATTGATTTCTGATGTTTTGCTCATAAATATTAGTTTAACTATTAATGTACTTGAATTGCTATTGTCAATTGTTATTGCTTTCAGTTAAATATTGGTCATGTTTAATTGTTAGTTTGATATTGTTGAAATCGATGCCGAGAGGTAAGATTACCGCAATTAGATCATAAGGACAATAAGCAAAATGAGTCTAAGTGAGCGAGAGCCATTAGAGGAGTTTTGAAGGGGACTAGATTCGAGAGAATTAGTGGACCTTAATTCAAGGAAATTGATAATCTCTTAATTAATTGTGTGTAATTCATTTGTTAATCTGTGGTGAACCGATGTCCTAGGCTTAATCATTAATTCATTCCCTTAATCGATTCAGTTCTAGTTTTAGTTAATTTCTTGGTCACAATTCAACACTCAAAGGCCCTTTACGCAGTTTAAACTTTTTAGAACTAATTGATTTAATTGCTTCCCTGTGGATTCGATCCCTACTTCCCTAGCTATATTAGTTAGAGTGATTTGGTTTATTTTTAATAGGTGTGCGATAGCCTCATCACAGCAAAAAGTCGTTTTGTAGACCTAATGTAAGTTCTTAGGCGTTGTTTTATCTGCCCATGAACTTCTCCCTCATAGAAAAATCTTCTTTCTCCCTCACACATGAACTTCTTCTCCCTTCTTTGCTGTTGAATTTCGACTCCCTCACATGAACTTCTTCACTGAAAATTTAGACAACATTCCTCTTTAATTTTCATAATTATATTTTTCCCTCACTTTAAACTTGAATTTCGACTCCCTCACTTCAATCCATTAAAGAGGTGAACTTCGCCTCATCTGCTGGTCAGGTCATTCAACCTCAATTCGTCGCAAAATAAGGCTGGTGACTCCATTAGACGTGACATCTTGCTCCTCTGGTCAGCTTCTAACTTTCTTCATTTAAATTTTTGTCTTTAATTTCTGTTTTTTTAGTTTAATTTCTGGTTTTGTACTGCTATTTATATATCAAAATTATCATTTCTGCTTGCAAATTAATGCATGGTTACGGTGGTTTTTATATAAAGATGCAATTTTTAGGCTTTTGATAATTGTTTTGGGATTCTCTTTTTGTGAAGCTATAAAATTTTTTGCTATTTTTTTTCGTGGGTTTTTTTAGTGTAAATTATGTTTTCTAGTTTAATATAGTGTTTAATTGGGGGTGGTCATTGGTTATTTGTCTGCTTAGGGTTGTCAAACAAGTGTTCTTAGGGTGGTTGTTGCTGTTTATGCGGCTATTATGGCTGTTGTTGCTACTGTTTATGTGGTTGCTTCGTCTGTTGTTCGTTGCTGCTGTTTATTTGGCGGCCAGTGGTGTTGTTGGCGGTTGGGGTTGTTGTTTGGGGTGTTACGTTGGAGGTGTGATGGACTTAGGGTGGGTGGAATTAAGCATTGTATAGACTGCAAGTTGGAAGGCATAGCCGCATGGCCAGTGAGTAGGAGTAACAGTTTTGGTCCGAGTTGTTTAACATTTATCACGTTCTTGTGGATTTAATTATAGATTCTAATTGAATAGTTTTCCTACAACTTCTATGTTCATCCAATATAGGATAGTAGATATGTAGATGGTGGTGGTTCTTCCTTCTTGTTGGAAACATTGTTCTTACCTATGTAGATTTGAAATTTTGTGCATACATCATAATTTAAGGGAAAAGGTGAAGATCGGATGAATTTGGTGTTTGATTGTTTATTGGGTTTTATTATATTAACGCATTGAAGAATGATGAAGAGGACTTAAAAACTCAGGCTTGTAGTTTTGTTGTTTTTAGATTTTGGGTGCACCTAATTTATTTAGGTTTGTAGTCGTCCAAGGATGGGTTTTGTTGAAGTCATTAGCACCCTTGTACTACATTCACGTGTATATTATAGAGTTGTTACAGTGAAATTATATGATAAATTTTTTGTTTGTTTGTAAGTACTTGATGTCATTAATGTCTGTTTAATTAATTTATATTGTCATTTTTTTCGCACATGTTGATGAAGGTGATGGAAAAAGATCATTCATGGATGTATGGTAGTAGGGAATGTCAAGCATTTTTGGATGGGGTTGAGGAATTATGTAACTCTACTTTGGCTAGGAAAGCTGCTAGTAAAGATGACATACATGGCTCTTATTGGCCTAGTGTTAATTGCGCCAATGTTAATAATGTTGAAAGCATCACCAAGCTTAGGCAACACGTATTTTGTAAGGGTTTTCGATCTGATCACCATGTTTGGGTTTACCATGGTGAGGATGGAGTGTATGTAGGCAATTCCGAGTCACATAGTTACCATCATGAACAAGAACCATTTGACTGCAATGATAATGTCTTTCTTAATGATGTAGCGCGAGACGATGAGGATGTAGATCGTGTGGATGAGATCATGGAGGGTATGGAGGATTCATGTTCCTTTGACTTCATTTCAGAGGCCTCTACTAAGCCTTTGTGGCCCGGTTGTATAAAATGGAGTAAACTTTCAGCCGTGTTAGACTTGTATAATATAAAGTCAAAGTACACTAGTGTGACACTGGTTTTACTGCGTTGTTAAGTCTTTTGGCAACTATGTTTCCCGATGGGAATGAGCTTCCTAAGTCCAATTACTATGCCAAGAAATTAATGTGGCCTTTTGGATTGGAGTACCAGAAGATACATGCATGTCCTAATGATAGTGTATTGTATCGAATTGAGTATGAATCCTTAGACAAGTGTCCAAAGTGCGCGTTGCCTAGGTATGAGAGGGAAAGGATATGTTGTGCCAAAGGCCCGCCTGCAAAAGTGTTGTGGTATCTTCCTGCTATACCAAGATTTAAGCGGTTGTTTTCAATTAGTAAGGATGCCAAGAATTTAAGGTGGCATGTAGAAAGGAGGAAGAAGTCGTCGACTTTGCTCCAACATCCATCCAATGCTCCTGAATGGAAGAATATTAACAAAAAATATCAGACATTTGGGGCAGACAATCGTAACCTAAGGCTAGGGTTATGCACTGATGGAATGAACCCTTTCGGCACTCTTAGTTCAAAGCATAGCTTATGGCCAGTCATTCTCACCATCTACAATCTTCCCCCATGGTTGTGTATGAAACGAAAGTACCTTATGTTGTCTCTTTCGATTTGTGGCCCCAAGCAGCTTGGTAATGACATTGTTGTTTATCTTGCACCTCTTGTTGATGACTTGAAGAAGCTGTGGGATGAAGGTGTTAAAGTGTTTGATGCTCCTACAAGGGAGACGTTTACATTGCGTGCCATGCTTTTGTGCATTCTAAATGATTTCCCGGCTTATGGAAACTTATCTGTGTACAAGAATAAAGGGAAGTATGCTTGCCCTATTTGTATGGGTGACATGGATGAAGCATGGGTCGGTAAGTACGTCGATTGGTGCAACCGAAGGTTCTTACCTCCTAATCACCCTTATCGTAGGAAGAAGAAAGCATTCAACGGAAAGGTTGAAGATTGTGTTGCTCCTCGTCCTTTAACTGGGTATGAGGTTTATGAGCGTGTTAAGGCCGGTGTTAAAACCATCTTTTCTGTAAACCGAAAAAGGAATGTAAATTGTTGTGGAAATAGGAGTCCATCTTTTGGCAACTTCCATATTGGAAAGATTTACAAGTTCGCCATTGTGTTGACGTAATGCAGGTTGAAGAAAACGTTTGCAACGCCATACATGGAACATTGATTAACATTACAGGTAAGACTAAGGACGGAAAAGTGGCTCGCAATTTCTTAAAAAAATCGGTGTGACACCTGAGTTGTGGCCTTAGGTGATGGGAAGTAGGAAAAGGAAGAAGCCTGTGAAAATCAGACATGGCTTTTCTAGAAAGGGAAAGGAAAAGGAAAATGAGGAGCAAGATAATTTCGAATAAGCAACCGTCCAAGGCTGAGAAAAAGCGTTTTTGTGAGACTTTGTACCGCATAAAGGTACCATCTGGTTACTCCTTGAACATGAAACGATTTGTGTCATTAGATGGTGAATTGATGTTGTCCGGCATGAAATCACATGATTGCCACGTCATGATGCAAGTTTTCCTACCAATTGCAATTCGTGGGATCCTACCTAAACATGTAAGGTACACTATAACTGCTTTGTGTTCGTTCTTTAATACAATTTGCAGTGAAGTGTTGGATCCCTTAAAGTTGGACGCTCTTGAACAAGATGTTATTGTGACTCTATGCAAGTTTGAGATGTATTTTCCTCCTACTTTCTTTGACATAATGGTTCATCTAATTCTTCATATTGTGCGTGAAATTAAGCTTTTGGGTCCTGTGTATTTGAGATGGTGCTATCTATTTGAAAGGCAAATGGGGGTCTATGGAAATTAAGTAAGGAATACTGCAAAACCTAAAGCTAGTATGGTTCATGGCATTATGGCCGATGAGATTAGTAATTTTGTAGCCGAGTATTTATTAGGTGTGACACCAATTGGTCTTCCTAGTTCGCGTTATGAAGGCAGGTTAGATGGTAAGGGGACAATTGGGTCAAAGACGATCACTTTTTTAACACACATACTCCGACAAGCGCACTTGTATTTCTTACACCATGTGTCGGAAGTGCATCCATTTATAGATGAGCATATGCAAGTTTTGAGAAATGAAAACCCCAATTCAAAAGGGGAAAGGTCAGTGATGTTATTGCATAATAAAACCTTCATTGATTGGCTTTATAATCGAGTGATCGTTGGGCAACTGGAGGGTGCTTCTAAAATTGTTCGGTGGTTGGCTTTTGGTACGGTCCTTGGGATTCTGTTAATTGTTTTGAGGGATATGATGTCAACGGCTACACATTTTACACCAATTCTCAAGACGAAAAGTCTCGTTGTTTACAAAATAGTGGAGTTTGTGTAGTGGCATCCTCCAAATTTTACTCTAGTGCTAAGGACCAATTTCCTGTGGATGCTAAGATGTTGTAATGCGGCAAAATACAAGATTACTCAATTTTCAAAGTTGGTCTTTTCAAATGCAAGTGGGTAGATTAAAGTCGCCGTGCGGTTAAGAAAGATGACCCTTGTGGGTTTACCCATGTTGATCTTGCACGCATGCGCGATGGTGAAAAGTTTTTTATACTTACATCACAAGGTAAGCAAGTGTTTTACATAGCTGACCCGGAAGATCGTAAATGGTTTAATGTAGTGCCTGGTAAAAGAAGTATACTTGGAGTATGTGATGTAGATGATGAGGAAGAGTATGATGCCTTAGATGATTCCCCACCCTTTTCGGGTCCCAAAGCAAATGTAGCTGACTCAATTGTAGATGATACAAACTACATGCGTGATGACCATATAGAAGGGATAGTTGTCGAGGATTGACAGTAGAAGATTTGTAATTTGAGATTGTATTTCAATGAAACTTGAATGTAATGTTGATTTTAAATGAAGTGTTAATCTTCTTTTAATTTCTGAATTCAATTTATTATTTAATTTAGTACATGTCAATTTATAAAAATCAATATTATTGATTGATCATAACTACGGTTGGATACATGTCAATTTATGCTTTTGGTCCTATTCGTAATGTTGTTTGGATATCCGTATATGTTTGTTGAGAATTTATTAAATACATTAATAATTTATTAAATTCGGAATTCTTGAGTATGACTTTATTCTTTTGGTCCTATGTGTTGCAGGTATTCATCCGTTAGGTTGGCTTGGCAATGAGTAGTGATGATGATGATGCACGCAGTTATGACAGCCAAAACTCTGATTCTGACCTGGAGTTTGATGCCTCTAGAGAAGAGGATCAAGGGGAACCGAAAGATGTGGCTTATGATAAGTTACTTGATAAAATCGAGGAGCATGAACTCGCTGCCGAGAAAGCTAGCCTCCTTTCTGAACAACAAATAGTCACCCCCCCCCCCCCCCCCTGAAAAAAAAAAGTTTAAATTTTTTCCCCAAANTACCATCAACAAGTCAAGCCTCTAAGTCTAAATTGCCTTAGAAGCTTCGAGGTCCATCTTAAGGAGTTCAAGCAAGTGTACCAATGCACTTGGAGTATGATGTATACGGGCAACCTACGGGAAAGTGGAGGACTAAGTATGGAACACATGTTGGGGTTTGTGTTCGAAAGCTTTCGATCTTAGATAAATGGGAGGTTGTAGATGAAGATCTAAAGAAATCTTGTTGGGAAGATACAATGGTGGTAAATTTTTAAGAACTTATGCATATAGTATTCTTATTCTTTTTTTTTAATCATATAGTACTAACAACTTTCCTCTGAACTGTGCAGAATTTGTTTCACATTGAACTCGATGAATCGAAGAAAAATGTTTTCTATTCGGCATTTGCTCAAAGGTTTAGAGATTTCAAATCAAAGTTAGTGAGTTAGTGGATCACAAAGAAGAGGAAGAGAGGCAACACAAGCAAGGGTGTCGAAGGTGAGGGAGACAAGGCGGAAAATGACAAAATGCCGTCGGATACTTACCCCCACTTGAACCTAGACATTTGGTCAGAATTTGTTGTACAAAAGACTACACCAAAGGAAGTTGTAAGTGAACATCTTTAATTTGATCTTTATTTTACTTTGTTGTCATGTTCATACTTTGTTATTCATTTTACAACGCTTATTACGTACACATTATAACTTTGAATTCGATCATACATGATAGGAAAAACGTGCTAAGGCTTCTACAAGTGCCAAAAAAAGCTAGCTTATCATCACATGGGTAGACGAACCTACAACCAATCAAAAAAGGTTTGGTTGGACGAGGGCTTCTATCAGAAGGTAGTGTCATGTGGTGCAACCACATCCGGTGGATCCTCCTCCACACTTGTTGGTGATAGGGTTGTCGATTGGTATTGCTCTTTACATGGTCGAGATTCATCTGAGAAAAGGACCATCTCAAATCCGTTAGTAAAGAAGATTGCCGATGCTGTGGTATGAATTCTGTTTTTGCTCCCCAATATCCGTTTTTGCTCATCTTTTTTTAAAACTGTCAATTGGTGTTTGTGCAGATTGGATTGAAAGAGAAGGAGGCAAAGGGTGAGTCACTAGTGGAAGAAATTGAATTTGTTGTGCAAGATTTGCTGCGGTTATTGCAAAACCGCAGCAAAAAAGTACCAACTTTTTTACATACTGACCGATACTATTTGCTGCGGTTTTTTATTCTATTTTCTGCGGTTCAACCGAACCTTTTCCTTTTGATTCTTTGACCTAACCCAACAATAAAAAGCCATATTTAAACCCACTTCATCAATAACCTCCCCCCTTTCCTTTTGATTCTTTGACCTAACCCTTTCCTCAAACCCGAACCCTTCATTCCCCTTCTCTCACTCAATCTCGCCTCTCAACCTCATTCCCCTCCTTTCTCTCACTCAATGTCGCCTCTCACTCATTCTCCCTTACCATGAAAAAAGCTCATTAGAAGTAAGATTCACCTCTCCAGATTTCGTGTTTTTTTTCCTGAATTCGTGTTTTTTTTTCCTTATTTCGTGTTTTAATTTCTTATTTTTCTTATTTGGAGGTCGAAGATTCGCGTTCATAGTTCTAGAGGTAGATTAATTTGCGTTAAAGGTTGGTTTTTGTTTCTTGTTTTCATTTTTTTCGATTTTTCTTCTCAATTTATGTTTTTGAGTTTTTTTTTTAAATTCGTAATTTGTGTTTTTCTTATAATCAATGTTTTTTGTTTTTTCATGTCAATTTGAAGATCTTGTTAGCGATCTTGTTAATGAATCTGAGGTTAGTTTTCTATTTAATATTATTCCTTTGTATTTTTTTTAGTCTTATATTTAGTGATAAGAGGCTTTTGGGGTTTGCGGTTCTTATATTTGAGGTTTTGGCGATTTCTTGTGCTATTTGGGTTTGTGGTTCTGAGTTTGGATTTAATGTTGTTATGTTCAGGGGTGTGGTTTTTGGTTTGTGAGTGTGTAAGTGTGAGAGTGACTCTGTGTGAGTAACGACTGTGTTAGTGAGTGACTGTGTGTGAGTGAGTGTGAGTGTGTGAGAGTGAGTGATTGTGAGTAAGAGATTGAGTGTGAGTGTGAGTGTGTGGGAGTGAGTGTGTGAGAGTGAGTGACTGTGAGTGAGAGACTGAGTGTGTGACAGTGAGTGACTGTGTAAGTGAGAGACTGAGTGTCTGAGAGTAAGTGGTTGTGTGAGTGAGAGTGAGTGACTGTGTGAGTGAGAGTGAGTGACTGTGTGAGTGAGAGACTGAGTGTCTGAGAGTAAGTGGCTGTGTGAGTGAGAGTGAGTGACTGAGTATGTGAGAGTATATCCAATGATTTTGTGTAAAAGGCTTGGCTTGTTTTTGATATTATCATCTTTGTCATAGAATAAGTCATGTGGTAGTTATGAATCATCATTGGATAATATTATCTTTAGTCAATCACACATGTGAGATTGATTAATTTAATTTGGGTACTTGTTGTGACAAAGAATTTTTCATTTTGTGAGAGTTTAATAATTGCCTCTTATGCAGAATGAAAACTAGACATAAAAGGACACTTTTTTTATTAACATGAAACAATGTTTGATGTACATTTATGTGTTTAAAGTATCCTTTATACTTTATTAGCTTTATACAACAACTTCGTCAATCTGAAATTGAATAATTTCTTAGGAATTATAAGAATAATATTGTACACAACTTGTGGAAGATGCTTACTATTAATATATATACTAGTGTTACTTATACTTTCAAGGTTGTCACTTATCAAGGTCGTTGAAGTTAATTTCGATATTATCTTTTTTATTGTTGTTGTTTTTTGGTTTTGATTTTGTTGTTATTTGGTTTTGGTTTTGCTTTGATTTTGTTTGTTTTCTTTGTCGACTTTTGTGATTTAATATAGTTTTAAGGTGTTGGTTTTGGGGTTGTGACTGTGGGTTTGGTTTCTGGATTATAGGAGAGTGTGTTGGAGTGCATCAAGCTGGTTTTAGTGAATGTGTGTCATTGAATGTGTTTCAGTGTTTAGCTAAGTGAGTGAGTAGCTATGATTGTGAGTGAGGGACTAAGTGTGCAATTGGGAGTGTGTGTGAGTGATTGAGGGATTGAGTCAGAGTTTATGTTTGTGTGTGTATGTCAATGAGTGTGGATCAATGTGAGTGTGAGTATGGTTGAGTGTTAGTGAGAGTGACACACTTAGTGTGGCTGAGTGTGGATGAATTATGAGTGAGTGTAAGAGTTATGTTTGAAAGCATTGGTTAATATGTTAGAGTGAATTGAGTTATTATTATTGATTTTGTGGTTTTGAGTTTCAGAGTTGAGTGTGGCTGGCATTGTGGCGTTGTAGCTGCTGCTGCTTGTTGTCTCCTCGTCAGTATGCTCCTGCTGGTTTGTCTTGCTGCTGCTTGTTCTTGTTAGTTGCTGCTGCTTCTTGTTGTTGCTTTAATGTTTATAGCTTTAGTGTATTTTTCTCAAGTCAATAGTATTTGATATAACTTAAATTTGATTGATAATAACCAATATTATGTATATTTATGGGTTAATATTTCATTTTAGCTTGTAATATCAAAAAAAAAAATTATTTTTATTTTTTTGAGAACTTATTTGTTGCGGTTTTTGGAAAACTGCAGCAAATAAGGGCTTTTGGGAAAGTGAGTTATTTGCTGCAGTTTTCTCAAAGAACTGCAGCAAATAACTCACTTTCCCACAAAAAAACCCTTATTTGCTGCGGTTTCCCTATTTGCTGCTATCATAAGTGATGCGGTTCAAAACCGCAGCAAATACCCCTTCTAAAACCGCATCAAATCACGTTTTTTTGTACTAGTGAGTTTAAGCCTGAACTTGGCAAAGATGCTTTGGTCATGGTTGTGGAGAAAGATCACCAAGGTCGAGTAAGAGGACGAGGAGGTGTCCATTTAGGTAACAAGAAAGGTCTTGGTGTTTCCTAACAGTCATGTAGCAGGCTCCACGATCGAATTTGAGATGGAGAAGAAAGTACAAGAGTTGGTCGAAGAGGAGGAGATGTCTTGTCAATTCAATTCCTTGTTAGATAAGTTGGGATTAAAGGACGTTATGGAATCCAATATGGCTCAAATTCTTGATAAGTCAAGCAAACATGGCACGGCTAAAATGACAAAGACTACTCCTGATCCCCCATTACCTCATTACCTGATGTACAGGTACTGATTTATTTCAATCATAGTCATTTAGTGATTCAAAACATGTTATGAAAGTCTACTTCCACGCTTAGTTAACATATATGTTTATATGCACGTGGTAGAAGGAGACTCTATGCATTTTAGTACTTCCTATGGACTGGGACGAGGAATGTGGGGACTTAGTTGAGGTTGCGTATGGATGTGTACAACCTCCAAACAATGATGGGGTCAGTCATTTCAAAAGAGTAGAAGATTCAGAAGTTCAGGTCTTCATTAATGAAGTTGTCAATGGATAGGAAGATTATGCACTCCCAGTGGCAAGGGTTGAATATGACATCAATACTGTAGCTCAAGCACAAGGATCATTTATTACATAGCCACGCGCTTGGGTGCGGTTTTTAGAGCAGGTATTTTGAATCTTTCACTTCTAAAATACATTTGGTTTATTTTGAAGAAGAATGTTTGATTTTTTTTTCATAAAGAAAGTATGAAGTATGGTTTATTTTAAGCTATTGAGCTATTATATAGGTTTTGCAGAATTTGTGTCCAAAGAAGTCGAAGAAAGATGGAGGGAACAAAGGAGACTCTAAGGAAAAAAGGGTGGCATCTGCTTAGGACAAGGTGAACTCAATTGATAAACAAGAACCTCCAAAAAAGATTGAATGCCCACAAAAGAAAATCTCCTCCAAGGACTCTACTCCCGGGGAAGCACAACTGTTAGTCGATGATGAAGTGGTTGCAGGTTTGACAGAAGAGTGTAGTTGGTTGTACACATGTTTGAAGGACGAGCCCGTAAATGTTTCTCTCAAAGTGGTGTTGAATAAGACACAATTTCACTACTTTGAAGACATCGATACTTGGATTACACGAGAAGACATTGCTGACTTCCTCGGTAGAGATATGCTATCGATTGTTATATTACAAGCTTTCATGAGGTAAGTAGTTACAATGAGTTTAATTATATTACTTATATGTTTCTGTTTTAATTAACTAGTATCATGGACGTCCATAATCGGCTTAAGTGACTCAAACTTTTTGTAATAGCGCACTGTATGTGGATTTGGATGGGTGCCAGACAATTTTGAAGGTCGATTGATTATGTCCGTATGAGATTCATGATCAACGATGCTTAAAGATTCCAACAGAAGTAAAAGATTACCTAGAGCGCGGTGTTGTTAAAGCAATGCGATCCAAGAGAAAGTTCGTTCTAGCACCGTACCTAGAGAAATATGCGAAACTTAACTACTTAATATTACTAAAGTATTTCCATACTGCATACTGTAATCGGGAACAATGTCTTTTTTACATACCGGCATTGTTTTTGTAGAACGCATTTGGTCCTTCTACTCATTTCTCCTTGGACGCACATGGTGTATATCTTTGACTCGTGTCGTACTAAACCACCAAAGATGTAACACCCCGGATTTTCCTAACTTCCTACTTCTCATTTTTTCCGGAAAACATATTAAATTAATAAGAATTATATTTATTAAAACTACTAAATAAGGAAAAACCAAAGTATTACCTAAGGCATTTATCAAAGTACTACAGCGGAAGTCCTAAAACCAAAACAATTTAAAACTAAACTTCAAAACCATCTCAAATTAAAAGTCAACTTTAAATTTGTTACACTTTGAAACCATATTAATGGCCCTACAAAACCCAAACCAAAACTAAAACTAAAAGTCTTTAGAAATCATATTAAATTTGTTACACTTTGAAACCATATTAATGGCCCTACAAAACCCAAACCAAAACTAAAACTAAAAGTCTTTAGAAATCCAAACATCCACTACAAGAAAACCTCAATTTTGCGACGGACTAATTCCGTCGCAAAAACGGTAAATTCCGTCGCAAAATTCAGTTTGCGACGGAATTCCGTCGCTACAGGTCCGTCGCTAATTTTTTTGTCGCAAACTTCCATCATTGCGACGGAGTTTCCGTCGCAAATTTGTTGCGACGGAATCCTGGTTCATTTGCGACAGAATTTTCCCTCGCAAAATTTGCGACGGACAATTCCGGCGCAAATCAAGCTAAACATCCTTAAAAGGAATAACTACAAGTGTTACAAAGTCTACATTATACCAAACTACCCTTTACATGTGTTTTAGGTTCAAATGGGCTCGAAATGGCCCGAAATGGCTAAAAATGTGCCCATTTTTCACATATCTCTTCATTTCAACCTATAAATAAGCTAAACATCCTTAAAAGGAATAACTACAAGTGTTACAAAGTCGTGATTATTTCGAAGTACCCTTTACATGTGTTTTAGGTTCAAATGGGCTCGAAATGGCTCGAAATGGCGCAAAATGTGCCCATTTTTCACATATCTCTTCATTTCAACCTATAAATAACCTAAACATCCTTAAAAGGAATAACTACAAGTGTTACAAAGTCTACATTATACCAAAGTACCCTTTACATGTGTTTTAGGTTCAAATTGGGTCGAAATGGCCCGAAATGGGTAAAAATGTGCCCATTTTTCACATATCTCTTCATTTCAACCTATAAATAAGCTAAACATCCTTAAAAGGAATAACTACAAGTGTTACAAAGTCTACATTATACCAAAGTACCCTTTACATGTGTTTTAGGTTCAAATTGGCTCGAAATGGCCCGAAATGGGTAAAAATGTGCCCATTTTTCACATATCTCTTCATTTCAACCTATAAATAAGCTAAACATCCTTAAAAGGAATAATTACAAGTGTTACAAACTCTAGATTATTTCAAACTACCCTTTACATGTGTTTTAGGTTCAAATGGGCTCGAAATGGCCCGAAATGGCTAAAAATGTGCCCATTTTTCACATATCTCTTCATTTCAACCTATAAATAAGCTAAACATCCTTAAAAGGAATAACTACAAGTGTTACAAAGTCTACATTATACCAAAGTACCCTTTACATGTGTTTTAGGTTCAAATTGGGTAAACTGGGCTCGAAATGGCTAAAAATGTGCTCATTTTTCACATATCTCTTCATTTCAACCTATAAATAAGCTAAACATCCTTAAAAGGAATAACTACAAGTGTTACAAAGTCTACATTATACCAAAGTACCCTTTACATGTGTTTTAGGTTCAAATTGGCTCGAAATGGCCCGAAATGGGTAAAAATGTGCCCATTTTTCACATATCTCTTCATTTAAACCTATAAATTCTCTAAACATCCTTAAAAGGCATAATTACAAGTGTTAAAAACTTACTGCAATTTGCTTTGCTGTGTGGTTCGCAGGCACCTTTCCTTTTCCCGGGACATCCTTGAAATGCGTACGGAGGAGCAGATCAACTGGGGATGGGAGCTTTCCTTCATTCTCCTTCGCCTGTAAATGATAATGAAAACCAAATAGTATAAAATTAAAGAATAGAAGATAGATTATCAAATGGTAGAAAATGTAAATGACACATAGAAGAAGTAACCATCTTCTTAGCATGCTGCACTGCTGAAGAAGACCCTTGATAGTGGGTAGGTTCAATGGCATTTTCCATTGAACCACCCCTTCTGTTCTTCTTGTTTTGTGCCGATCTTTTCTTGAACGTTTCATCACCCGATATCACATCTTGCGCCTTTTTGTACACGGTTTCACTCACCCACTTTGGTAATGTTTTACCAGCATTGTGCGTGAGTTTGTAGAACATGTCACGCAATCGATTTCCAACCCTAGATTGGAATTCATGTCTAACTTGAGGTTCAAACTCAGCAGCCCAAGTGCATCTTTTCTGCAATAACGTCAAACTTTAATAATTAATGCATCATACATAAATATCTTCTAATGGTATCGAAATTCAGCAACAAAAGTACTTAATTGTATTTATCATATATCATCATCAAACCTGCTAAATTTGATATCACTTAAATCATAATCCAAAAAAAGTTAAAATGTAAATTACATCATACTTGGTTTCTTGAATTATATAATAACATACCGTAAACAGGTTCCACCATTGTTCCTTGGTAACATCATCAACTTCGTTATAAGTTCTCCAAGGAGCATGGTAATGAGCTTGGAGTATATCCTTGATCTCCCTCTTCACGTTGGGGTCATCAAACCTGATCACAAGCCAAGCAAGTTATGCCCCAAGTTTTTGTCGCAAATTAACGTATTTAAAAAGCTAACACTGATGAAAATTTGCATGAAGGAAAATTATACCACAAAGTCATACGGTCCAACACAAGCTTCTCGGACTCATCACAGGAAGCAGCAGCATTCTCAGCTGTCGAGCTACTGGGCTGCACTTGTAATTGCATGTCTGATGGTGATGGAGGCTGCTCCTGTTCTTGCTGCCGTTGTTGCTGTTGCGAGCCAGAAGCGGCTCTTTTACCTTTGCCCTTTCCTTCCATGAGTACCTGAAACATACAAGACCAATAGTAGATTCACATTAAATTTGGTGATTGAAATTGAATTAAGTACAAAACACCATAATAAACAAAGAAAATAATAAAGGTTAAGGGATAAAAGGTTAGAATAATACTTAAGCAAGACAAAATATGGGAATTTATAATCTAATAAACAAAGCGATGCAACAATTTAACAATTAATACAAGTGAGAAAATGGAAGACCAAATAATATATTTACCAATTTATTAAGCAACAATGTTTATCCATTAACACTTGGAAACAAGACCACAACACGCTAATCACAACTATGATCACTACTAAATCCATCACTACTGTCATCCAGAAATGCAATGTTGTCCTCATCTTCATCTTCTTCAGAATTGCTAGACGTCAGTTCAGGTTCATCGTCCTCATCATCAGACATTATTTCATCGTCCTCGGATTCTGAGACAACAAAATCATCACTAATAGTATAGTCGGGAATCTCATTCGGTGGACATAGGGTTGAAGGTTCTGGTGCTAAAAACTCTTGCATGTCAACTGGAGCATCAACCACCGACCTAGCGTGTGTTTTGAACACTGCCCACCACTGAATTCGATCCCGTTTACGGCTTGGATAAGATGTGTAGTAAACTTGGGTAACTTGGTAAGATAACACAAATGGATCATATTTGGGGTACTTCTTAGTGTGATTGACTTCGACGAGCTTGTAGCGCTGATGTACGTTCATACCCCTGACACAATCAAACCATGAACACTTAAATAACATAGTCTTGTATTCTTTTTTGACGCCGGTGTACACAAGTTCTATGATATCCTCTAAAATTCCATAATACTCAGTACCATCTTCACCCGAAACACAAACACCGTAATTCATGGTTGATTTGTGACTGCCGTACTTACTTGTATGGAAGTTGAAGCCACCAACTACAATTTGACTAAAAGTGCGAACCCGCTTGGAAGGGCCCATAGCCAACGCTTGTACGACATCAGAATCTGGTTTCTCCTCATGGACCTGTCAATGTTTCGGACCATTACAGCTGCTTAAGTATACAAAAGGGATATCATGAACCTATTCAAATTGTTTGTTTACTCTTTTTACCTTCATACGCAACCAATTTGGGAATTCACCTTCAAATTTAACATGAACTTCTTCTGCAAGCAAAGCTGGATGAATTGTTTTCATATAGTCCTCAAACTTCCTAGAAAATGGCATGAGTTTGGGTTAAACATTGTGATAAGCTACTATTTTTACATGTTCCACACGCTAAGTTTTAGTAGAAACGGGGTTACCTTTCATAGTCTCCTAAAATGCCGCTGTTAGACAACACAAAATAATGCGCCGATAGGAGTTCTTTCTCATCTAGAAATCTTGCTTTCCCTTGAGTAGTTACGCGACCCCTATCAACTCTAAACAATTCCGGGACTTCGTTGTTGTCTACGTCATCCTCAATATCAGGGTTGACATTTCGACCAAGATCTCTTGCTTTTGTGTCGAACTTGGGGTCAAAGTAATGGGAGCAGAAGTTTGCTACCTCTTCAATTAGGTAAGCATTGCATATTGAACCTTCGACACGAGCTTTGTTACCAATCTTTCTTTTTAAATGATTCAGGAACCTATGGTTTTTAAAAAGCATCAACACAGGTTTAGTATTCGTAGCGGCTTATACAACTTAGGAAAAAACTTTATGAAATTTTGCACATTAACAACTACTTACCTTTCGAATGGATACATCCATCGGTATTGAACAGGTCCACACACTTTGGCCTCATAAGGCAAGTGTATCGGCAAATGCTCCATAGAGTTGAAGAACGAAGGGGGGAAAATCTTTTCAAGCTTGCAAATGATCTCTGCAATGTTTCTCTCCAATCGTTCCATGTCAGTGACTTTGATTGTGTAACAACAAAGATCTCGGAAAAATTGGCTTATCTCTGTAATAGCATTCCAGACATGGGTAGGGAGAAATTCTTTTAAAGCAACAGGCAACAACCTTTCCATGAAAACATGACAATCATGACTCTTCATTCCAGTTAGTTTACAACTTTTCAAATCAACACATCTCCTCAAATTGGACGCATAGCCATCAGGAAAACGCAACTGCTTAACCCACTCACACAGAACCTTTCTTTGATCTCTATCAAGAGTGAATGGTGCACTCGGCCTGACATCTTTCCCTCTGTCATCCTGCTGTAGATGTAGCTCGGGACGTTTACAAACAGCCTCGATGTCGAGTCTAGCCGCGGGTGTATCACAAGTTTGGTTTTTGACATCCATAATAGTGTGGATGAGTTGATCAAAAAAGTTCTTCTCAATGTGCATCACGTCTAAGTTATGGCGAAGGATAAGATGCTTCCAATAGGGCAGGTCCCAAAAAATGCTCCTCTTTGACCAACCAGATTTAGCCTTTTTCACAGAATTAAGTGCTTCTGGCCCATCAGTCGCCTTAGGAAGGTCTTTCACACATTCCCATAGTTCATCTCCTGACATGATATGGGGAGGATCACCTTTCTGAACTTTGTTCTTACAAAAAGCTGTCTTGCTGTTCCTGAACGGGTGATCCGGTGAAAGGAATTGCCTATGGCAGTCAAACCAAGACACCTTGCCACTATTTTTCAACCAGAATGATTTGCTTTTCTCCATGCAATAGGGACAAGCTTTAAAACCATGTGTAGACCAACCAGACATCATACCATAAGCGGGAAAGTCACCAATAGTCCATAAGATGGCAGCTCGAAGATTGAAATTTTGTTTACTTGAAATGTCGTAAGTAGTAACACCAACTTCCCACAACTGTTTGAACTCTTCTATTAGTGGTTGCATGTAAACATCTAGGTTTCCTTTGGGGTTGTTGGGACCGGGAATAATCAATGATAGGAACATGAATTCTCTTTTCATACACATCGATGGGGGCAAGTTATATGGGGTCAATATGACTGGCCAACAAGAATAGTTACCCCCAAACTTCCCATGAGGATCAAACCCATCCGTACACAAACCGAGCCTAACATTACGAGGTTCAAACGCAAACTCCTGTGAGCAACTATCCAACCTTTTCCACGCTTCAGTGTCGCTAGGGTGTGCCATTGTACCTTGCAACCGAGGATTTTTTGCATGCCATGACATTTCCTCCGCAATGTCCTTGGTGGCAAACATTCTTTGTAGCCTAGGAGTGATCGGAAGATGAATGAGAACATTATGAGGAACGTCATTCCCTTTCGAAGTCTTCTTGTAACGGTCGCTGCCGCAAACAGTACACTTAGACAAGTGAGCATCACCTTTCCAAAACAACATACAACCTTTCGGGCATGCATCAATCTTCTTAGCAGGCATCTCCAACCCTTGAACAATTTTCTTTACCTCGTAGAATGTCTCCCCTATATAGGTGTTCTTAGGAGACGAATCACTAAACAAAGACACAATGGCATCTACACCCCGTTGGGGCATATTGAACTCGGATTTAATACTAGTTATTTTAGAGGCCATCTCTAATCTAGACATTGAACTCCCTTCAACCCAAGGTTGTTCAGAAGCCTTTAGCATATCATAGAACTGCTTGGCCTCGGGGTTAGGTTCCTCCTCTGATTGGGTACCCGATTGATCTTGGTTATGTCCAAAAGCATCCATAACCATTTCGCGATAGTCATTGGATTGCCGGTCGGAGGACTCAGGTAACCCTTCCCCATGACAATGCCACTCATAATAATCCGGTTTAAACCCCTTGGCATACAAATGATACTTTACTGTGTCCGGATCATAGATGCGTTTGTTCTTGCATTTAACACACGGACACCTAACTTCATTTGGGTCAGTTGTCTGCGGATGATCTTTACAATATTGAAGGAATTCCTCAACTCCTTCCTTAAAAGCAGGGTTCATAGAAGATCCGACCTTCCTACAATACATCCAACTACGTTCCCTTCTTTTCATAGTGAAAACTTCTACACAAGTCACGCATATAATTATTTTAGTCTAAATGGCAAAATATAAATATTGAAAACTGCATAGGGTTGTATTATAATTATTCTATAATGATTCAACAATAGTACTTGATTCGAACAGCAAAATTCAATTCCAAACTTAAAACACAAAGAATAATCCAATCAAACCATTATTAGGCTAATAAATGTGATAGACTGACAGTAGCATCTGAAACACTACATACAGCATCAAGTAACTTTGTTAAGAATCAAGTACTATACATACAACATTTACCAACTTTTTTTACAAAAATTTAGACTTTCTTAGACTTCCTTATTTGTTTTGAAATTACTTTGAATTAATTCTTATTTGTTTTGGATCAATTCGAAATATCGACAATGCATCAATAATTGTACTATTGATGATGATACATACGTGGAACAAAATGCCAATAAGTAATGAAACAATGAATGCTCCTAATTAACTTCCCAAGTATGAACATATTTGCGTAAAATTATACTCTATCTTGATATTTAGATGTTGAGGTTCATATCATCCATAATTCATTAGAGGGCCTATGCCATGATTGTCGTCTAGTCTTGTTTGAACTGTTGAATTCATACCTTCACACTACTTGTGTAACCATCAAAATACATTTCACATTCTCAAATCTTTACTACCTTTCATAAACTTTGTTAGTAGTTTAAGTTTCCCCAAATTTTGACTCAATTGGAGGAAAATACAAAGGAAAAAATGTAAACATTTCTAAATTACACAGATCATAGTTTTATACAATATACTAGTACACTATGCTAATTAAAAAAAATGGTAATATACGATAACATAGTCACATAGAGTCAAAATCAAACTACTTGGCTATGATACATAGTACATTAGGCCATGTATTCATAATCGAATAACTTGGCTAGTGTTTGTCGAAACTACCAAGTATAGCACTTTACCAATTTAGCTTGAAGTTTAATCACTTTTTCTACTGTGTAAGCAACTAGTAGTTCTTACCAAATATCGATACCAAACAAAGTAACTAAAATGGTTCTATTGTAAGAGCAAGTCTATTACAGTTGTATAGTTGTATACTTGTATTGTGGTCGCGAGGCTTCTAACAAGGAATTGCTAATAATTTAGTGGTTTACCTTGATTAAATTAGAAAATAGCAATTAGTATATCATGTTGTGGGGTAGTGATATATGTTGGAAATAATGTTTAAGAACAAAAATCTTTGAGAATCGAAGTTTGGTGTTTGGTTTTTTTGCTGAAAAGTGAAAAGACTTCTAGATGTGGATATATCAAGGTAGGATTGGTGTACATTTTTTGCAGAATTCTTGTTATTTGCAAGTTATATTATTGTGTGATTGGCTGATGATTTTGCGATTTCGACTCGTGCCGTAATGCAATTTTAAATAGGCTAGCTACTCAATCAAGGTTTTGGCAGAAACCACAAGCCTATAATCCTAATTCTTTACAAAACTAACTTAAATGGAGGCCACCATCAACCATCATCAGCCTACTACCATCAACCATCATCAGTCAGAAATTCTGTAAAAAAAAAAAACCACCATCAACCACCACAACGCCCATACCACCAGCCTAGCACCACCAACAGGCCACAAACAGCCTACTACCCCCAACCACGAAAACCACCCCCACCACTATCCTCCCCTGGAACCACCACACCACCATTTAATCACAAATCAAATGCTGAAAAAATTAAATTACAAAAACTCGAAAAAAACCAAATCAAAAACCACAATCACAAATCGCTACAACCAATGCTCGAAAAACCAAATCAAAAACCACAATCACAAATCAAATCGCATAAAGCAAATGAAAACAACCAAAAATCCGAAAAGAAATTAAAAAAAAGATAAAAATTAAAACAAACGAAATTAACAACAAGAAATTAAAAACCCTAACACGAAATTAATTCAGTTTGCAAGAAATTAAAAACACGAAATTAAAAACAAGAAATTAAAAACACGAAATTAAAATAACGAAATTAAAACAAGAAATTAAGTATATTTACCACAATCACTACAACGGAAGAAGACGGAAGAAGACGCCGGAAAAGTAGAACGCCCGGAAATTTTGCAAGAAGACCGCCGGAAGAAAACCTAAAAACGTTGAGAAGACCGCCGGAAAAAAAAAAAACGATGGAAAAATTAAAAAAAAAAACGACAACAAAGGAGTGAGAAGGTCGCCGGAAGAAGGGGGGAAGGCCGCCGGAAAAGAAGGAGAAGAAGAAGGAGTGTTTTTGTTTACTTTGTTAGGGAGAAGGACGGTATAAGGAGAAGAAGAGTGTTTTTGTTTAATTCTTTTTTGAAGGAAAATCAGGTATTTTGTTCTGTAATATATGCGACGGAATTTGCGACGGATCTTGCGACGGAATATTCCGTCGCAAAGAACAAAATTCCGTCGCAAAAAACAGATGTTNATCGCAAAAAAAGATGTTCCTTTGATTTGTTTTTGTCTCTTTTTTGCGACGGAAATATCCGTCGCAAAGACTGGGAATTCCCTCGCAAAATTTGCGACGGAAATAATTCCGTCGCTAAAACTTGGAATTCCGTCGCAAAAATCCGTCGCTATTTGGTCGTTTTCTTGTAGTGATCCAAAATAACTGGTAGTCTTCATAAGCAATTTAAATAAAGTAGCGCTACAAAACACAGCAAGGGCTCTCGCTCCATCCCATCATGAAATGACTTATGCCCACTTGTACCTGCAGCTTTTCTTTTACTAGACAACTACTCACCACAAGTGGGTCATCGTAGGGACAAGTCCAAGACAAAGCCATGCACACTAAACAAACAGTCAGCAAAGCTGAGTACATAACTACTAAAGACTATGCAACAACAAAAAGAAATAAAATATGCACTCAACTTACCTTTGACAACCTTTTTCCTGTATATGGTCTCAAATAATTTAATTATTATATTTAAAATTATGGATCCTGCATCGAACGGGTTTCCTTCTTAAAATCATCGCCCTATTGGGCACCAACTTGGGAGCAACTCCAAGAAGGTATTACTATGTCACATAAATTCATGTTTCAAAACAAGCACACAAGATTTCAAGTAATCAAGAATTGTTCAAACAGGCATTCTAACTCTTGTGTTTGTCTTTAGTACTTACGTACCTTGTAAAATAACTGTGCTCCGCCACAACTTCTAGAAGTGGACTAGTTCAAAGTCTCCTACATAAGGAAAAACCAAACTAAATTAAAACCTTGTTGACTAAATTCTACAACAACTATAACTAACTTCTATATTGGAACTTTGTCCAAAACTTCCTTATATGGTCTCTATTTAATTCCATACTACACTTTAACTGTTCTATTGCAACACTACTTAGTTTTCAGGACTTATTTACACTTTATAAAACCTTAGTATAATTTTTATGCCACTTTAGAAAAGTGGACAACAATTTAAAATTATCAAAACTCCTTGAAAAACTTCAAAAACCAATCATACAATGTATTACCTAATTTATATGATCAATTTATGCTAATTACATACTTTAAAAGCCTAATTATTAAATTTATAAATTTAGGACAGCATGTTAAACATGCTTAAAATCACTTTTAGACTTCATAAAACATACTAAAAATTATATTTATCAATATAGAATCGATGTGTGATCATACTAGTACAATTTGGACACTTAAAACTTAATTTAACTTGTTTTTATTAAAATTTCAGGTTTATTTATAAACTTTAAAGTCATGAAAAACTTATAAAAACATCATAATTTCATGCCAAAACACTTCTACAATATACTAACATATTTATGAAATCAATCTAGGCTTTAGAACAATTTTTCATATGTCAAAACATGTTCATAATATTTATTCAACCTAAATTCATGATTATAAAATTTGGACAGCTTTATAAATTAAATTAAAAACCCTTCAAAATCAATCTAAACTTAATAACATCATCATAAATTCACCCAACAATAATTTATGATCATAATATCAAAGTTTAGAACATAAAAACTCATAAAATCATAACTTCATAAAATTTTCAAACCCTAATCTATAATTTCATAAACAACAAAATTAATTCATGCCTTTAAACAATTCATACTTATATCAAAACATGATTAAACTTATAAAAACATGATTAAACATAATTATGAAAATGAATTTGCAAGATTGAATCAAAAGAAAGAAGTAGAAAATTATTCTTTTTTATTTAAAGAGGTTCGAAATATACCAAAACCGGGGAGGAGGTGCAGCGCGGTGGCTACGGTGGCCCGGTGGGGTTCGGTGATGGCACGGATCCCGAGGCAAACCCCAAAACCTTTTTCTACTTCTTCTTCCGATTTTCCGAACAACAAGTTTGTTTTTTCTTTTTATTTTTTTTTCGGAAAACTCAAATTCTTTTTTTTTTTCTCTCCAAGTTTTTGAAAATCCTAATGACTATTATGATCACGAAAAATCTGAAATTTTGGGTTTTAAAGGGTATTTATAGGCTCCAATTAGGTTTTGGAAAAACCCATACTAACCCTAGCAAGTGGAAATTACCTTTAGGCCCTTGCCTCAAAATAAATTAGGAAACCTTTGAAAATTCTATTTTTAGAACCTTTTAAAATATTTTTAAACATAAAAATATTATTTAAGAACACAAATAATTACTTTCAACCAAAACTTGTTATTTATTTTATTATTATTAATTTCATTTTATTTAATATGCTCATTGACATATTTATGTTTTTCAATAAAAATATTTAAAATTATACGAATAAAATACAAAAATACTTTCCTAAAATACGAGAAAATGTGGGTTATTACAGTCTACCCCCCTTAAATAAAGTTTCGTTCTGAAACTTTGTGTAGATAAGTGTATGGAATTTGAATAGAGACTACTTTTACTTTAAACTTTCTTATGGGAACACTGTGTTGTTGTAGACTTTAGACACTTACTTGACAATATTTTGTTAGGCAAGCATAAAACTCTTTCTTAAAAGTCATAGAAACTAATAAAAACTTGCAAAATTGAGAGTAAAACGCACGAAAAACAGGTCGCTTTCTACCCCCCTTAAGAATCGAGTTACGTTCCCGTAACTCTACTACGAACCTGAAAGAGCTTTGGGTATTTTTCTCTCATCAAATCTTTAACTTCCCAAGTAGCTTCTTCGGTTTCTTAGTTAGACCACAACACCTTCACTATTTGACACTATTTCTACGAGTATCACTGACCTTACTGTCTAGGATTTTAATTGGCCTCTCTTCATAGGTCAAACTTTGGTCTAACTCTATTGTTTCAGGTTCCAACACGTGTGACTCGTTTGGCACATACTTCCTTAGTTGAGACACATGGAAAACATTGTGAACTTTGCTCAACTCTATTGGTAGTGCTAACTTATAAGCTACCTTTCCAACTTTTTGCAAGATCTCATAAGGTCCTATGTACTTTGGGCTCAACTTTCCTTTCTTTCCAAACCTCGTCACTCCTTTCATTGGTGATACTTTAAGTAACACCTTATCGCGAACTTCAAACACAACTTCTTGGCATTTTTGATCCGCATAGGATTTTTGTCTATCTTGTGCTACTTGAATCTTTTCTTGTATTACTCTAATTTTCTCGGTGGTCTCCTCTATTTATTGAGGTCCTATAATCACTGTCTCAGTTATGTTGTTCCAACAAAAAGGACTCCTACACTTCCTTCCATACAAAGCATCAAAGGGTGTCATGCCAATACTTGCATGGTAACTATTGTTGTATGAAAACTCAATGAGTTCCAAGTGATCCTCCTAATTCCCTTGAAAGTCCATTACAAAAGCCCTTAGCATATCTTCTAATGTTTGTATGGTTCTCTCTGTTTGTCCATCAGTTGCTGGATGGAAAGCAGTACTCATCTTCAGTGTTGTACTAAAGTTCTCCTAAAAACTTTTCCAGAATTTCGAAAGAAACCTAGAATCCCTATCTTGCACGATATCCTTTGGAACTCCATGTAGCCTCACAACATGTTTTAGTTAAGCCTTTGCAAGTTGTTCCATTTTCCAAGTCTCTTTCATGGGTATAAACACTGCTGACTTAGTAAGTCTATCCACCACTACCCATATGGTATCATTCTGATTTTTCGACTTCGGTAAATAAGTCACAAAGTCCATTGAAATGCAATCCCATTTCCATCCTGGTGTTTCAAATGGTTGGACTTCTCCTTAAGGCCTCTTATGCTCAAATTTAACCTTTTGACAAGTAATACATTTACTCACAAATTCATCCACTTCTCTCTTCATCCTAGGCCACCAATACATCTTCTTTAGATCCTTGTAAAGTTTATTGCCTCCACGATGCACTGAATACGAGGTATTATGACCCTCCTCCATGATTCTTCGCTTCAAATCCTCACATTTCTGTGGTACACACCACCTTCCCTTATACCCTAAGCTTCCATCCTCATGAATCTTAAAATCCATAGGCTTTCTTGCTTTCAGCTTTTCCTTAATTCTGTCCAGTTTTACATCCCCTTCCTGATTCTCCTTAATTTCCTCAAGTATTGTTGGTTGGATACAAAGATTACAAAGAATCCCTTCCAACTCTCCCTCCTTCACTATTTCCAAACTCAATCTCTCAATCTCCTTACATAGTTCATTAGCAACTATATATTAAGGTGTTCAATCCATGTTTTGTTTTACGACTTAGAGCATCGGCTACCACATTGGCTTTCCCTTCATGGCATTGGATATCTAGGTCGTAATTGTTGATCAACTCGAGCCATCTCCTTTGTCTCATATTTAAATCCTTTTGAGTGAAAAAATAATTTAAACTCTTGTGGTCTGTGTATATCCTACATTTCACTCCATACAAATAATGTTTCCAAATTTTCAAGGCAAACACTATTGCTGCTAACTCTAGATCATGAGTAGGGCAGTTAACCTTATATGGTTTCAATTGCCTCGAAGCATAAGCTATCACCTTTCTATTTTGCATTAACACTCATCCCAAACCATTTTTAGAAGCATCACTATACACATCATAAGAGTCACTTCCATCTGGCAAGGTCAGCATTGGATCTGTAGTCAAATGCTCTTTCAAAGTATGAAATGCCTCTTCATACTTACTACTCCACTCAAATTAACAGTCTTTCTTCATTAACGAAGTCATTTGTTTAACAATCCTTGAAAAGTCTTTCACAAACCTCCTATAGTAACCTGCTAACCCTAAGAAACTCCGTACATCCGTTACATTCTTCGGTGTAGGCCACTCCTTAACTACTTCAATTTTGGCTGGCTGTACTTCAACTCCTTCTTTAGACACAATATGCCCTAAGAATGCTACTTTCTCCAACAAGAATTCACATTTTGAGAACATAGCATACAACTCATTCTCTCTTAGGGTCATAAAAATTGTCCTCATATGTTCCACATGTTCTTCCTTACTCTTAGAATACACCAAGATGTCATCAATGAAAACGACCACAAAGTTATACAAAAACCATTGGAAGATTCTATTCATTAGATCCATAAAAATTGCTGGCGCATTGGCTAACCCGAAAGGCATAACAGTGAACTCATAGTGTCCATACCTAGTACGAAAAGCAGTTTTCGGTATGTCCTCATTAGCAATCCTCAATTGATGGTATCCTGACCACAAGTTAATTTTCGAAAACACAGTAGCTCCTTTCAATTGATCAAACAAGTCATCAGTTCTCGGTAATGGATACTTATTCTTGATCGTCACCTTATTCAGCTCCCTATAGTCAATACATAACCTTATACTCCCATCTTTCTTCTTCACAAACAATACTGTTGCTCCCCAAGGTGAAGCACTAGGCCTAATATAACCCTTTTCCAACAAATCCTGTAACTCTACCTTCAGCTCACTCATTTGTGCAGACGCCATCCTATAGGGTGCTTTGAAATAGGTGCTTTTCTTGGGACTAAGTCTATGATAAAGTCAATTTCTCGCTTAGGTGGCATTCCCAGAATCTACTCCGGAAATACATCAAAAAAGTCCCTTACTACCTCAATATCTTCAGGTTTAGCAGTCTCAACATGATCCACATCTCTCACACTACAAAGGTAGATTGGAAAAACTTTCTTCACAAACCTAGCAAACCTCATTACTGACACTATTTTGTTGTGTTTCGGGCTTCCTGCTGTAGACACCTAATTTAGTCCCCCTGTCCCGCGGCAGGACTCTATGATGATTAAAAATCTCATTTCTTTAGAAGATTGGATAATCGAGTATACTTGTGCATAAAAATAAATCTCGGATATTATAAAATTTCCATTCTTATTTAATGGACTTTTTTATCCCAACGCCTCTTTTACTTTAAATAAATGAATAAAATTAAATAATAATAATAATAATAATAATAATAATAATAATAATAATAATAATAATAATAATAATAATAATAATAATAATAATAATAATAATAAAAAAAAATAAAAAAATAATAGATAAAAAACAAAAATAAAAAATTGTTAAAAAAAAATTAAAAAAAAAACAAAAAAACGTAGCGCGTTTAATTTAGTGTCAGTGTGACTAAGTTAACAGCGCTACCCTTGTAGCGTTGTAGGGTTTCCTGCGCTATTGGGCCAGCGCGATTCTGCGTACCGCGCTAACAGGCCAGCGCGATTAGGGTTCCCACGCTGTTATAAAAACCTTCATTTCCTTCATTTCTCGAAAACCTTTTTTTACTCACTCTCTCCCTCATACTTAACTAATCCGATTATTGCTTTTAAACAACCTTTTTTTTCTAATAATTATTTATTATTTATTTACTATTTATTTTACTTAAAAGTGGCTACAAATTTTAATAATATCGAAACAATAATTCGAAACTCCGCCCAAATTAACACTCGACGAAGACAATCTTCAAAGGAGAAGGGGCACGTTTCCTGAGAGCCCTAAAAATCATGTTATGGACTTTTAAGTTGTCGTTTCACTATTTATTTACAGCTTTATCACCTTATTGTTGTTAAAGGACTTAAATTGATTGTTTGCAACACTTAATTAAGATAATTCTTTCGGAAAAATCTAATCGTGTTAGGCTCCCTAAATGAATTTTAATTAACGGTTTGAGTTAAATTAATTAGTTTTTTGCATTATCACTAACAATTTAATGCTATTTTTTTTTGTTAATTTTGTAAATTGGTATTTTTTGTGTGATTGTAAATATAATTTATGTATGGTTAAGAGGAAACTAGTAATGGCCGCCTATGGGCTAACCCGACGCACTCCGTCATGTTAGTACCTTCGCCCCCGAGTCCAATCTTTGGTTCGCTCGACCACAACTTGGAGCCATCCCCATGGGATCGGAGAGGATTTCCGTGGAATTTAGGCAAACGTCCCTTATTCGAGTCCCATTCGTATCTAATCTAAATACACGGTTTATGAGTTTAGTTCCTAAAACTCATTGGTGACTTCTTATTACCATATTTGGTATCGGTATTGAACTTTCTCCCAAATAAAATGATTTAAAATTGGGTTTAAAAGAAAAAAAAAGAGCAGCGCTGAAAATTAACTACGCTACCTTCGTAGCGTTATAAACCTTCCCGCGCTGACACTGTAGCGTCACAAAACTTGTAACACTGCAGGGTCAGCGTGGGAAATCTTGTAGCGCTACGCCTGTAGCGTGGTACAAGTTCCAGCACTACATTTCTGTTGAAAAGAAGGAAAAAAGGGAAAAAAGAGCAGTGCTATGAAGTTAACTACGCTACCTTCGGAGCGTTACAAACTTTCCTACGCTGACACTGTAGCGTGACAGAACTTGTAACGCTGCAGGGTCAGCGTGAGAAACCTTGTAGCGCTACGCCTGTAGCGTGGTACAAGTTCCAGCGCTCCATTTCAGTTGAAAAAAAGGTCTAATTAATTCGTTTCACCTTTCCTTTAGCCAATTTTTTATGTCTAACTCGACCTACGGATGGTTTGGGAAAGGTGACCAAAAAAAATCTGGGGCCCAAAAATCTGGGGCCCCTACAGTGGCGACTTCACTGGGGACTAAAAGAGGGTGAGACATGAAAATTTTTTCTTAATCATACACTTATTATATTTAGAACAAATTGCATTTTTTAGACATATTGCATACATGTGACAAACACTTGGCTTCCATGTGTTTGAAACATGCCTTAGGGTCACCATAATAACATTAAATTTTGGGAGGAACCGTTGACTTGGTGGGGCCCATGGTCTCTAAGAAACCGAGCAAAACACAACCTTATCCCAACTACATCGATTCCAAGTTGCCCATGGTCCTTGGAGGGGAGACACTCCATATCTAACGGTTATCACACCGCAAAGTGTTGGAGCACACTCCTTAGATGTAGGACACTTTGGATTGACCTTTAGAGTTTAACCCTAGAGGACATAGAACCTTGGTTTAGGGAACCTGATTGCTTGTATTTCGATTTTTTTTTCTTTTCTTTTTCAATGATTCTGTTTCTTTTTTTTATGATTTTGTTTCCTTTTTTTTCTTAATTTTGTTTCATTTTTTTACTTTCCTTTATGTTGTTATTTTATTCTTCATATTGTTTAGGAGACTTTAGGATTTTGCATTTATTTATTAAAAGATGTTATGAACTTGCTTCAAATTAAATGATTCACTAAAATCATTTCTTAACAAAGAATTCATTAGCATTATTCTGTTCTTAAATAGAATATTATTAATGTTGTCTATTTAGAAATTATTTTGGAAAATCATTAAATAAAAGGATTGTTAATAACATCATGTTAGGAATAAAATCATTTTTTTTCTAAGACTAACTTGATACTTCCATTATTCACCAAGAAATTTAAATCGTATCAATCATTTCAAACATTTATTTGTTAAGATTATTGACATAATTTGAATATTTCGAGGATTTACTAATTCAATTCTTTTTTGTAGAATTTAATTAGTTTATTTTCGAATTCAAGGTAGAGCTAACAATCTCATTTTCCTTAATGAATGAAATTCTTTTTTTTTTTTTTAAAACAAAAAAAACAAAAAGAGCAAAATTTTCGCCCATGATCTTTTAATCCTCATAAGCATTAACAATAATTAACTTGATACTGGTATTGTTTGAGTTAAACTAAAAAAGGTCTAAAAAACCTTTATTAATTATACTCTTTAAATTAGAATATCATTAATTAAGGTTTAGTCGTCTTTAGCTTAGCTTACAGACGCTCTTAGTATTAAATTAATCATTGTTAACACTACTTAATTATTTCTTTGTTTTTTCGAAAAATGGAAATAAATATTTTTTCTGAATGGCTTGAAATTTTTTTATCGTGAAGGGCTGGTTAATCTGCTTGGTGTCGTGATCCAGATCAGCATTTACAAAGGTTAGGTAGTGACGAACAATCATCATTCATCTCAAATTCCTTAGAGGATATTTGTGAAGATTTCGGGTTTATTTCTCTAAATTCTCCAATTTGTTCCTCAAGTTCTGTTCCGTACTCTCCAATTCCAAGTGTGGGTGAAGAAGAAAATATGAATGCTACATTGAATCCTCTCATGATGCGTCTTAATAAGATGGAGGCTGAACGAGAAGTAGAAAAAATACGCCTTGCTGAAATTGAAGCTGAACGTGCTGCTGAAAAGAAACATTTGGCTGAAACGGGAGCCAAAAGGCAAGAGGAAGAAAGGAGGAAAAAGAAAGAGATTGAAAATCTCATTCATCGTTCTTCAATGGGTGGCAAATCATATCAATTTGAGGCTGCCAACATCCCTAACACTGAGGCTGTTCTCCCTGAGAAGTTCGATCCTTCTACTCTTCCAAAGTTCAAGGTGACTGGTAATCCAGTCAATCACCTTAAGAGCTTTATTGGATCAGAAAGGTTGATCCTGTATTCTATCCAATGATCTTCCCTCTTTCTTTAGAACCCATTCCACAGAATTGGTTCTACTCTCTTAGCACAGATCGGGTTTCAACTTGGGATACTGTTACTATGGAATTCATTGATGAATACAAAGATAACATGGAATTCTAAGTCACACTCCGAGAACTCAAAGTGTTAAAACAAGGAGCTGATGAAGGGTTCACTACCTTCTTCACTCGTTATAGGGAAAAGATGACCCATTTGGTCCGAAAACCATCCGTTGCTGAATTAGTAGAAAGGTTCGTTTGTAGAAAACCTGTCCGAGCCTTATCAAGTACATCTCAAATATCAAGGCATCGACTCTTTCAAACGAGTGTATGATGTCGGGATCAAAATTGAGAACGATTTATTGAAAAAACGGTCGAAGCCCCAGGCTTATAAGGGNAGTCGAAGCCCCACGCTTATAAGGGGAACTACACCTGTAAAAAGGGTGAATCTTCCAAAAATAATGAAGTCAATGCTTTAGAAACTTCTCGTTCAAGTCCATCAAAAATTAAGAGATGGCCTCGAGATAGAAGATTCACTCCTATCAGCATGACTTATTCTCAAGCTCTTGACAGACTTCAAAGCTAAAATGCTTTACATCCAATTGGGCCAACTCCTGAACCACCAGAGGACAAGAGAAGCCTAAAATGGAATGCTAATTCATGGCGCAAATACCATAGAGGGAAAGGGCATGATACTGAACAATGCTGGGTCCTCAAACATGTCATTCAATACATGGTTGAAGACGGGCGTTTACCTTTACCTCCCAAGCTGAATAATATCACCAATCCTTTTGGTGGATCGTCTATTTTGGCCATTGATTGTGTTAGCGATAATTTTGATCCTTCTAAAATTATCACTTCCAATAATGATAATGCAATGGAGGAAGTATTAGGCTTACACGATCATGTATGTGGCATATGGGACGATAATGTTGAGGATACTTATATCACCAACCTCAATGCCAACACAACTCTCGGGCTTAATCCAGAAATTATAAAAAATGATTGGTATCAAGATCCTATAGAAGTTGTGTCTAATGTTCAACATCTTACTTGTTCCGCATGAGCTTATCAACCTGATAATGACAAAGGCCTATCTCAGGCCCAAGTCAACAAAGACTCAATTCCAGTCCAAACAAATACTGGCTCATCACAAGCCAAAAATTCTAGTGAGAGCAACAATAATCCTCTGATTAAGCAAATGCAAAAGACTAAAGCCAACGTAACCATTTGCCAATTATTAGCTTCTTCTCGTGATTATAGGGTAGCTGTACTGAATGGACTTAATGCATTAAATGTTTCTCCTGACACTACCCCTGAAAATCTAGTAAGTCTCTTGTCAACTGGACTAAAGAAAATGATTGAATTTTCTAAAGAGGATCTCCTCCGAAAGGTACTACTCATAATAAGGCCCTTTACCTAAATGCGTCGATAATGGGTCTGCGGTCAATGTCTGCCCATTAAGAACTACCAAGTATCTTGGCATAGAAAAAGAAGCATTTCCCCATCACTGCAAGGAGTAAGAGCTTATGATAACACAAGACGAGAGGTCTTAGGAGTCATAATTCTTGATATGTCCAATGGTGGAATATGGAAGAAAGTTGAATTTCATGTCATCGATGTAAAATCATCCTTCAATTTGCTTCTAGGACTCCCATGGCTCCACATGCTTAGTGCAGTGCCTTCATCGCTCCATCAAAAGGTCAAGCTCATACATGAAGGCGTGCCTATAACCATTAATGCTTCTCCAATCAGAGTAGCCTTAGAGGATCAATCCCTACTAAAAATATCCCATGATCAAGATGTAGAAGATTCGTGGGGATTTGTGCCCGAAGAAATCGCTCTCATTGAATCAAAAGACTTACAACTTGATCCCCATGCTAGTGTGGTAGTGAACGCTGTCATGTTAAAAAATGGTTATTTTCCTGGCATGCCTTTAGGAGCAAAAGGAGGAAAAAAGATCACTCATCTCCCTAAAGTCAAAGCCACACCTAACCTCTTTGGTTTGGGGTATGAACCGACAGAAGAGGAACTAAAAAGATACATGGTTAAAGAAGTGACTCGAAAGGCCAATGCCAAAAGGGGAATTACTACCTCTATTACTTCCTATCAGCTCACTCTAAACGGGCAGTTTATAAAGGAAGGGGATAATTACCCCTATTATGGCTTCCCTAAACCCTTGGTTCAAAACGGAAACAAATTCCTGGATTTGAAATATTTCATGATTGCTACTTTCTAGAAGAGAGAGCACAACACTCTCTTCCCATCAAATACTCCAAACCAGAGTGTTTAGACAAATGGGCCCTTGGTCTGTTAATTGGACTGGAACGGAACCCATTGAGAGACGAAGCTACAGTAATTCAGAAGGCTATGAAAGATGAAAAGTTCAACCGCGCTTTACTTATTTCCCATTCAGAGAACGTCGAGCGCGTATGGAGAAAGACCTTGAAGTGGACTAACACAAAAGGGGGCAAAATTACTATCTCAACCGGGGAGGGAAAAATGTTCGAAGATTCTGAGTCTGAGTCTGATTTTGAGTCCGAATCCAAGGATAATATGAGTGTCGTAGGAAATCTAGCTATATATGTTCCTTCGATTCCTCCCGTTCCTAATTTAGATTTAAGCTCTAAAGGAATTGAGTCCCTCTTTGATGTACTCCTTGATGATTTCAATAATTATGCAACTATTGCTTATTCGCGCTCTTCTCCCCAATCCCCTTATAATTTTCTTGCAATAATTAATTCAGCTGAAAAATCAACTAATGATGAACCAGTTGAAATAATAAAGTTCATGGAAGAATTTGAAAATCGCACGCCTGTAATAGAAGAAACTGAATCCATTAATATCGGTAATGAAAAAGATATAAAAGAACTAAAAATTGGCTTAACTCTTAATTTACAAGAGCGCACTGACTTAATAAACACGCTCAAAGAATTTAGCGATGTTTTTGCTTGGTCATACGAAGATATGCCTGGCATAGATCGTGAAATTGCGGAACACAAAATTCCGCTCCATCCAACAATTAAACCCGTCAAACAAAAGTTAAGACGTATGAAGCCTGACGTTGCCCTTAAAATAAAAGAGGAAATTATCAAACAATTAGATGCGGGTTTTATACGTGTTTCAAAATACCCAGAATGGGTAGCTAATGTTGTTCCAGTTCCGAAAAAGGATGGATGTGTGAGAATGTGTGTAGATTTTCGGGACTTAAACAAAGCTAGTCCTAAAGATTGTTTTCCACTACCACACATTGATCTCCTTGTAGACAGCACGGCTAATCATGAACTCCTTTCGTTCATGGATGGCTATGCAGTTTACAACCAAGTACAAATGGCTGCAGAAGACATGGAAAAAACCACATTCATTACCGAATGGGGAACTTTCTGTTACAAAGTAATGCCTTTTGGACTTAAAAACGCTGGAGCAACCTATCAAAGGACTGCTACTACATTGATTCATGATATGATGCATAAGGAAGTAGAGGTCTATGTAGATGACATGATCGTAAAATCAAATGACCGACAAGGGCACATTCCTTCCCTAAGAAAATTCTTTACTAGATTAAGAAAATATAATATGAGGTTGAAACCACAAAAATGCGCCTTCGGAGTAACATTTGGAAAGTTGCTTGGATACGTAATTAGCACGCGGGGTATAGAAATTGATCCATCTAAAATCAAAGCTATACTAGATATGCCTTCCCCTAAAAATGAAAAACAAATTCGAGGATTCTTAGGTAGGCTCCAATATATTAGTTGATTCATATCGAAATTAACTATGGTTTGTGAGCCCATGTTCAAGAAATTAAAGAAGGATGAAAAGGTGGAATGGGATGACAAATGTCAAGAGGCTTTAGAAAAAACAAAAGAATATCTTCTCAAGCCTCCAATACTTGTACCACCAATACCTGGAGTCACTTTAAGGCTATATTTAACTGTCACTGAAACTGCTGCCGGAGCGATGCTTGCACAAGAAATAAATGGAGAATAAAATGCCATATATTACTTAAGTAAAAAGTTCATCCAATATAAAACTCGGTATTCATAGTTGGAGAAAACTTGCTTGGCCTTGGTATGGGCATCTAAAAAGATTAGGCATTACATGTTTTCCCATTCTGTCCATGTTGTGTCCCATTTGGACCCATTAAAATACCTTTTTGGTAAGCCAGCACTAAATGGTCGCCTCTCAAAGTGGCTTGTTATGTTGGCCGAATTTGACCTTCAATTTGTCCCTTCAATAACAATTAAAGGACGAGTAGTGTCAGATTTCTTGGCTGAGTTCCCTCCAAACGAGGAAAAGACGGAAGCATATAACTTCCCAGATGAAGACCTCTTAATGACTGAAGACGATAGTTGGGCCCTCTACTTTGACGGCGCTTCTAACCAAAAGGGGTGCGGAGTAGGGGTTCTTCTAGTTAGTCCAGATGGTGCTTATGTTCCAATATCAGTTAAATTAGACGACGCCTTAGGGATGATAACCAATTCGCCGACGCCCTTGCTAAATTATCATCAATGATAAATATCCCACATGGCCTAGCATCGATAACTTTAAGCGTTGAAAGGAGGCAAGAACCTGCCTATTGTAACGCTATTGAAGATGCCCCTGATGATGAGAACGAAGTTCCGTGGTATCAAGATGTCCTCAACTACAAAGTAAAAGGAGAATTCCCATGGAATTCAAGCCTTCAAACTCAAAGGGCAATAAGATTATTATCTTCCCAATATATCGAAATTCAGGGTAGATTGTATAAAAGGACCTCAAAAGGGCTTAATTTGCTATGTGTTGACAAAACACGAGCCAAGAGACTTATGGAAGACATCCATAATGGCGTCTACGGTCCCCACATGAATGGTAAGATGTTAGCAAAAAAGATAACACGCTTAGGATATTATTGGACGACAATGGAAGATGATTGCTGCAACTATGTAAAAACATGTCCTAAATGCCAAATATTTGCTAACTTACAACATTTACCTCCTGTAGAGCTATACAATTATACTTCACCGTGGCCATTCTCCACTTGGGGTATTGATATAGTCGGGAAAATAACGCCCAGTGGTGTTGGAGGACATACGTTTGTGTTAGTCGCCGTTGGATACTTCACAAAGTGGGTTGAGGCAGCCTCATATATCAAAATAACCGCTAAACATGTGGCCAAATTCATTGAACAAAACATCTTTTTTCGTTACGGAGTCCCACATGAACTCATTAGTGACAATGGATCTCATTTTAAGGGAGAAGTAATTGATCTCTTACAACGATACAAAGTACAACATAGGCACTCTTCCCCTTATAGACCCCAAACGAATGGAGCAATAGAGGCAGCAAACAAAAATATTGTTGTCATCATAAAAAAGATGGCCGAACATTATATAGATTGGCCTCATAAACTTCACTTTGCTCTATGGGGATATCGAACTTCCATACGAACGTCCACAGAAGCCACCCCTTACTCCTTAGTGTATGGTATGGAAGCAGTTCAACCTGCTGAGTTGGAAATATCCTCTCTTTGCTTAGTCCTAGAAAGTGAAATAACTGAAGCTGAATGGGTTCGGGCTAGGTATGAGGAACTTATTCTCTTAGATGAACGAAGATTAAAAGCTTTGCATCACGTACAAATATATCAAAGACGGATTGCAAAACATTTTAATAAAAGATTTAAGCCAAGAAACATTAATGAAGGAGATTTAGTTCTAAAAGAAGTACGAGCCCCACCCACCGATCCAAGAGGGAAATTCCGACCCACGTGGACGGGGCCGTATATTGTTAAGAAAATCCTATCAGGCGGTGCGGTAAAACTAGTTGACATAGATGGGGCTGAATTTACGCAATTAACTAATTTGGACCAATTGAAAAAATTTTACGCTTAAAATTGCAAGATAATCATGGACTCACACTAAGTCCTACAACATATGGGAAAATCGAGAAAAGGAAAAGCATTGAAACCCATTCTATACAAAACCAAAAGCTATATATAATAAAAGTAATTAAAAAAATAAGAAAGGGGCAGCGCTGAAAATTCAACCGCGCTGACCTTGCAGCGTAACAATGCTAACTGCACTGGCATGTCAGCACGACAAGAGTAACCACGCTGCACCGTGCAGCGTTATTTATTTTGTAGCACTACAACCCCAGCGTTAGAATTTCAACTGCGCTGAATGCATGTTACATTTCAATAGTTTCAGTGAATATCTATGTTTAATTAAACTATTGAATAATGAAAGACCTCACTTAAAGGTTTCACTTGATTTTAAGGACCCATGAAGTTTCGATAAAAGGCTCATTTAAGTCTTTTCTATAAAATATATATAATAATTAGAACTACGCACGACCTGATTCCTTTTGGATACGTAGGAAACATATTCTAAGTTTGGCCCATTTAAATACATAATTAGTTTTTATTGTATAAATTATCAATAACTTCTAATGTAAATAACTAAAGTTTGTTTGCATATAGAAATAAAATAATATTGTCCTTCATTAATGTTTTTAAGAGTTGCATGATTGAAATCATCAAAACAAAAGTGACTACTTTAAAATCTACGCTAGTAGTGCACATGCACTTTATTGAAAACAATAAAATAAATAAAGTCAAACACTACTCTTCCTTTTCCTTACGAGCATGCTTTGGGTCTTCATCTACTTCCAGATCTCCCTCCATCCCATTAGAATTATCTTTGAGCTTTTCTTTTTTATTCACTTCTTTAGATGAACCTTCATCAAAGTGCTTCTCCATAGGCTTGGGCTTGCTCTCTTTACGAGTCCATACCATCATTCTTTTCCCCTTACCTTCTATAGTTTTTTGGGTCTTTTCATTTAACTTTGGTTGTCCAATTTCGACCCCAGGTAAGGAAGGAGCGTTTTTCTTATTTCTTGGACCTAGCCTATCAAAAACAGATCCAACTTCATTCTTTCTCTTTAAAGAAGTCTCATTCTTTCCCTCTCTCATTGCAATCCTATTTTTTGGAGCCTTAAAGACCTGTGGGCCTTTGGACCTTTCAGTAGATTCAAGGCCCCGGGCCTTACCCCTCTCCTCTTTACTCTTAGAAAGCATCCAATCCTTGTAACTTTGTGATAGTTGAGTAGAACAATCATTCCTCGGAAAAGCCCATCGTGGACGATTGGCCCAATACTTTGTCCATGCGGTAATGGCAGGGCCCCGAAGTTCCAAGCAAGTTGGGGGGTCAGTGTCAAGGCTAGGGATACTTTGTTTCATACCATGCCTCAAAAGACGGGTCGGAAAGAAATAAGTAATTTTCCTTAAATCAAGAAGGCGCACATATGGTGTTGACTCATGACTTCCGACCATCTCCTTGATAAACCACCATGGAACGACCCATCTAATTGAAAGACCTCCATGAGACATAAGTGACATCCACTCCGCTAGAGTTTTCCTTGGGAACAAAGTCCTCCTCATAGTAAATGATTTGAGGTTGTATTTCATAGCATTAAGGGGTTGTTCGATGGTCTTAAGGCGCTCACTAAGCCAAATCTGCATTAATTAAATGATAATCCAAGATTTTTACATAGCATTGAATAATTATGGTTTGAAATTACAAAAAATAAACATTATGGAAGATAAACAGGAGCGCTGGAAACTCTACTACGCTAACGGTTGAGCGTTGCAAAATAAACAGCGCTACAGTGTCAGCGCGACAGATTTTACTGCGCTACACGCGTAGCATCACAGTATTAGTCACGCTATGACTAATAGCGCTAATTTACTACTGACGCTGCGATTCTAACTACGAATAATCTTCTTTCCTTTCGTAAATCCATAACAATTCATCTATTCTAATTAATATTTTAGCCTAAGGTTAGAATATTACCTAAAGCAATAGAGGGCTTCCCGAAAAGTGCAATGATGGATTTGCTTTACATGCGTCCAATGCTATGATGGTCTCACCAATCACCATAGGCATAGGAGTACGATCACCTTCGATTTGCTCAACAATTGCAATTAGTGAAGCATTTCCCATATTTCCTCCATCATTAACAAATAAATATCCTGATAGAAAACATAAGCATAAAGCACGTCTTTTGTACCTTTGTATTGTTAAGTTGTCTGAAGGAGAGGAAAATCTTGCAATAATTTTCAAAAGATCATAGTGTTAGCCATTGAGAATTTCCTTGGTCTCAAACTTAGATAGTCCAAGTAGTCTCTGAAAGTCCTTACCAAACCCTTGTTGAAGGTTAGGTACAGCCGGAAGAGCTTCCACTAGAAAACCAACAATCGTGCTAAATTCTTCCGGAAAGGGGGTCAATTCATTGTTAGCAAAGGTAAAAACATGGAATTGAGGATCCCAAAAATTGATTGCGGCATGAAGGAAATCCCAATTGATACGAGCTTGCCTCAAAGAAAACAAAGCGTCCAGATGATAAGCATTGAATTCAAGGCGTTCCTCTACAGACAAAGAAGAAATCCAACGGTTTAATTCACGAATAAAGTTTTGAGACATTCTTTATCTCCTTCTTTTCTCTCTAACAAAGAAAACTTTTCTCTGGGATTTTCTTTGATGAATGTATAATTGTTCGTTCATATATTTAACCAAAATGGTCAGTAGGCAACTTCCTTAAATTCATTTTAGGAAATAATGAGAAATAAAGCAGCGTTTCAATTTCAGTCGCGTTGACGTGGCAGCGTGACAAGGTTTACAGCGCTACGACAGCAGCATGGCAACACTAGTCACGCTACGCGCGTAGCGCGACAACTTTGATAGCGCTACAGATGCATCGTCCCAAATCCTCCTACGCTGCATAAAACTTCCATAATCAGCCCATTTGCAAAATTCTTTCCATTATTTAATTATTTGGGCGATTTTATTAACTTTTCAAATCGTATTTATTTAAGGAAAATGTGATATGCCCCCATTCCCTGCTAACTAATTTTGGGGATTATTTTTTCGGGAGTAAGTCAGATTAATCCTCCAATACTTTACAAAAAATAAAATGAACTAATATATATGCCCCCGGTTTTCAAATATTAGCATAAAAAGCCCAAGGCTTACATATGTTTAAAAATCCATAATTATAAAATAGTAAGGCTAAAATAAGATAAAACAAACAGAAATATGAGTTTGAGCTAAACTACGAATACAAATGTCAACAAATTACATGCCACCAAAAGCTATTGTGGTGGTCCATAGTCAAAGAAATAATGCATATCACTAGTGCGAGGAGTATAAGAATCAGTAGAATGTCTTCGATCCTCCTGCTGCATTTGAGTGTTAATCCTTGGTGGTTCATACGACGAAAATCGTCCCATCTCATAAGGAACTCTTGGATATGGCCCTTGGCCTCCACCATAATAATCCCATTCTCCAGCTTGGGACCATCCGCCACCTTGACCATGGTTATAATAGCCAGCATAAGGATCATATCCTTGTTGCAGGTTAACTTGTTGACTACTTCCTCCCTCGTCTCTATTAGGCTCCTCTTGAGCTCTATTTTCATGTTCAAGGATCGGAGGTCGAATTTGTTGTCCACTAGTCGGACCTTCCGTAAAAGGGGTCGCCTGTAATGGCCACCCGGAGGACGAGGGGGACGAGGAGGACGAAATGTCCCATGTATTGTATAACGCGGCACAACGTCCTGCAAAAGAAAATAATGCACAAAAATTAACCATAGGTGATAATTACATGAAGCTAGAAATAGGGGCAACACATAGGGAAACCTACCCTAGCCATGGTGACGCTCTGGCACGCAAAAGCATGTTTTGTCTTCCTATAAGCAGTGCAAAACACATTCAATACTAAAATGACCATGTTAGTAGTTGTCCTAGACACTTGCAATTAAACAAGTCATTTAAAATTAACAATAAAAAATGACAGTAATAATAATAATAAGAGTCGAGTAAAGATAAAGACAAACCCATTGCTTACCATGTCAATATTCTTAGGGATATAAGGAACATCTTCTTCCTCTTCCTCAGCAAATGACACAGTGTCATCAATCAAATTCCGAAACCATCAATGTATTTGATATTTCGTTCAGGAACTTGCCAACCCTCAATATCATCATTCTTTGCACATATAAACATATAAACAAATAAACATATATTTAAAATGAAAATGCGTGAAAAAGGGAAAGGAAAGGTAAGATACCCTAACAAATATTGGAAAAGGACGTAGCCAAGCCTGAACCCAATTTTTTTAATTAACACCAGCAAAAATAAGTCCCGAGCTGTGAGTCCTCTCAAAAAATCATCCATAGAAGTAGCGGGAACCTTACTCGAGTCTAAAATAAAGACAGGTGGATCCATGGGAGCTAAAGGAATAGGAGAATAAGTTTGACAAACAACACGTTCTCCCAGAAACCAAACGAGTTGCCTACATCCTTTCAAAAGGATCATGGCTTCCTCAAAAGGTGGTGAAACCTGCACTCCAAGGATAATATCTGGTATCCCGTCCCATGGACGAAAGATAATCTGCAATAGAAGGAAAATTAATAATCATTTATTGCAGTTATAAATATATATAAATGTATATATATATATAATAAGTCCTTACTTGCTCTTCAGGAAGGTTATAAATCGTTTGGCGTATTACATCTGTCTTATGATGAATGTTAAGCCGTCTTCCCCATCTACGGCTCGCCGGGAATCTCTTAGGTCAGTCATTTGTTGGGGAAAGAGTTGGGAAATGTTCAAAATACCACACCTGAAAAGAAAATGTTAGAAAAAAAAAAAAGATACAAATAAGTGGATAAGCACATTGTAAAAGAATTTGTTATCTCAATAACTCGAGGAATGCCTCCTAGAGAAGCTGGGACACATTCTCTCTTTAGCGGGTCATCCATGACTCGAGATGTCTTACGCATTTCAGATATTAAATGCACATAACCCGCTTTTCCCCAGCAATAATCTTTGATTCCTTTTAAATCTGACAATAACAGGACAAGAGAAAAGGCCACTCGTTGCCCTTTGTCTGTTGAAAAGGTACTACCAATCAAATATAAAAGGAAGATCCTAGCTCTTTGAAGGGAAGTGGTTTCTGTCATAATGTCTTCATTGGCTAAAGCATCCGACAATTCACTCCAAGGGAAAACTCTCTCATACAATTTTAATCGAGTGTAGATTAACATTTTGAGTAATGAAAGTCTAAGAACAATTCTCAAATGATTCATGGAGCATTATACTTCATTTTAACATCATTAGGACAATCATTTGCCAAAAACACACATGTTTGATAAAAATAAGAGCAAATATAAATTGTCACAAGCTTAAACATTCTTATGACTACAAATTGTAAGAATTATAGCAAATGTAAGCACAAATTTATCCCATAGTTCTCAAAAGTATGCTTGAAAAAAAAAAGAAAGAAAAAAACTTACCGCGAGTTTGCAATTCCAGCGCTGCAGCTACAACGTCGCTCCGCTAAACACGCTACTGGTGCAGCGCGGCTACACTAGAAGCGCTACGCCCCCAGCGCAAGTAAATCAATCTCGCTACCTGCACAAAATGTTTTGAACTCCAAAATTTACAAATCAAGCAACAACAACAGCACAGCAAATAGTAACATGCTAACCAGGGAGCGTGACTGAAGAAGACGCGCTAAAGGGATGAGCGTCGTTGCTCTTGGTGTGCTACTTCCTCAGCGCGACTGAAGCAAGAACGCTGCGAAGCTAGCGTATTTTGCTGCGTTTTGTTGTATTGTTTTGGCTTTGGATTGATTTTGATGATAATCCATTTTATCATCCTTTGTTCCAAATGTTCCAAAAGTAGATTACGTTAGGATAAGGTTTGTTATCTCATGACAACCTTGTAAACTTTTGTCAATATTTTCGGTAAATAAACGAATTTACTCAAAATAGTAATAAATAAGCAAATTTATTACATTTTTTTTCAATGAATTCAGTAGATAAGCGAATTGACTCGAAATAGTAATATATAAACGAATTTATTACATTTTTTCAATAATTTTAGTAAATAAGCGAATTTACTCGAAATAGTAATAAATATGCGAATTTATTGCATTTTTTATAATTTCAGTAAATAAGCCCATTACTCTTCTTTATTAAATTAAGAGCATTTTTTTTCACTTTTGATTGTAAATAAAATAATACTATCAAGTGCTTTTTTTTTCTAGAGCCCATTACTCTTATAAATAAAATAATTTAATCACGAGCAATTTTTTTCACTTTTGATTATCAATTAAGAGCTCATTGCCCTTATAATTAAAACTATTCAAGAAGTATTTTTCTAGTT
The DNA here is from genome assembly GCA_016808085.1 of Suaeda aralocaspica. Taxonomy (NCBI): domain Eukaryota; kingdom Viridiplantae; phylum Streptophyta; class Magnoliopsida; order Caryophyllales; family Amaranthaceae; genus Suaeda; species Suaeda aralocaspica. Next base: position 1,883,968 of record PYUH01000127.1, read on the forward strand.
TTGATTAAGACTAATCAACTACACTCTCTAATTAAGAGCCTAGTACTCTTTAAAATCTCAAAATACATGGGTCATGACATGATTAATGAAAGTCTAAGAACAATTCTGAAATGATTCATGGAGCATTGTACTTCATTTTAACATTATTAGGACAATCATTTGCAAAAAACATAAATGTTTGATAAAAATAGGAGCAAATATAAAATGTCACAAGCTTAAACATTCTTATGACTACAGATTGTATGAATTATAGCAAATGTAAGAACAAATTTATCCCATAGTTCTCAAAACTAAGATTGAAAAAAAATAAATAAATAAAAGAAACTTACCGCGAGTTTGCAATTCCAGCGCTGCAGCTATAGCGTCGCTCCGCTAAACACGCTACTGGTGCGGCGTGGCTACACTAGAAGCGCTACGCCCCAGCGGAAGTAAATCAATCTCGCTACCTGCACAACATGTTTTGAACTCCAAAATTTACAAATCAAGCAACAACAACAGCACAACAAATAGTAACACGCTAACCCGGGAGCGTGACAGAAGAAGATGCGCTAAAGGGATGAGCGTCGTTGCTCTAGGTGCGCTACCTCCTCAGCGCGACTGAAGCAAGAACGCGGCGAAGCTAGCGTGTTTTGTTGTATTGTTTTGGCTTTGGGTTGATTTTGATGATAATCCATTTTATTATCCTTTGTTCCAAAAGTAGATTACGTTAGGATAAGGTATGTTATCTCATGACAACCTTGTAAACTTTTGTCAATATTTTCGGTAAATAAGCGAATTTACTCAAAATAGTAATAAATAGTCGAGTTTATTACATTTTTTCAATAATTTCAGTAAATAAGCGAATTTACCCGAAATAGTAATAAATAAACGAACTTATTACATTCAGTAAATAAGCGAATTTACTCAAAATAGTAATAAATAAGCGAATTTATTACATATTTTCAATGAATTCAGTAGATAAGCGAATTTACTCGAAAAAGTAATAAATAAACAAATTTATTACATTTTTTCAATAATTTTAGTAAATAAGCGAATTTACTCGAAATAGTAATAAATAAGCGAATTTATTAAGTTTTTGATAATTTCAGCAAATAAGCCCATTACTCTTCTTTATTAAGTTAAGAGCTTTTTTTTTCACTTTTGATTATAAATAAAATAATTTAATCAAGAGCTTTTTTTTCCACTTTTGATTATTAATTAAGAGCTCATTGCCCTTATATTAAAAACTATTCAAGAAGTATTTTTCTAGTTTTGCTTAAGACTAATCAACTACACTCTCTAATTAAGAGCCTACTACTCTTAAAATTGTCAAAATACATGGGTCACGAAATAAGTAATGAAAGTCTAAGAACAATTCTCAAATGATTAATGGAGCATTATACTTCATTTTAACATCATTAGGACAATCATTTGCCAAAAACACACATGTTTGATAATAATTAGAGCAAATATAAATTGTCACAAGCTTAAACATTCTTATGACTACAAATTGTATGAATTATAGCAAATTTAGGAACAAATTTATCCCATAGTTCTCAAAAGTATGCTTGAAAAAAAAAAAACTTACCGCGAGTTTGCAATTCTAGCGCTGTAGCTACAGCGTCGCTCCGCTAAACACGCTACTGGTGCAGCGCGGCTACACTAGAAGCGCTACGCCCCCAGCTCAAGTAAATCAATCTCGCTACCTGCACAACATGTTTTGAACTCCAAAATTTACAAATCAAGCAACAACAACAGCACAGCAAATAGTAACACGCTAACCTGGGAGCGTGACTGAAGAAGACGCGCTAAAGGGATGAGCGTCGTTGCTCTTGGTGCCCTACTTCCTCAGCGCGACTGAAGCAAGAACGTTGCGAAGCTAGCGTGTTTTGTTGTATTGATTTGGCTTTGGATTTATTTTGATGATAATCCATTTTATCATCCTTTGTTCCAAAAGTAGATTACGTTAGGATAAGGTTTGTTATCTCATAACAACCTTGTAAACTTTTGTCAATATTAATAAGCGAATTTACTGAAAATAGTAATAAATAGACGAGTTTATTACATTTTTTTCAATAATTTCAGTATATAAGAAAATTTACTCGAAATAGTAACAAATAAACGAATTTATTACATTTAGTAAATAAGCGAATTTACTCAAAATAGTAATAAATAAGCGAATTTATTACATTTTTTCAACGAATTCAGTAGATAAGCGAATTTACTCGAAATAGTAATAAATAAACGAATTTATTACATTTTTTCAATAATTTTAGTAACTAAGCGAATTCACTCGAAATAGTAATAAATAAATGAATTTTTTACATTTTTTATAATTTCAGTAAATAAGAGAATTTACTCATAATAATAATCAATAAACTAATTTATTACATTTTTCAATAATTTCTGTAAATAAGCGAATTTACTCAAAATAGTAATATATAAGCGAATTTATTACAGTTTTTCAATAATTTCAATAAATAAGTGATTTCAATAAATAAGCGAATTTATTACTTATTTAATAATTTCAATAAATAAGCGAATTTATTACATTTTTATAATTTCAGTAAATAAACGAATTTACTCGAAATTATTTCAATAATTTCAGTAAAAAAGTGATTACACTCAAAATAGTAATAAATAAGCGAATTTATTACTTTTTTTCAATAATTTCAGTAAAAAAGTGATTTCATTCAAAATAGTAATACGTAAGCAAATTTATTACATTTTTTCAATAATTTCAGTAAATAAGCGAATTTATCACAATTTTTAAGCGAATTTACTCGAAATAGTAATATATAAGCAAATTTATTACCTTTTTCTAAAAATTCCAGTAAAAAGCAAATTTATTCAAAATACTAATTTATTTGCTAAGTGTTAAATATTTTGATAAATAAGCGAAATTATTAAAATCTATTTTCGATTTCAGTTTCGAGAGCCATTGCTTTATGAAATTTGCTACGCCCATTGGTTAACGAGGAGCTCATGGCTCTGGATATGAAAGTCTCGAAAAACGATTCGATTATACTTTCATTGTCGTCTTATTGAGACTCAATCAAAGTGGGGGCTAACTGTAGACCTAATTTAGTCCCCCTGTCCCCCGGCAGGACTCAGTGATGATTAAAAAAATCATTTCTTTAGAAGATGGGATAATCGAGTATACTTGGGCATAAAAATAAATCTCCGATATTATAAAATTTCCATTCTTATTTAACGGACTTTTTTATCCCAACGCCTCTTTTATTTTACAAAAATGAATAAAATAAAATAATAATAATAATAAATAAAATAAATTAAAAACAAAAATAAAAAATCTTTCAAAAAATTATAAAAAATACAATAAAAAAACGAAGCGCGTTTAATTTAGTCACACTGACAACTCAGCGTGACTTAGTTAACAGCGCTACCCTTGTAGCGTTGTAGGGTTTCCTGCGCTATTGGGCCAGCGCGATTAGGATTCCCACGCTCTTATAAAAACCTTCATTTCCTTCATTTCTCGACAACCTTTTTATTACTCACTCTCTCCCTCATACTTAATTAATCCGATTATTGCTTTTAAACAAACTTTTCTTTTATAATAATTATTTATTATTTAATTACTATTTATTTTACAAAAAAGTGGCTACTAATTTTAATAATATTGAAACAATAATTCGAAACTCCTCCCAAATTAATACTCGACGAAGACAATCTTCAAAGGAGAAGCAGTACGTTTCCTGAGAGCCCTAAAAATCATGTTATGGACTTTTTAGTTGTTGTCGTTTCACAATTTATTTATTGCTTCATCACCTTATTATTGTTAAAGGATTTAAATTGATTGTTTGCAACACTTAATCAAGATAATTCTTTCGGACAAATCTAATCATGTTAGCCTCCCTAAATCAATTTTAATAACGTTTTGTGTTAAATTAATTAGTTTTTTGTGTTATCACTAACAATTTAATGCTATTTTTTTTTGTTAATTTTGTAAATTGATAAATTTTGTGTGATTCTAAATATAATTTTTGTATTGTTAAGAGGAAACTAGTAATGGCCGCCTATGGGCTAACCCGACGCACTATGTCATGTTAGTACCTTCGCCTCCGAGTCCAATCTTTGGTTCGCTCGACCACAACTTGGAGTCATCCCCATGGGATCGGAGAGGATTTCCGTGCAATTTAGACAAATTTTCCTTATTCAAGTCCCATTCGTATCTAATCTAGATACACGGTTTATGAGTTTAGTTCCTAAAACTCATTGGCGACTTCTTATTAGCATGTTTGGTATCGGTATTGAAGTTTCTCCCAAATTAAATGATTTAAATTGGGTTTAAAAGAAAAAAAAAAGAGCAGCGCTGGAAAGTTAACTACACTACCTTTGTAGCGTTACAAACCTTCCCGCGCTGACACTGTAGCGTTACAGAATTTGTAACGCTGCAGGGTCAACGTGGGAAATCTTGTAGCACTACGCCTGTAGCGTGGTACAAGTTCCAGCGATCCATTTCTGTTGAAAAGAAGGAAAAAAGGAAACAAGGGAAAAAAGAGCAGCGCTGGGACGTTAACTACACTACCTTCGTAGCGTTACAAACCTTCCTGCGCTGACACTGTAGCGTCATAAAACTTGTAACGCTGCAGGGTCAGCGTGAGAAACCTTGTAGCGCTACGCTTGTAGCGTGGTACATGTTCCACCGCTCCATTTCAGTTGAAAAAAAAGGTCTAATTAATTCGTTTCACCTTTGCTTAAACCAATTTTTTAGGTCTAACTCGACCTACGGACGGTTTGGAAAAGGTGACAAAAAAAATTTGGGACCCAAAAATCCGGGGCCCCTACCCTCAAATAGCTCAACTTCCTACCCTTATTCATCAACGAGATCTTATGTGGTTCACATAGAATCTCAGCCTTATGTTTACTCAACCAATCCATCCCTAGGATCACTTCTAAGTCACCTAAATCAAACTCAATTAGGTTAGCCTTAAACTCCACTCCCTCAATTTCAATAGGAACATCTTGAAATCTCCTTGAACATTGCACTTCTTGTCCTGAGGGTAACACTATTGACATATCTACAGCATCTACTTTTCCCAACACAGGTTTTAACTTTTCTAGGAGTTTAGTGGAAACAAAAGAGTACGTTGCACCATAATCAAACAAAACTCTAACAGGAAGAAAGTGAATAGAAAAAGTACCAGTGATTACATCCTTATTAGCATCCACTTTACTTCGAGCCATCACATTCAGCTTTAATTCATAAAATAATTTTATTACTCAACTTTTCTCATTACTTCTTATGGCTCACTACCACTTATTAAAACTAAGGTGAACAATAACTTAAACTATTCAACTAAACATTAGAATATTAGACATCAATAGTTAACTTTATCTAAACAAAGTCTCTACACATTAACATTATCCTTCTTGTCTCTTGACATGACATATTTCCTTGGTATGAACTCTGGGTCATTCTTAGTGTCATCCTCCACTTCTTCATCTGTTTCTTCTTCTTCTCCTTCTATGTCCTCCTCAGGATCTGATTCTTCTTTCTCTTCTTCATATTCGGTTACCAAGTCAACATATACCGGGATTACTGGATCAGGGTTCTCAATTTCATAACACGAACTCTCCTTTGACTCATCAGTCTTCGAACCCGTAGGAGTCTCCTCTACCATTTAGTCTTCACTTCCTTGGCTACCCTCTGGGCTTGGTGCGGGCGGGGTCTCCTTGTTTGCATTCATTTGTTGGTACTCTTGTTCCTTCTTAGCAATATACCCCTCTAAGAACCTCCAATCAGAACCCCACTGGCCAACAACATCCTTATACTTAGAATAGTTTGGAAGGCCTCCAAGAAAATGGAAATCACTAAACTACGCCTTAATTTCTAAGTAAGGTGAACGGTCGGGTAAACACCTAACAATCAAGGCTGCTACATGGTAAGGCTGATCCTATTGTGGTAACTTCACACACAGTACTCATGTACTAACAGTAGAACCGTATCTACCAGACATATTGAGGCGGACTTTCATAGTCTTTCTTCTCCAATGTTCCTAATTGAGTATATCTACTAGGCATACTATGTGTCATCCTGCAAAAAACTTAGAACTAATGGTCCATCCTTCCCAAAACAAAAGAACAAAAACTAACAGTTCTACAAAAAGTGGTCTTGTGGCTAACATACAATTTTCTTTAGACCCAACTATTCACATAAGCATCACCTTAAACATGAACTTAATGCATGAAAGAACAGAAACAAAGTCTATCCTACATGCCCGAAATTCCTACCCAAGCTCACCACAAGGTATTAAAGCAATAACGCATAATACATACCTGAATTCCTTGCATACCTGCACACATAATTTATTGTTCAAAACTTTCCATTTTTGGAAATTACTATTTTTAGAAAAATTCCATTTTCAGATTTCAGAAATTCCTCATTCAAAAAATAAAACTTAAGGTACCCCCGAAAATAAAATTCATTTTATTTCAAAATCTAAGCTCTGGTAACCACTTTGTAACACCCTGGATTTTCCTAACTTCCTACTTCTCATTTTTCCGGAAAACATATTATACAAATAAGAATAATATTTATTAAAACTACTAAATAAGGAAAAACCAGAGTATTTCCGCCACCGTGATAACGGATAAGGCATTTATCAAAGTAGTATAGCGGAAGTCCTAAAACCAAAAAAATTTAAAACTAAACTTCAAAACCATCTCAAATTAAAAATGAACTTTAAACTTGTTACACTTCGGAACCATATTAATGGCCCTAAAAAAAACTAAACCAAAACTGAAATTAAAAGTCTTTAGAAATCCAAACATTGAAATAACTGTTAGTCTTCATAAGCAATTTAAATAAAGTAAAGCTACAAAACACAGCAAGTGCTCTTACTCCATCCCATCATGAAATGACTTATGCCCACTTGTACCTGCAGCTTCTCTTTTACTAGACAACTACTCACCACAAGTGGGTCATCGTAGGGCCAAGTCTAAGACAAAGCCATGCACATAAAACAAACAGTCGGCAAAGCTGAGTACATAACTACTAAAGACTGTGCAACAACAATAATAAATAAAACATGCACTCAACTTACCTTTGACAACCTTTTTTCTGTACATAGACTCAAATAATTTAATTATTATATTTAAAATTATGGATCCTGCATCGAACGGGTTTTCGGCCTCCTTAAAAATCATCGCCCTAATGAGCACCAACTTGGGAGCAACTCCAAGAAGTTATTACTATGTCACATAAATTCATGATTCAAAACAAGCATACAAGATTTCATGTAATCAAGAATTGTTCAAACATGCATTCTAACTCTTGTGTTTGTCTTTAGTACTTACGTACCTTGTAAAATAAATGTGCTCCGCCACAACTTCTAGAAGTTGACTAGTTAAAAGTCTCCTACATAAGGAAAAACCAAACTAAATTAAAACCTTGTTGACTAAATTCAACAACAACTATAACTAACTTCTATATTGGAACTTTGTCCAAAACTTCCTTATATGGTCTCTATTAAATTCCATACTACACTTTAACTGTTCTATTGCAACACTACTTAGTTTTCGGACTTATTTACTCTTTATAAAACCTTAGTATAACTTTTATGCCACTTTAGAAAAGTGGACAACAATTTAAAATTATCAAAACACCTTGAAAAAACTTCAAAAACCACATAAATCAATCATACAATGTATTACCTAATTTATATGATCAATTTATGCTAATTACATACTTTAAAAGCCTAATTATTAAATTTATAAATTCAGGACAGCATGTTAAACATGCTTAAAATCACTTTTAGACATCATAAAACATACTAAAAATTATATTTATCAATATAGAATCGATGTGTGATCATACTAGTACAATTTGGACACTTAAAAAACTTAATTTAACTTGTTTTTATTAAAATTTCAGATTTATTTATAAATTTTAAAGTCATGAAAAACTTATAAAAACATCAAAATTTCATGCCAAAACACTTCTACAATAATTTGGACAACTTTATAAATTAAATTTATACGAGTAAAATACAAAAATACTTTCTTAAAATACTAGAAAATGTGGGGTATTTCAAAAGAAATATATGATCATGACATCATCATAAATTCACTCAAAAATAATTTATGATCATAATATCAAAGTTTAGAACATCAAAACTGATAAATTCATAACTTCATAAAATTTTCGAACCCTAACCTATAATTTCATGAATAACAAAATTGATTCATGCCTTTACACAATTCATACTTATATCAAAACATGATTAAACTTATAAAAGCAGGATTAAACATAATTATGAACAGGATTGAATCAAAAGAAAGAACTAGAATTTTTTTTTATATATATATAAAGAGGTTCGAAATATACCAAAACCGGGGAGGAGATGGAGTGCGGTGGCCAGCCGGGCGGTGGCTGCGGTGGCATGGATCCCGAGACAAACCCCAAAACCTTTTTTTCTTCTTCTTTCGATTTTCCAAACAGCAGGTTATTTTTTTATTTTATTCTTTTGTTTTCGAAAAACTCAAATTCTTTTCTTTTTCTCTCTAAATTTTTGAAAATCCTAATGACTATTATGATCATGAAAAATCTTAAATTTTGGGTTTTAAGGGGTTTTTATAAGCCCTAATTTGGATTTGGAAAAGCCCATACTAACCCTAACAAGTGGAAATTACCTTTAGGCCCTTGCCTTAAAATAAATTAGGAAACCTTTGAAAATTTTATTTTTAGAAGCTTTTAAAATATTTTTAAACATAAAAATATTATTTAAGAACACAAATAATTACTTTCAACCAAAACGTGCTATTTATTTTATTATTATTAATATCTTTTTTATTTAATATGCCCATTGACATATTTATGTTTTTCAATAAAAATATTTAAAATTATACGAGTAAAATACAAAAATACTTTCTTAAAATACTAGAAAATGTGGGGTATTTCAAAAGAAATATATGATCATGACATGGTTGAATAGGTAAATAAGTAATAAATGTTTTTTCATCGAATTTATTTGTATGTGTCTAAAGTGCCTATAAATTACTAACAAATTTGTCAAATTCTTTTCTTTATGGTTGTGTAGTGTTATGAGGAAGATTGGTATTACCCCAAGTGGCTCAATTCCTAAGTTGATAAATGTTGAGGTATTTTTATTAGTTTTATTCAATAGATGACTTTTAAAAATATCCCAAGTGTTGTGAGGTTTAGAATGTTAATTTATCATTGTTTACAGTGTGTATAACAACAAAACGGCGTCTAGTGTGGCTACTATGTCATGAGGTATATGCCTGATATCATTTTGAGTTGCACGGCATCAGATGACTTGAGCACGCTGAGTATGTAAGCTTTCTTTATTTTATGTTTGAAATTAATTTGTGTCGTTGAGCATGAATATGCTGTGCTCCTTCAACTTGGGCACATCTTGCCTGATTTGTCCAAGTTTTGACTGATGTGGGTAACTCTCGGCCGATTCGGGCATACATGTCTCGGCCGATTCGGGCAAGTCTAGGCCGATTCGAGCATGTCTCAGCCAATTTGGGCAAGTCTTTGTCGATTCGGGCAAGTCTCGGCTGATTCGGGCAAGTGTTGGCTGATTCGGGCAACGCTAGGCCGATTTGGGCAAGTCTAGGCCGATTCGGGCAAGTGTAGGCCGATTCGGGCAAGTCTAGGCCGATTTGGACAAGTCTCGGTTGATTCGGGCATGTCTCAGCCGATTCGAGCAAGTCTCAGCCGATCCGGGCATGTCTCTGTTGATTCGGGCAAGTCTAGGCCGATTCGGGCAAGTCTCGGCTTGTTGCTGTTGTTTCCGTTTCTACTTGTTGCTGCTGTTTCGGGCATGCTATTCCTGCTTGTTGTTTCCGTGTCTGTCCCCCTGTTTCCGCTTACTGTTTCCATTTCCGGCATGCCTTATCTGCGTATGTCCCAACCCGAACCCGAACCTGTTTCTGGTTGCAATTTCTATTTCTGCTTGCTGTTCGGTTCTACGGTTCTACTTCCTGTTTCTGCTGCTGTTGTACGTGTTATTGTTGAAGTTGCATTCTATTCCGGGCTTCGTGTTGCTGCCGAAGTTGCTGGTGTTACTGCTACAGTGCTGTTACTGCCCCTTTGTGGTGCTTCTGCACTACTTGCTGCAGTGTTGTTTCTGCAGTGGCAGAAGCTTACCTCAGTTGTTGATGCAGTGGTTACTGTTACTGATGTGGTTGTGGTGTTTGTGATGGTCTTTGTTGTGTTGTATCTGTGGTTTTTAATTTGTGATGATGTTTGTTGTGTTGTGTTTATGGGTGTTTGATTGGGTTGCATGTTCATAATTAATTAGGTTAATTAGTAAGGTTAATTAAGGTGTTACTGTAAATGTTGTTAATTAGATTAATTAGTAAGTTTGTTAAATTAGGTAGGTTAGTTGTTAAAATTTATAATTAGATTATTATATATAATACCAATACGTCACCTTAAATTTGTCATACATATATATAAGGGTCGTTATATATTCCTAATTCAATACTAATACGCGTAAATTTTTAATTTACTTATTGAAGGGTGTCGGCTCATTAGCTTGGCGAGGCCCGTTCATTGTTGAAGAAATTGCACAAGTTCGAACAAAGGTATCTAGTTTCATTACATTATATTGTTTGTAAGCTAAGGATACATTTAATACATTGTAATTTTTAGTTGTAATTATATTATTAGTTTAATAATTGTACTTTTGACGAGATACTATTATTAATATTACTATTGTTGTCTCTATCATTTTTCAAAGTAAATTTTATTATTAAATTATCATTAAGATAGTAATTATTAAATAATATATGTAATTACATTGATTATTAATAATTATGTTTAATTAATAATATAAAATAAGAAAAAAAAGGGAATATGATATATGTGTCTTATGTTGTGTTTTTCCCTCATTTTCGGTTGATTCTTGTGCTAAATAGTTAAGTTTGTGGCTTTGTTTTGATTAAATATCGTATTCCGATGTTAAGTTATGTTTTGGAACGATTATAGCATCTTTAGTTGACTTTTAGAGCCTTTTACGGTTATTTCATACTCTTTCGGTTATTACATGCGGTTTTCAGTTTTGTTTAATATGTTACAAGAGCGTAATAAAGAGCTATGAAGACATTAGAAGCTAGAATGAGTCAAAAAGCACTTATCTCAGGATGCGTGCCAAGTTACGAGAACCCGTGAACGAGATTCGAAGAATCGAGCCAAGAAATAAGCAAGATCGTCAAAACGATGTTCATTATCAATCATGCGGGCGCAGTCCTTAATCCCCATTTTGATCTATTCGCCCGCAACATAGATCAGAGAACTCACAAGTCCCAAAATTGAAGACCTGCTGGCGCAAGGAGGAACTTGATTTTGTTCCTCGCGGGCGCAGCTAGCGACTTTGTTGGTCTGATTGATTTTTCCGCGTGGTTTTGCTTCGTGGGTTTTATGTTAATTAAGCCCTAATACTATAAATACTCTTTGTAAAGGGGGCACGACCCTAACTAGTTTTTGGCATATTTTTAGACTTAGGAATCGTAAAATATCTTTTCTATCTAGAATTTTAGAGGCACTCAATTTGTTCTTAAAGATTCAATTTCAATTAATGCAAATCATTCATTATTTTGGTAATTTCTATCCGTATGTTTTTCAATTTTCTTTAACTCATGAATCTCTTTAGTTTCTTAGTTTTTAGTTCAGTTTGATTAGTTTTGTTATTTTAATTCTTAATTTAGTTTTATTAGCAATTAATTTTAGTTTTAATTAGTTTTTGTTTATGATTATGTTATTAAATTTTGTTCTTGTTTTAGCCCCTTTTATCATGATCTATGGTCATGTTGTGAATTTATTTTATGTTCATTAATTAATTCTTGGCTTTTGATTGAATTCCTATTATTGATTTCTATTGATTGCAATTAAATTGTGGCCATATTTTGTTGTAAGTTAGGTTATTGTTGAAATCGAGGCCGAGAGGTAAGATTACCACAATTAGACAACTGAATAATCGACAAAAACGAATTTATCCGTGCGAGAGCCGGTAAAGGAATTTTGAGGGAGTCTAAGTTCGAGAGAATTAGTGAGCCCTAGTTCAATGAATGCCAATGAATTGATTAATGAGTGTTTGATGAGTTTGTTTATTGATCATAGTGAACCAATTGCCCTAATTTTCCATTATAAGAGTTTAATTCATAACTTTTTTGTCATTTCCTTAGTCTTAGTATTAGTTTCCTTAGTTTAGTAAACTGTTATCGAACTTTCCACTAAGGCCCCTTATACATTTTAGACTTTTTAGAGCTAATAGAATTTAATAGCTTCCCTGAGGATTCGATCCCTACTTTTCTAGCTATATTAGTTAGTGTTGTTCGGTTTTTTTTGAGAGGTGCGCGATAGCCTGTTCAAATTTTGGCGCAGTTGCCGGGGAGGCAATTTTAATTCTATTAGTCGGGTTTGAAGTGTTCTTTTATTTTTATTTTCGGTTCTATTTCCTCACCTCAAGGAACCTCCACATTCTTTGAGGTAGTTCTCATTTTTGTTTCGAGTTTCGATTGTGTGCAGGTATTTGGTTGTATGCCAGTTTGTATTGATCCTGAACCGGAAAGATCATTGCATAAGAGGAGTCGTAGAAGGAACTGGAGATTACGAAGAGTCATTCTTTCCGATCGAACACTATTTGATTTGACACAACTTTTTGCTGAGTTGAATATTTCCGATAGTTCAGATATGGAAGAGATGGCAGAATCACAGTTCAACGAGAACAACATATCACGGAGTGATGCACCACCGCCACCGCCGCCGCCACCACCAGCAAGGTCCCTAAAAGACTATTCTCAGCAGAGTTCTGCAACAGTGGGAGGTGGATACCGAGTTCCAGATATGGAGGCCCTAAACTTTGAATTGAAGCCAGCTTTAGTGAACATGGTAGAAACGAATCAATTTGCAGGAAAATTGAAAGAAGATCCGAATTTTCACTTAAATAACTTTATTCAGTACTGCAATACAATTAAGCAAGCTGGTGTATCTCAAGATTACATACGACGTACGATGTTTCCATTCTCATTGAAGGAAAAAGCTCGTTCTTGGTTGAATGGTCTAAACATGGATACTATCAACAGTTGGGATGACTTGGCTCTTGCTTTTCAAAGGAAGATCTATCATCCGGAGAGAACTACAAAAATTAGGAGTGAAATTACGAATTTTAACCAAGAAACCGATGAAACTCTTTATGATGCATGGGAGAGATTCAAGGAGTTGTTGAGAATGTGCCCTCGTCATGGACTTGAGAAGGGGTTTTTAGTGCAATCTTTTTATAATGGTTTGGTAATGAGAGTAGAACTTTTCTTGATTCCACTGCTAGTGGTCGATTTATGAACCAAGAAGTCAATGTTGTTTATGATTTAATTGAGAAGATTGCCATCCATAATTCTCAATTTGGTAATCCTAGAAGACATGCTAAGAGAGGACGAAAACATGTGGTAGATGACAAATATGAGACTTTGGCTTCACAAATCAATGCAATCCATGAGAAGCTAGACAAGATCAACACACCATCCTCCAACACAATTACGGTAGCTGCAATGGCTGCACTTGTGGGAGCTACAGATGTCTTTTGTGATTTATGTGGTTCTTTTGGGCATAGTATTCAAGCATGTCATAGTTCTATGGAGCAAGTATGTGCATTTCAAGCTTACAAGAATAACCCATTCTACGACACATACAATCCTTGTTGGAAGGATCATCCATACTTCTCCTACAAGAATATTAGCCATGTTCAAAATCCACAATAGCAGCCACATTTTGCACCACAACAACAACAGCAGGTTCAACAGTTTGCTCCACCTCAACCATCGGGTTTTAGTAAACCACCACCTCTAGCACCACTCCCAGCACCACCACAACCAACTAACAATGAGTTTTCACAATTGAAGAACATGATGATGCAGATGCAGAAAGCCATGGAAGCTATGCAGGCCCACAATCGACAATTGGAAACTCAAGTAGCACAAACTACTCAATCATCTGCTCAAAGGCAACAAGGCCAAATTCCTCCTCAACCTGCTCCATCAAATGCTTCATCAAGCAATCCACCTCGAGATCATTGCAATTCCATTGCAACAAGGAGCGGTACTTACTATGAAGGTCCTAGAATGCTTGATGATGATGTTACCAAGGCTGCAGATGGGACGAAGAAGACTAGTTCGATTGTCGTTGAAGACCTTGAGGAAGTAGCTGCAGAAAAGGAGAATGAAGTCTCAAAGGAAAAGGAAGCACCAAGGAAGCAAGCTGCAGTAGCGGTTTCAGTTACTGATACAATTCCTCCCTTAATGGTGCCGTTACCCTTTCCGAACAGGGTAACCAGGAGTAAGGACCATAATCACTTTCCTAAGTTCCTTGAATAGTTAAAAATTTGCAAGTCACTGCGTCTTTCACTGATTTTATTACTCAAGTGCCTACTTACACTAAATTTTTGAAAGATATTTTCAGCAGGAAACGTGAGTTGAATGTAACAGATCGAGACAGTTGCGCTCACCGAGGAGTGTAGTGCGATCATTCAAAATAAATCTCCACCTAAGTTGAAGGATCCGGGCAATTTTTCAATTCCATGTAATATAGGTCCTTTATTTATTGATAAGGCTCTATGTGATTTAGGAGCTAGTGTAAGTGTTATGCCTTTATCATTTTGCAGGAAGCTTGACATAGGAGAGCTCAAATTTACTAATGTTACTTTGGAGATGGCGAATAGAAACGTAAAATAGCCTAAGGGTGTTTTTAGAAGATGTACCTGTTAGAGTAGGAAAATTTTTCATTCCAGTTGATTTTGTTGTCCTTGATATTTATGAGGATGCTCATATCCCTATCATTCGTGGTAGACCTTTCTTACATACTGAAGGCGCCATCATTGATGTTAAAAATGGAAGCTTAACTCTTTTTGTAGGGGATGACAAAGTAACATTTAATCTTAATAAAGCAATGAAAAATCCCATGATAGAGCAGTCATGTTACAGGATCGATATTATTAGTGAGATTATTTTGGACGACATGCCTCGATCCCTTACAAAGGATCCCCTAGAGGCACTTTTGTGTTTGGATGCTGATGAAGGTGAAGGAGATTCGGAAATTGATGCTATAGGCCATGAATTGAACAATGAGAAGATTGGATAGTTAAATTTTTTTTAAAATGTTTTAGCAGTAGTTTTAAAAATGCTTAAATTCTGTAAAAGCTATTTTGTGAATTGGATGGTGAACAGTGAGAAGATGACTTTAGAGGCACTACAAGGTAAAAGCTATTTTGCGACGGAAAAATTTCGTCGCAAACTTAGCACATTCCATCAAAAAATCCCATTTGCGACGAAATTCCGTCGCAAAGCGTCTGTCGCAATTGGATGGTGAGCAATTGGATGTTGATTCAATGTTTTAAAAATGCTTAAATTTTAGCAGTAGTTTGGTATGTAATTAGGATTCTAAAACTTATAACATGCTAAGCAATTGGATGGTGTGTTAACAGGTTCACAACTTTTAAATCATCCTACACTTTTGATTTCAAATAATGTAGCAAGCATTACACTTAAGCAAAGGCACACCGCGCATCATAACAAGAACATATTCCCTAAAGAAGCTTTTTATGCGTGGATTAGACTACCGAAATCGGACCCAAGGAAGACCAATCAGTTGAATACGATCCATGAAACTATTTCATCCCAACTTTTCGATAATTCAATTAAGCATATCGCCTATAGCAAGTAAACTTGAAAATTAAGTGTTCATAGCTTTTTGGCCCCAATTTCATTATAACAAACATAAACAATCAACAAAACTATTTGTTAATAAAAAAAATTTACTTCAAACATAAATAATTCATCATAGCTCCTTAAGAATTTGAGTTAAACATAAAAAATCAGATATCTAATCTCTATTTCCTACAATAATCAGCCCACAACATCAAATAACTGGAAAAAAAAGAGTTCAAGTTCGAATATACCTGAATAGAAACTTTAAGGGTTCGAACACAAACCAATTAAAATTAAATTAGGTACGGATCATGATAGAACGCACAGGCTGACGACCTATTATACACCTATGTCAGGTGTATAGGCATTTTAAACACAAATCAATCAATCAAATTAGATTGCGAATTTCAAACTACGCGATTGCATAAACATTAATTAAAGTTAAAATGAAGGAGTAAATTGCAATTCATGTACATTTATAAATTAAAAAAAAAAGTAAATGCAAAATTAATCGAAATAAATTAAAAAAATTGAGAATTCGAGTAAAATGAAGAAGTAAACCTGCGAAAATGGAGGAAGCTCCGATTGGTTGAGGAGATCGGGAGGACGGTGAGTCGGAGTTTCGTTTGACCGCCGGAAACACTTGAATAGACCGCCGGAAGAAGGGAAGGAGCGGAGTCGTGGTCCTTGCCGGAAGGGAGGAGAAACGGTGGAGAAGAAGAAGTCGGAGAAGGGTTTTTGGGTGGCGAAGAAGGAGAATGGCGAAGAAGGAGAAGTGAGAAGGGAGAAGTGAGAAGGAGAACGGCGGTTTGAGAAGGGAGAAGTGAGAAGGGTTTAATTTTTTGGCGACAAAATAACATAAGTGTTTGTCATTTTTTGCGAGGGAATTTGCGACGAAATTTCTCAGTTATAGTTAGATCTAAACTTACTGATAGTCAACTTGAAAAGTTACTAGCTGTGCTTAAAACCCATAAAAAGGCTATTGGTTATACACTTGATGATCTAACTCGAGTAAGTCCTGATTTCTGTATGCATAGAATTCATCTAAAAGAAGGCCATAAGCCTTGTATACAGGGACAAAGGAGACTTAACTCTAATATGCAGGAAGTAGTGAATAAAGAGGTTCTTAAACTTCTTGATGCAGGTATCATTTATGTTGTGCTAGATTCTCAATGGGTAAGTCCAGTGCAGGTAGTCCCTAAGAAAGGAGGAACAATTGTTGTGCGTAATGATAAAAATGAGCTTATCCCTACTAGAGTTGTTACAGGTTGGCGAATGTGCATTGATTACCGAAAATTAAATGTCGCCACTAAAAAGGATCATTTCCCTCTCCCTTTTATTGATCAAATGTTAGAAAGGCTAGCAACTAATAAGTATTTTTGCTATCTAGATGGTTACTTTGGTTTCTTTCAAATACCTATCCATCCTGATGATCAATTAAAAACAACATTTACATGTCCTTATGGCACTTTTGCCTACCGTAGAATGCCCTTTGGTCTATGTAATGCACCAGCTACCTTTCAACGATGTATGATGGCTATCGTTTCTGAGTTCATAGAGTCTAGCATGCAAGTCCTCATGGATGATTTTAGTGTCTATGGTACTGATTTTTATTCATGGTTGGCTAACTTGACTAAAGTGGTTAAAAGATGTGAACAGGTGAATTTGGTCCTCAATTAGGAGAAATGTCACTTTATGGTTACCGAAGGAATTGTCCTAGGACATCTAGTCTCTGAAAGAGGTATTGAAGTAGATAAAGCTAAAATTCAAGTTATTAAACAATTGCCTCCACCAGCAAGTGTAAAAGGTGTTAGAAGCTTTATAAGTCATGCAGGGTTTTACCGCCGATTCATTAAAGATTTTTCTAAAATTGCTAAACGCTTAACTCACCTGCTATTAAAAGACGTTGAGTTTAAATTCACTGATGAATGCCTTGAATCTTTTAATTTGAACAAACAAGCTCTAATCTCAGCACCCATTATTCAATCACCTGATTAGGAATTACCTTTTGAAATGTGATGCTAGTGACTATGCTATGGGTGTCGTGTTAGGTCAGAGGAAAGATAAGATTTTGCATGCTATCTACTATGCTGGTAAGACTTTAGATCCAGCTCAGGTTAACTATGCCACAACTGAAAAAGAATTGCTTGCTATAGTGTATGCTCTGGATAAATTTCGTTCTTATCTTATAGGTTCGAAAGTTATTATTTATACTAACCATGCAGCTTAAAGTACTTACTCGAAAAGAAAGAAGCAAAACCAAGGCTTATCAGGTGGATTTTTCTCCTTCAAGAGTTTGATCTAGAAATACGTGATAAGAAAGGTGTAGAGAATGTAGTTGCAGACCACCTATCTAGAATTTGATACGATTATGGGGAGATTTCAACTCCCATTGATGACTCTTTTCCTGATGATCATCATCTAGCTGTGATTTCGAATACTCCATGGTTTGCTTATTATGCTAATTACGTAGTAAGAGGAGTGAGTTACGTAGTTGGAGGAGTGTTACCTCCCGATCTTACTTATCAGCAACGGAAAAAGGTTTTACATGATGTTAGGCGTTATTTTTGGGATGACCCTAAATTGTTTTGTGAGTGTACAAATGGCTTATATCGCAGGTGTGTACCAGATTGGGATGTCTATGGAGTTCTGCACCATTTCCACTCTTCACCCTATGGAGGACATGATGGACCCGCCAAAACGATGTTTATCGTATTGCAATGTGGTTTTTATTGGCCTACAATACTCAAGGATGCTAGATATTTTGTCATGTCTTGTGATTCGTGCTAACAAACAGGTAATATCTCAAAAAGGCATGAAATGCCTCAAACAAGTATCTTAGAAGTTGAAATTTTCGTTGTTTGGGGTATTGATTATATGGGTCCCTTCCCTTCTTGTAATGGTAATCGATTTATATTGGTCGCTGTGGATTGTGTTTCTAAGTGGGTGGAAGCAATTACTTCTCCGCACATTGATGCTAACACCGTTTTAAGAATGTTTAAAAAGGTTATTATTCCTAGGTTCAGAGTCCCTAGAGCTATCATCAGTGATGGGGGAACGCACTTTCATGAGAAAAGGTTGGATAAGGTGCTAGAGAAATACGGTGTCTACCACAGTACGGGATTGACATATCATCCACAAACCAGTGGTCAAGTCGAGGTTTCAAACCGAGAAATCAAGTCCATTCTAGAAAAACGGTTGCAAAATCGAGAAAAGATTGGAGTAGTAAGTTTCATGATGCTTTATGGGCGTATAGAACAGCGTTTAAAACTCCAAATGGCACTTCCCCATAAAGATTGGTTTATGGAAAAGCGTGGCATCTCCCAGTAGAACTTGAATAAAAAGCTTATTGGGCATTCAAGGAATTAAACATGGATGCTAAGCTTGCGGGTGAAAAACGGTCACTACAATTGAATGAATTAGATGAATTTCGGCTAGGAGCATATGATAGTGCAAAAATCTACAAAGAAAAGATGGCACGACCAAACGAATCTTGAAAAGGGAGTTTCAAGTCGGCGATAAAGTTCTATTATTTAACTCAAGACTTCGATTATTCCCTGGAAAGCTGAAATCTAGATGGAGTGGCCCCTTCACAGTGATAAATGTTAGCAAAATTGACTAAGTTAAAGTTCAAAGTGAAAAGGGTGAAGTATTCAAGGTTAACGGTAAAAGATTGAAGCCATACTATGAAGGAGATGTCATCAGTTTGGTTGAAGTCATTCAACTCGATGATCCTAAAACACCTTGATTACTAATGCAGCCATGGTCAAGCTAGTGTCCTTAAAAGAGCGCTTCTCGGGAGGCAACCCGATCTTTCTATCCCTTTCTTTCTGTTTTTGCGTGTTTTTGTGTGTTTTTCGTAGCTTAGTTTAGCTTTTGTTTTAATTTTGTGAAGCCTAGCTAAGGGTCTAAGTGTTTCATGCTTAATTGGGGTAATTAAGGAGAGTTTAAGAGTTAAAATGTGCTTAAGTATTAATTAATAATAATAATACATAATATAATTCATTAATTAGGGAGAAAACGAATAAAATCAGCAAAACATACCTGCAAAGGAAGGCTGCGGGCGCAGCGCTCAAAAATCCTATTCCTCTATGCGCCCGCATTGTAAAACAGAGAGTTTGTATTTCTCTGCAGACAGCACCTGCGGGCGCAGCCCTTAAATGAGATTTGCTCCCTACGGGCCCAGCAGGCCCTTGCGGTCACCCATTCGTTTTTTTTCTTTTTATTTGCGTGGGGATTAATTATTTTCACCCCCACCCCCTCCCCCTCCTTGTATTATTATTATTATTATTATTATTATTATTATTATTATTATTATTATTATTATTATTATTATTATTATTATTATTATTATTATTATTATTATTGATGTGGTATAAACTCCTGGAGGTATCCCTTCAGCTTATTACGCGAAGAGAGAACTTAAGCATTACATGTCAGATGGACAGGTGTTGGCTTGTTCACTTCATGATGGCTCGGACCTCGGTTTCTGCAAAACAAGGGAACAAAATCCTTGTAGGATTTTTCCCCCTCCGATGCTTAAGTAAGTATATGCGGGAGGATTAAGGTTAAATAACAATAATTAACAATACTAATCTAGAGAGAGATTTTAGGGAGAGAGACTCTTGTATTATGTAAGAATTGTAGGAGAGTGAATGTGATTGAATGAATGAATGCCCCCATTGGGGTATTTATATGCAAGATCATCAAGGTTGACCTAGGGTTTTGGGACACTTATCCCTTGGTGATTGGCTTGTGCCTTTATGAGCCTTTGTTGGGCCTTTCTAACCTTTGGTCTTTGGCCCATAGCATGGAGTAGTCTCTCCTCCTTAAACCGAACACGTGGCACGATCTCAAGGGCGACACGTAGTCGTCCATGCAGTCCATAAACTAGATATGACTTGGCAATTTGCATGATAATTGTGACACGTGGACAAGTATTATGCTTACACGTGGCATGATATGGCGTGCCACATCATTTGCCCCTCAGTTGGGTGTTTAGTTCCATAATCCATGCCCTAAATGACATCTCTTTCCTTTCCGGAAGTTATTTTGTAACCTTTCTTATCAGTTATTAATGCCTCAACCACCCTCTTCAGGTTTTTGGGGGTAATTTCAAATTTGAAGGGGGAATTTCCTTTTCTACCCCTTCAAATTTTTCTATATATATGGGATTCAAAATGATTGTTTCACAATCATTTTCAATCATTTTCTTTTTCACTTTCTCTCTCTAAAAGTTCCAAAGAATCTTCTCAAGCCCTCAAGAAACTTCAAAGGCGATTTCCAGCGATCTGTGGTACGATTTCTAGTGAGTTGGTGCGGTGGTTTCCGGTGTGAACAGCAAATCCTAGTTTTTTTCTTCTTTTTCAGGTATTTACCTGAATTATTCTATTGCTTTTCTTCAATTTATTTCTTGTTTTTCTTTTACTTCTTTTTCTTTATTTTACTTTAAATCTGTCAATGGCATCTTCATCCTCTTCTTCCCCAAATAATAATGAGAACTCTATTAAATTACTTCCTTCTCCTCGTACTACTTCTTCTGTTGGGACTCAATCTTGGTCGTTCCTGATCATTTATTGTCTGGGTCTCTCCTACTTCCTTCTCTTCCTGTGCAGGAAGTTGTAATGGCAAGAACCAAACAAACTTCCTATAAAAAAACTGCTACTTTGAGAGTTCCAGCATCTGAAGCTTCAGATGTGAATCCTCTTGATCAGCAAGATCCTACTTCCCAGGTTGAGGGAAGAAAGGATGCTAGTGTTGCACAGGAAGCTCATGAAGAGGAAGTAAGGGAGATTCCTACTAGGAACAGAGAGGCTTCTGAGGCTACCACTTCCAAGCCTAAGAAGAAGAGAGGTGCCTATCCTGGTGCTGATGATGTAGTCATCTCTGTTAAATATGTAGATGGTGTGAATAAAGATAAACTGAGTAGTGACTAGAACTTTAATAATGAGTACTTTGAACTGATCATCCTAATAAGGGGGATACCATTTTGGATGCCCCTGAAGATTGCTTTCCTATATATACCGAAGTTATTTACTTAGGGCTTAGGTTCCCCACTTCCTTATTCATCTTCAATCTTTTCAAGAAATATGACATTGGCCATTGTCAACTTACTCCCAACTCTTGGGTTCACATAATGTTTTATGTGACTTCTTGTGGCCAGCTAAGGTCTTCCTTCGTCTTCATCATCTCTCAAAAGCCTCCCACTGCAAACGTGGGGGGTTCTACCTGAAAAACAGTGAGGGGGTCCTCACTTGTGTGGAGAAGGCCAATAAAGTTCCCAACTGGAGGAACCATTTTGTATTTGTGAAGTCTCATGACAAAACACTTGTAGAAGTGTTGAAGAAACGGAATCCTTTTCCAAAGTTCCTAGGAAGATCTTTTGAGCTTCCTAGATTGAGTGATTCTGAGCAACAAAACTTAGAATATTTCAGATCTACCACAGTGGAGATTAAGAAGCAATTTCTGACAGTTCCCTACAACTGGAATCCCTTTAGCAAGTTATTCTTAGATCGCAACTTGTTGCTGCTGGTCTAATTTATGGGGATGAGTATAACCAGGGTAATTCTTGCTTTATTATCTAGCACTGAACCTCTGTTTCTTTTCTCCACTTATCTAACCAAGTGTCTTTTCTTTCTGCAGAAGAAGCTCTTGCTGACCTTCCTCCATTCAAAAAAGGAAGCATGAACCAAAAAGATTTCTGGAAACAAGTCTCTCAGAGGCTGGGGGAGGACACTTCCTCGAAGAAGGGGAAGACTCATATATTTGATCTTTACAACTTTTCAAAACTTAGACTTGCATTTTTTTATATACTTCCCTATGTAAGACATTGGGAGGTAAAACCTATCAATCATATTGACATAGACTTCCTTACTTAGAGTGTTCCCATTTTGCCGGCTTGAACGCAAGTGGGCTCTAAATGGGGAAGTTGGATATTTAAATTGTACTTTTGAAAACACTTCCTCGTAGGAATGTTATTAGGGACTTCCCTACTTAGTGACTTCCCACTTTGCCGACTTGAACGCAGGTGGGCACTAAGTAGGGAAGTTGTATAATAGTTTCTTTAGACTCCTCTTTTTTAAGAAGTTACTACCATATAGGAAAATGTAGTTGTTAGAAGTTTTCCCTCTCCTTAGGAAGTTTAAAATTTTACTTTCACTTAGGAAGTATGTGCAGACTTCCTTTTAGAGGATGTTCCTCCCTCATAGGAAGCTAGAATATTTAAGACTTCCCCTTAGGAAGCTTTAGGATCATACTTCCCCTTAGGAAGTATGTGTAGACTTCCTTTAATAGGAAGTCTCCTCCCTTAGGAGTTAGTACTTCTTTGGAGTTCCCTCCTTTGTGTCCAGGTAAGTTCAACTCGGCAAAGTGGGAAGTCTTAACTTCCATGATTGGCCGGTTTGAACGTATAATGGCACAAGGAGGGGAATTCTTTTTACTTCCCCTTAGGAAGCTTTAAGATCTTACTTCCCCTTAGGAAGTATGTCTAGAGTTCCTTTCATAGGAAGTCTCTTCCCCTTAAGAAGTTAGAATAACTTTAGAGTTCCCCTCTTTGTGTCCATGTGCGTTCAACTGAGCAAAGTGGGAAGTCTTTGACTTCCTTGTTTGTCGGGTTGAACGTCGAATGGCACAAGGAGGGGAAGCCCGTTTACCTTCCCTTAGGAAGCTTTAGGTTCCTACTTCTCCTTAGGAAGTATTAGTTCATTTTTTCCCCTTAGGAAGTATTAATTCACTTTTTCCCCTTAGGAAGATTAAATATGACACTTCCCTTTAGGAAGTATTAATTCATTACTTCCCCTTAGGAAGTTTAGGAAGTATTAATTCATTACTTCCCCTTGAGAAGTGTGATCAGGTAAGTTCAACTTCCCTCTTTTGTGTCATTCTACGTTCAACTCAGCAAACTAGCAAGCTTAGGCTTTGGAAGTTGCAAGTTGAACATAGGGAGGCACAAGAGAGGAAGTATTGTTTGATGTCTGCACTTAGGAATTTGTAAGCAATGACTCCCCCATTTTGTGTCAATGTACGCTCGAGTCGGCAAACTAGGAAGTACACAAAGAGGGAAGTTATTGATGTTGCTCCTCTTAAAGTTGTTCATCTTAGTAGGATCTGTTGAATATTCCTTTGTACTTTTCTAACACTTAATATTTTTTAGGAGACAAGCAAATCTTCTGGGAGGAAGCGAAAACCCTCTCACAAGAGGAAGAAGGAGGAAGCACCTGAGGCACAAGGTACCAGTTCAAAGAAGAGCAGGAGAAAGAGTGCTTCCTCCAAAGCTGCTGCTGCTCCCATTGAGCAGATTGAATCAAGTCCCCATACTTCCTCCCTTTCCGGGAAGAGTGCCTTTGTGATTGGGGAGAGTGATTTTAAAATAAGGATGAGGAATAGAGCTTCCCCAACAGAACAAGAGAACCCTTTGGAGAGTGACAATGGGTTGGTTGATCCTTTGACTGCCCTGGCCATTCTCTAGAAGGATAGTATTTCTTCCACTCCTCTCAACACAATACCTGCTTCCCAATTAGTTGGCGCTTCTAAACCTCCTCTTTCTCCTCCTGATGAGGATCCTGTCTTTGGGCTTTCCAAAGATATTGAGAGGAATGTTCCCGAAAGTGTTAAAGCTCAAGCTTGAGCTTCTTGGGGTAAGTTTAGTCACAGATTTTGTCAATCTATACGCTCATCTTCGAATACCATTAATTATACCAAGAACCCTAATGCCATAGTTTTACCGGTTCCCATAACATATGAGGCTGAATCCCCCAACTTCCTTGATAACGAAGAGGATCTCCCTTCAACCAGCAAAAAATTTGACTCCAACTACAAAAGGGGGTTGATTAGGGACATCTTAAGCTATGGAGAACTTGAGTACAAGGAGTCACTCAAGGGATTTGTCAGAGGCCACCTTCTTCCCATCTTCAATAACCTTTATGAGGTATACTTCCCAAAAAATATGTTCTTCTCCATTTTCTTCCAATTATTATTTTTTTAATCAACTAACTCTTTGTTTTACTTCCCTTGCAGTTTATGTTCCGTCTGGAACACCTGGCCAAACTCTATGGATATATGAAGATTGAGAACAAGAAGTGCATGGAGTTTTATGACAAAGCTGCTACTTATGTACTGGCTCAAACAAACAAGATTGAGGCCAAATGACAACATGCTATGAATGCTCTCTCCAGAGATCTCCACAAAACCAAGGAAGACTACCAAGTAGTCTTGGAGAGGAGCATGGAACTGGCTAACCAGATCCATGCTAAGAGACTGTGGAGAAGGCTTCTGCTGTCATTGCTAACCAAGGCTGCGTAAAAAAAGACGCCAAGGATGCCAAGGAAGAGGCCAAAAGACTCAGAGAGGAAGTGGATGAGCTGAAGAAGAAGCTCAAGGAAGCCGAGGAGGAAAAGGAGAAGCTAAGAAACGAAAAGGAAGAAGCTGAACAGAAGATCTCAACCACTGCTGTTGAGAAGTACATGGAGGGTCAAGCTTTCTTCAGAGAAATGTGCTTAGAAACTTGGGGAATGGGGTTAGAGGAACATCTAGCCTTTGACTCCTTTGAAAGAAGATCGAACTATGTCTACATGGTTCATATCAAGAAACAAGCTGAAGCAACTCCTCCTCCTTTCTTTGACTATTCAGAAGAGGAAGAAATTGAAGAAGGGAGCGAAGATGAAGAAAAAGAGAGTGTCGAGAAGCAGAAGCAAGACAAAGAAGAAGAAGAGAAGAGCAAAGAAGCTTTTGAAGTCCATAATGGCAAACATCAAGGCTGATTCTCTTCTTCAAAATTTTTAATGGATGTGTTTAATTTGTTTGAACAATGTTACCTTAGAATGATTTGAACAATGATTTTATTTGGAACACTTTTCAAGTGTTGTAATATTTGATTTAGATTTCTTTCAATGCAGTCTTTGTTTTAGCTCTATTAAATCTTGAAGTTAATTTCTAGTTTTTTCCTTGCACAAAAATTTGCATCACAGGTTTAAAAATATGAACTCTTGGTTCATCTTCTCAAGGTTCCCCATGGGATCTTAGGGACTTTAATTGTGATTTCCCTTAGGAAGTTCATAACTACTCATCCACCAATCTAATAGTTATTGTTCCCTATGGAGAATACTTCTTCATAAGAAGCGTCTTAAATGTAACTTTGAAATTTTATCTCATTTTTCCAATTCTGATAGGCTTGTAGGGTTTTTTTGCCCCAAATTAAGCTTCAAGTTTACCAGGATCAACCTTTTGCTGAGATCCCTAAGTTTACTAGAAGTTCTAGTATTGATTGATCCATCACTCATTAGGAGTGGTGCATCAATCAATCATATTGATTGCCCTTAAACTTAAGGAATCGAAGCAAGTATTATAGCTTTTAATTTTAATGCCCTTAGAATTTTTAAAGACTCTTAGTCACATTTTTAAGACACTTGGTCTAACTGTAAGACCCTTAGGCCTACTTTTAAGACACTTGGTCTAATTGTAAGACCCTTAGTCCTACTTTAAAGACATTTGGTCTAATTGTAAGACCCTTAGTCCTACTTCCTTTGTCTTAAGTCTCTTTTTGCTTAAGTAACAAACTATGACTTTGGGATCTTTCCCTAGTCTTGCCCTAATGGGAATTCATAAAATTCACCAGGGCTCTAGGGTCTTGCCCTAGCCTTGCTTAATAAGCAAAATAAAATGCAATAAATTAAATTATCACACATATAGAAATAGAGCTTTCATTAATTATGGCCTGTAGCCATGTTTAATTCAAATGTAAACTCAAGTTTCTATAAAAAAGATCATCTTAGACCTTATTTATATGGCCGTAGCTTATTCATTTGATTCCGTAACTCAGGATTACATGTAATACCTCTTTAAGTTATTAGCATTCCAAGTTCGTGGCAGCTCATAACCATCCAAACTCTTGAGTCGATAAGTACCATCTCAATCAATTTCCACGATCTCGTAGGCTCTTTCCCAATTCGGATTCAACTTGCCTTGCTCATTAGCCCTTCCTATGGCTTTCATCTTTCTCAAAACCAGATCTCCAAGCTTATGGGCCTATGATTAACCCTTTTATTATGTTCTCTAGCCATCTGAAACTTGTAAAAATATTGTCTCAGCAAGGCATTACCTCTCACTTCAGGTAGGGTATCAAGAGTAGCTTTCATCAATTTCCAATTCACATCCTCATCATACAGCATCACTCTAAGAGTAGGTTCACACATTTCTATGGGAAGAACAGCTTCAGCTCCGTACAACAACATGAAGGGAGTTTCTCCAATTGAGTTTTTGACGGTGGTCCTTATCGACCATAAGACATTGTACAATTCATTGACCCATAATCCTTTAGCGTTCTCAAGCTTCTTCCTTAGTCTATCACTGATTAGTTTATTTAAAGCTTCAACTTGTCCATTGGCCTGAGGATAACCTACAAAAGCAAAGTTAGCAGAGGTTGAGGTCTTGGGACTTGATTTAAGCTATGAACAGCCATTACTTGGTCTTTGGGAGCTTCTTCCAATTTCCTTTTCTTACTTGGTTCGCCGTTTTCGCTTGACCAGGGTTCTGCTTTTAATGTGATAACGTAACACTCTCTTGCTAGTTGCTGGTCACCATGAATTGTTCCCACAGTACCATTGTTACACTCATACTTCATGAGCATGAGGTGGGTAACAAAAACTGCCCTGATAGCATTAAGTTTTGGCCTTCAAAGAACCACATTTTATGCCTGTATCTCTTTCACTGGAAGGAACTTGACGAACATGCTTCGAGCACAGTCTTTATCTCCCACTCGAACTGGCAAAGTGACAGTTCCCAAGGGATTGACAGTTCCTCCTCGAAATCCAATGATGGGAGTGGATTGGTTCTAACTTTGATGAATCATACTTCAACTTACTCAAACAGCTGTAACTGATTATATCAGATGAACTTCCTGTGTCAACAAGTATTCTCTTTACCTTCATATTTGCCACTTTCAGCTCTACTACCAAGGGATCATCATGGGGTGTTCGAACTTTGCCCCGGTCCCTGTCACTGATCAGTACTTCCGGGAATTTAGTTTTAGCATCTTCCCTAGTCTCGGGTGATGATTCCCGGACTAGGGGTCGAACATATTCCTTACTTGCCTTCATAGTAGGACCTCCAGCAGCAAAGCCTCCAGAGATTACTTTGACAACATCTTCTGTCTCATAGCCCTCCTTTGTCACATATTTTTAGAGTTTGACTTCTGCTTGGCACTCTTGTTAGAGGATTTGATTAAATGTTGACTAATCTTCCCTTTAGCAGCAAGAGCTTCCAGGGTTCTCCGAAGATTGAAGCAATCATTGGTATGATGCCCCACAACTTTGTGAAAGTAGCAATATTTACTTGAATCTCGATCTTCTTTTGCGCTTCTCAATGGAGGTGGATCATCAATGTCAACTTTTCCTCGGATCCCCTTAAAGACTGAATGGAGATCCTTAGTGAATTCAACTTTCGGCGCATTATTCGCCTTTCTCTTCCTGTCTTGATCATTTGACTTGTTTGATGAGCCAGCCATCCAAGTGGCATGTCTCTTCTAATCTTTGTTTTTTGATCTGTGATCATTCTTCTCATCCTTGCGGGTGGAAGGGCATAGATCCTGAGCATGGATGAAGCATTCACCCTCCTCCTAGAACCCCTTCAAGGTTTTACAATTCCTTCTGACCACATCAAACTTAAAGGTTCCATCGCGGAGCCCTTTGAAGAATCTATCAAAAGCAACTCCTTCAGAGAGGTTGGGTATCTGCAATGATTCAAGATTGAATCGCTGGACATAGCTTCTTAAGGATTCTTTTTCTCCTTGTACTATCTTAGCTAAGTGCATTCTAGTCTTTTTCTCATGTTTGTTGGCCAGGAAGTGATGTACAAATGTTGTGCTTAGTTCATGAAAACTGTTAATAGACTGATCTGGTAGGGTATTAAACCACTTCTGCGCTATTCCTTTCAGTGTTGCCGGGAATTAGCGTCACCAGGTTGCATCATCCAAACCTTGAAAATACATCAAGTGTTTATAGGTTGCCAAGTGCTCTCCTGGATCAGTTGTTCCATTAAAAGCCTCTACATTAGGCATCTTAAACTTAACTGGGCGAGGAGCCATCATGATTGGTGCAGGAAATGGGGTTGTCCAGTTCATAGACACAGATCCCACTTTATCCCCGATGATTCCTGTAGGCTCATTAGGTACCTGCTTGGCCATATAAAGCTCCTCAGGTCACACCCTATTCTCCCAGTATTAGATCATTTGCTCTCTTCTAGCTTGATCTGCTTTTTCAGCTTTCTTCTTCTCAATCTTGTATCTCAAATTCTCTTCATCGTCACCCTTATCCGATTCAAGAGTGAGTCGATGTGAATCAGACATCTCTTTGGTTGCAGTTGAACCCAACGAGTCAGAGAGACTCTATTCACGTTGAGCTCGTTTACAGTTCAAATATTCTCTTGCATCTTTGCTAAATTCCCTCCTTTCATTGATGACTTCTCTAGCATCCTTGCTCGAAGTTCTTTTAGCCTCAAGATACTCTCTAGCATCATGAGCCAATGACTTCTTGAATTCAATGAATTCTCTAGCATCGGATCTTGTCATGCTTGCTTCAGTGTGTCCTTTTGCCACCTCCCTTTTTGGTTTATACTTAGGAGTGACAGGATACTTTATGAGTGTGTCCCAATGAACTTTCAATGGAGTTCTTTCCTTCTTGATTCTTTCAACTTTCTCTTGGAAAGTTAGTCTTCCTTCACCTTAATCTTCCTGATACATCTTTCCTTTAAGCTTTCTCTGACGAGGATCACCCAGGAATGTTCCCGTAGAGCATCTGTAAAGGACTCCTTGAGACGTTCAAAGATACTCTTGAGTTAACCCGTAGTCACGGGTTGATCCTCTGTTTCTTTCCCCTTAGGAGAGCCAGTTCCTTGTCCAGTTTCATAGTTCCCGGATTGATCAAGGTACCGAGTCTCATCCTCGGTTGCAAGTGAACCACCGGTCATCCTCAGGTGCCCTCCCCTCAGACGGCGCCAAATGATGTGGTATAAACTCCTGGAGGTGTCCCTTCAGCTGATTACGAGGGGAGAGAACTTGAGGACTACACATCAGATGGACAGGTGTTGGCTTGTACACTTCCTAATGGCTCGGACTTCGGTTCCTGCAAAACAAGGGAAAAAAATCCTTGTAGGATTTTTTCCCCCTCCGATGCTTAAGTAAGTATATGTGGGAGGATTAAGGTTAAATAACAATAATTAACAATACTAATCTAGAGAGAGATTTTAGAGAGAGAGACTCTTGTATTATGTAAGAATTGTAGGAGAGTGAATGTGATTGAATGAATGAATGCCCCCATGGGGTATTTATAGGCAAGGTCACCAAGGGTGACCTATGGTTTTGCGACATTTGTCCCTTGGTGATTGGCTTGTGCCTTTATGGGCCCTTCTTGGGCCTTTCTAACCTTTGGCCTTTGTCCCATATAAGGGAGTAGTCTCTCCTCCTTAAATCAAACACGCGGCACGATCTCAAGGGCGACACGTAGTTGTCCATGCAGTCCGTAGACTGGATATGACTTGGCAATTTGCATGATAAATGGGACACATGGCCTAGTATTATGCTTACACGTGGCATGATATGGCGTGCCACATCAATTATTATTATATCGTTTATTATTCTTATTTTTACCCTTTAATCTCCTAAACCTCTAAACCTCATCTAATCTCTCTCCTGATCTATCTTCTTCATTCTCCCTCACACCATCACAACCCCAAAAACCTTGAACTTCAAAACCCCATAACTCACTCCACACTACTCCAAATCAGTTCAAATTTTGACGAAACACCCCTCTCACTATTCTTAACAATCTCTTGGAGTTAAAATTTGAAAACAATCAACAATTTGCAATACTTAGGGTT
Organism: Suaeda aralocaspica; assembly: GCA_016808085.1. Taxonomy (NCBI): domain Eukaryota; kingdom Viridiplantae; phylum Streptophyta; class Magnoliopsida; order Caryophyllales; family Amaranthaceae; genus Suaeda; species Suaeda aralocaspica. Next base: position 1,914,508 of record PYUH01000127.1, read on the forward strand.
CGAAATTTTGAACTATTTTTGGGTTTGATTTTTGGGTTGCTACTTTAATTTTATTGCAATTTCTTACTCTATTATCATGTACTATAGTATAATTTCCTTTTTATCCATATTTTATGAATTTTTCATGAATTTTTAATTTTTGGGTATTTTTAGTACGAATTTAATTTCTAATTCTAAACTTGATTATTGTTGTTCATGAGTGCTTAATGGTTATTTCTATGCTTCAATATCATGTTTAGAGTTGTTAATTGTGATTAATTGGAAGTTTTGTGCTAAATTGTTGAGTAAGAATTTTCATGGAATTTTTGATGATTGTTCATGAAATTGTTGAGGATTAGGAGTGTTAACTAGTTGAATTCATGCTGAAAGTCTCTAGAATGCTTGAAATAATGCTTTGAATTACTTCTATGCTTACTTTAAATTCTAGTTTAACTCATGATTTTTTGTTAGCAACTCTAATATGGAACTTCATGCTTAAGAAATTGGTTAATAGTTGCTACTAATCTTAACTTGTACATCTCTATTTGCTCTTAAAGTTCCATATGAGTTGGTTAAGTGACTATAACTAATGGTTGGATTCATATTATGGTGAAAGTTGGTTTTTGGTGTTACAATTGCTGTTCCCTTTTGAATATGAGCTTGAATATGTTGGTTTTGGATATATTAAATCCAAATAATGCATAGTTTGGATGTTATTGGTTGCACTCATGGTTTTAGTTGATTCGAACTTTGTAGTTCTCATTGGTTTAGTTGCATTTACAAATGGGTCATGCCGAAATTTCCGCAAAACCTTGCTTGTGACTTTGATTGTATGATGACTACAATACCTTGATGGTTTCTTTGGTCATGCTATTACATCCCATGATTCCTTATGCTTTCATATCGGCATGACTTTGGTTTCTAAACTTGCTTCAATAGAATTCTAATCCTTTTTTTTCATGCATATGTTTTGTAGGATAATAAAAAATCTATTGGCAAACTACTTGACAGAGGCCCCAAGAAATCTCAAACAAAACCGGGGCATCTTCTTCAGCTTCCAAGGGGAAGCAACCATCATCCTCTAGAACATCACCTCAAAACCAACAGGAAAGGCAGAGATGATATGAAAAGCTTTCCAAAAGAACAATCATATCTACACGGTTCTTCCACAAGCTAACGTGTGAAAAGCTCGGTATTACAGATCAGGTGATGAGAATGGCTTACCATATTGGATGGGGAAACTGGATTAATGCTACTATGGCCAGTCCTGATGCTAAAACCCAGCAGTTCCCACACACATACAGAGAGCTCACCCTAGAGTTCCTATCCAGTTACCATTTCCATGTTACCCAGGAATCTCCCGCAGCTGAAAGAAAGACACACATCAACTTCATCATCTTTGGACAGTACTATGAGATGGGTGTGGATGAACTAAATGAGAAGTTCCTTTGGAATCCCGAAAATGCGGTATGGTCTACAACAGAGCATGAGTGGGGACCATATTTTGAGGGATCTTGGTGGGAGCGAATTACTGATGGCAATTCCACCTTCACTTCTACCATTGCCAAAGCATTGAAGTCTAGCATCCTGCCCTTTGGTACTTTCGGAGATAAGTGGTTTACTGCCTATTTTCGAGAGAAAAGTTAGGTCAAGTCTTCCCTGATGAAATTAGATTATTACGGATGGTGACAGAAGGATATGCCAGACAGCCTCTCCATTACAACTTCGGGTTCTTTCTAGCTCGCCGGTTTGCTGAGATTGCAAGGGGATTACTAACACCGACACTATTTGCATAGGTGGCATGATCACATGGCTGGCCCACACTTTAGGCCACATTGAGGAGATCCACCAGCTAAACCCGATCGAGGAGAACCCCTACCTCAACACTACTTCCCTGAGAATTGCAAACTTCCTGAGACATTATCAGAGGGGGCACAGAGAAAGACTCGTTTGGTGCGTTCGGAAAATTTCATGGTGTTACCTACCGAATGCTTATGTTAGTCTTACCTATCAGGAGCACCCAGATGGCCAAAACCCTTGGAGGATTCCACCTGACAACATTCCACTGCAGGAGAGGGCGGACTCCAGAAAAAGGGCAGTTCAGATGGTCAACCTGATCATGCAGGCAGGCGGCCCACCCCAGCATCCTCTGGCTCCATCACGACCTGAGCCACCGAGGCATAGCTATGCTGGTCGTTCCTCCTACACCTTCGATATGACTCCTCTGATGAACTGGCTCGATGATATGCATTTCTATAACTAGCAGAGGTTTGATAGGGTACATCATTCAGTTAGACGACTCCGTTCCGATGTTGACTTGCTGCAGAGTGTAACACCCTGGAATTTCTTAACTTCCTACTTCTCATTTTTCCGGAGAACATATTAAATTAATAAGAACTATTTATTAAAACTTCTAAATATGGAAAAACCAAAGTATTACAGCCCCCTTGATAATGGCTAAGGCATTTATCAAAGTACTACAACGAAAGTCCTAAAACCAAAACAATTTAAAACTAAACTTCAAAACAGTCTCAAAATAAAAATCTACTTTAAACTTATTACACTTCGGAACCATATTAATGGCCCTTAAAAACCAAACCAAAAATAATAGTGTTTAGAAATAAGTCAACAACCCAAAATAAATGGTTTTCTTCATAAACAACAAAATAAAGTAAAGCTACAAAACACAGCAAGTGCTCTCACTCCAGCCCATCATGAAATGACTTATGCCCACTTGTACCTGTAGCTTTTATTTTACTAGACAATTACTCACCACGAGTGGGTCATTGTAGGGCCAAGTCCAAGACAAAGCCATGCACACAAAACAAACTGTCAGCAAAGCTGAGTACATAACTACTAAAGACTATGCAACAACCAAAACAAATAAAAACATGCACTCAACTTACCTTTGACGACCTTTCTACATGTACATGGACTCAATTAAATGAATTATTATATTTAAAATTATGGATCGTGCAACGAACAGGTTTCCTCCTTAAAAATCATCGCCCTATTGGGCACGAACCTGGGAGCAACTCCAAGAAGGTATTACTATGTCAAATAAAGTGACGAATATCCAGCACATTAAAAATAGAAAAGAGTACAACGTCTTGTACTCCAATTAGAAGTCATAGATCAATGTTCCATACGACTCCCCCCCATTGTTCATACACAAGGTATATATGTTCCAAGATTTTTGATGCAAGTCCTCTTACACTTTACGTGATTTAACAGGTTTCACAATGTTATAACGCTCATGCAACATCACATAAAGGCATGCATCAAATCAAGTAAGCCAATTTAATTATCTTCAATTTAAGGTGATTCCAAATTAATCTTATGTGTATCCTTTAATTAAACTGAACTTCCTTTACCACACATTAACTGTGAGTGGCTAATTACTTACTTTCTTCTTGACCACTCATGAAACTGTGAGTAGCAACATGTCTAAAATAACTGCTCATAACTAATTCTAATCATGTGAATAAAATTTCACAACTATTTCTTGTTAATTAAGTAACTAACCAACTTAAAAATAACTTCCTTCCTTGATCAATAAGCTATTGGCCAAATTAAACTGATCATAGCATTCCAATTCAAGCTTATAAAAATTTTACGTTCTACTTAACATGGAATACCATCATACTTTAAGAACATGCTACTAATAAACTTGTCATGCACATAAATTCATGACTCGAAACAAGCATACAAGATTTCATGTAATCAAGAAGTGTTCAAGCATGCATTCTAACTCTTGTGTTTGTCTTTAGTACTTACGTACCTTGTAAAGTAACGGTTCTCCGCCACAACTTCTAGAAGTGGACTAGTTTAAAGTCTCCTACATAGGGAAAAACCGAAACTAAATTAAATCCTTGTTGACTAAATTATACAACTATAAAGTAACTTCTATATTGGAAAACTTGTCCAAAATATTCCTTATAAGGTCTCTATTCAATTCCATACTTCACCTTTCTTTTCTATTGTATGACTACTTAGTTTTCGAGACCTATTTATGCGTTATAAAACCTTAGTTTAATTTTTATGCCACTTTAGAAAAGTGGGCAGCAATATAAAATTACAAAAACTCCTTGAAAAGTTTCAAAAACAACATAAATCAACCATATAGTGTATTACTTAATTTATATGATCAATTTATGCCAATTACATACTTTAAATGTCCAATTATTCACTTTATAAATTCTGGACATCATATTAAACATGCTTAAAATCACTTTTAAACATCATAAAACAAACTAAAAATTATATGTAACATCATAGAATTCATATGTGACCATACTAGCATAATATGAACACTTAAAACTTACTTTAACTTGTTTTTATAAAAAAATTCAGATTTATTCATTAACTTTAAAGTCATGAAAAACTCATAAAAACATCAAAATTTCATGGTAAAACTCTTCTACAATCAACTAACATAATTATGAAACCAATCTATACTTTAGAACAATTTTTCATGAACCAAAACCTGATCAAAATATTTATTCAATTGAATTTCATGACTATAAACTTTGGACAACAATTTATTTTTAAAGCCTTTGAAAATCAATCTAAACTTCATAAAATCATCATCAATTCACACAACAATAATTCATGATCATAATATTGAAGTATAAATCATACAAACTCATAAAAAACATAACTTGCATAATTTATAAACCCTAATCTAAAATTTCATGAACAAAAATTTTAATTCTTGCCTTAAAACAAATCATTCTTTATTAAAACATGATTAAAACTCAAAAAAAACAAGATTAAACATAAGTATGAACATGAATTTGCAAGATTGAAACAAAAAGAAAGAAGGAGAGAATTTCGGAAATACCAAAGAGGGGAGGGTACCAGTGGTTGTAGCAGCGGTGGCGGTGCGGTGGTGAGCAACGGTGGGGTCCAGCTGTGCACGGATCCCAAGATACCAAAACAATTTTTTTTTCCTAATTCCGAACTGCAAGTTTTTTTTTCAGAAATCACAAACCCCTTTTTTTCTCTCTTCTCTCTAAATTTTTGGAATCCTAATGACTAGTATGAGCATTAAAATTCTGAAATTTTGGGTTTTAAGGGGTATTTATAGGCCCCAAAGTAGGATTTGGAAAAGCCCATACTAATCCTAACAAGTAGAAATTACCTTTAGGCCCTTGCCTTAAAATAAATTAGGAAATCTTTAAAAATTCTATTTTTAGAAGTCTTTTAAAATATTTTTAAACATGAAAATATTATTTATGAACAAAAATAATCACTTTCAATCAAAACTTATTATTTATGTTATTTATTTTATTATTATTAATTTCTTTTTATTTAATATGCCTATTGAACATATTTTTTTTTTCTTTCAATAAAAATATTAAAATTATACGAATAAAGTACAAAAAGACTTTCTTAAAATATATGAAAATGTGGGGTATTACACAGAGAGTCCAGTGGAGAGAGCTCATGAGCAGTGTTGAGGCTGGGACAGTTCAAGGATTCCCGATCCACCCTAACTGGCCACCAACATATGACCCTAGCACCGAGCCTCCCTCCTATCCCTATCAGCCGTTCTATGACCAGTAATATCCTAGGTACTGGGGACCTGGTCAGTAGAGCTCGGCTTCACCTCCTTCCTATGTTTTGCTTGGTTAATTATCCCGGGACGGGACAAAATTTGGTTTGGGAAGAGGATTTATGTATTTTATTATATTTTTGCTTAGTTTTTTTTATTTTTGATTTGTTTTCTCTTATTTTTTTGTTTCTTTTTCTTCTTATTTTTACCTTTTTCTTTGGAGATTGGTTTGTTTTTTTCCTTTTTCAGGATTTATTTCAAGCGGGATGTATTATTGATTCAGTACTTAGTTGGACTCCTGTTAGGAATTGATACTGGTTTGGTTAGATCATTCCAACCTCTCTTTTGTTTTGTTTTGTGTGTTTAGTCAGCTTTAATTGCTTTCTAAGTTTAGTTTTATTGCTTTCTTAGGATTGTTGCATGGTTTGTACCATTTTTTAGGATTGGGAGTTTACATGAGACCAAAAAAATTGTACTTTTTTCTTAGGTTTAATTTTAGAGAGAATTGGCTTAATGGATTATTCGTGTCCCGGTTGAGTTTTATTGTTGGAATTGATAACTTCTATAACCCTTGTGCTTATTTTGAAAACTCTATAACTCTTGACTGCGGAAGGATCCACGTGTGTGATTTGTTGGCTATGACTTGAATTTGATTGCTTGATTTCCTTTCATTGGTCAACTCTTTCAACCTTGCTTAGGTCTTGGACTTGAACTGTGTTAACGGGAGGATTTGAGACACTTTTGAATACAATTTCATTCATATTTTTCTTTCATGTGTTCTTAGTTCCTGGTGCAATTATGATCTTGGGTTTGACATTCGATTTTAGTAACTTTAATTATGGATTTTGTGTATGTTATGCATGATAAAAGGCTTTCATTTCTTCTTTTGAGCTTCACAGTTTCATTTCCTACATTTATATTTTCCCTTGATCCCATGTTTTGAGATTTCATCCCTTTCATTTGTATTTTTAACCACATTACAAGCCTATTAGCCTTGCTACGTAATTCATTATATGCCAAAAAAGTTGGTTTGGGGGAGTTGAAGTAGTTGTGATGTCGTTAAAGTAACTTTTGAAGGTTGTCATAGTGGATTGATGGTGAAATAGTTTGAAATGTATTTGTTAAAAGTTAAATTATAAAGTTTCACATTTAAGGCTCTGCATACCAATTTCTAGGCTGTTGTGGTTAATTAAAAAGTCATATTTTATTCATGGCCTAGTTATGTATGTGTGATGATTATGTTTATTGTTTATTAAAATTTTAAGCAAAAACAAATTATTAAGAGTCGTGAAACTAAGATTTATTATGCATGAAAAGTAAAGAAAAATTTATAAAAGCATAATAAAGTTGAAAAAAAGAGATGAAATAAAAAGAAAGAAGTTTAAAGTTTGTGAAGTGGTGGTTGTTGATTGATTTATGAGATTTATGGTATTGATGTGAAAAATAAAGAAAAGTTTGGTTTGATTTGGTTGAATTGGATGTTGGAAAATGTTGATGATTTTCCTTGGTTTTATATGCGTATACCCCGCATTCCACCACATTATCCCAAATTTTATCCTACCCATCACCCTAGCCACGTTACAAGCTTATTAAAGTCCTTTTTGATCTTCGTGCACATGTTATGGATTGTGAAGTGAATCCTTTATCAAGGTCGTAGAGTATTAATTGCATTCCGAGTAGACGTTTAGTACGAGTGGATACCCTTTAAACACTTGCATGAGGTGTGAGATGTGGATTTCGGGTTCTTAAAATTGCATTTAAACACATCTTGCATTGTATTCCATATTTGGTTGGGAAGTGAGGGTTAGAGCTTCATTGTTATAAGCTCATCATTAAATGTGCGGAGTGACCACCTGAGAGCTACCCTAGTCATCGATTCATTAAACTTGCATTGTTGGTTTTGTTTGACCCGTATTTAGGAAGGACGGTAATTGGATGCTTAATTGGCTGGCTTTGATCCATGTGTCTTCGGATGTTCTCTTGAGTTATAATGCTTATTTTGTTTGATGGGGTGTAGTCAATTTCGTTATGTTTTGCTCGGGACGAGCAAAGGTTTGGTTTGGGGGAATTTGATATATGTGTTTTATGTTGTGTTTTTTCCTCATTTTCGGTTGATTCTTGTGCTAAATAGTTAATTTTGTGGCTTTGTTTTTACTAAATATGATCTTTTGATGTTAAGTTATGTTTTGGAATGGTGTTAGCATCTTTAGTTGACTTTTAGAGCCTTTTACGGTTATTTCATACTCTTTCGGTTATTACGTGCAATTTTCAGTTTTGCTTTATATGTTACAGGAGCATAATAGAGAGTTATGAAGTCATTAGAAGCTAGAAAGAGTCAGAAGCCCTTGCCTTGGGACCCGTGCCAAGTTACGAGAAGCCGTGAACGAGATTCGAAGAATCGAGCCAAGAAATAAGCAAGATCGTCAAAATGCTGTTCATCATCATTTGTGTGGGTGCAGCCCTTAATCCCCATTTTTGATCTATGCGCCTGCAACATAGATCAGAGAACTCACAAGTCCCAAAATTGAAGACCTGCTGGCGCAGGGAGGAACTTGATTTTGTTCCCCCCGGGCGCAGCTAGCGGCTTTGTTGGTCCGATTGATTTTTCCGCGCAGTTTTTTATGTTAGTTAAGCCCTAATACTATAAATACTCTTTGTAAAGGGGGCACGACCCTAACGAGTTTTTGGCATATTTTTAGACTTCCTAAAATATCTTTTCTCTCAGAATTTTAGAGGCACTCAATTTGTTCTTGAAGATTTAATTTCAATTAATGCAAATCATTCATTATTTTGGAAACTTCTTTCCGTATGTTTTTCAATTCTCTTTAACTCATGAATCTCTTTAGTACCTTAGTTTGATTAGTTTTGTTATTTTAATTCTTAATTTAGTTTTATTAGCAATTAATTTTAGTTTTAATTCTAGTTTTAATTAGTTTTTGTTTATGATTATGTTATTATATTTTGTTCTTGTTTTAGCCCCTTTTATCATATGTGAGTAGTCTTTTTCTCTAGGGTTAGGGGATCTATGATCATGTTGTGAATTTATTTTATGTTCATTAATTAATTCTTGGCTTTTGATTGAATTCCTATTATTGATTTCTATTGATTGCAATTAAATTGTGGCCAGATTTAGTTGTAAGTTAGGTTATTATCGAAATCGAGGCCAAGAGGTAAGATTACCACAATTAGACCACTGAATAATAGGCAAAAACGAATTTATGCGTGCGAGAGCCGGTAGAGGAGTTTTTAGGGAGTCTAAGTTCGAGAGAATTAGTGAGCCCTAGTTCAATGAATGCCAATGAATTGATTAGTGAGTGTTTAATGAGTTTGTTGATTAATCATAGTGAACCGATTGCCCTAGGTTTCCATTATAAGAGGTTAATTCATAACTTTCTGTCATTTCCTTAGTCTTAGTATTAGTTTCCTTAGTTTAGTAGACTTTTACCGAACTTTCCATCAAGGCCCCTTATACATTTTAGACTTTTTAGAGCTAATAGAACTTAATAGCTTCCCCGAGGATTCGATCCCTACTTCCCTAACTATATTAGTTAGTGTTGTTCGGTTATTTTTTAGAGGTGTGCGATAGCCTGTTCAGAATACAAAGTTGCTGCGGTTATTAAACAAGAAAGAATAAAAAAAAAAAAAAGCTATAAATTTGGTGGGAAACCAACTATTTGCTGCGGTCAACCATAACAAACTCAACCAACATTAGTAAAAATTTGGTGGGAAATTGAGGTATTTTCTGCGTTTTTCAACCTAACCCCAGCAAATTAATACTCACCCTTTTGCTGCGCCATAAATTGCAGCAAATAACTTCTTGTTCTTTGCTGCTCCTACATTTGCTGAGCGCAGCAAAAGGGGTATTTGACTGCAGCAAATAGGGTATTTTCCACTAGTGCTATTTGACTTGCCATGGTGATTATTGGATTCATCCGTCTTGTCAATTCCTTTATTCGACTTCTTGTTGCCATAAAGCTTTCTCCTCATCCTAGACAGAAGCTCTAGACTTTTGATGATCTAGAGCCTCCTGGTTGCCAAACACATTCTCAAACTCAATTAAAGATGTTTGTGTAGCCCAACCTCGGATTGCCACAACACGACCATCATACTCGGGATCTAATTATAACTCAAATAATAATCCTTCACATCTTAGTATCCGTCATAGGATTATTAGGATCCAAGTTTAATTTGTGATTTGCTCACATAAATATTTGGTCTTGGTGATATATTGGTTCACCGTCATGTTATTCTGCCGAACTGACAACAACTCATTTTCTAGAAGTTGAAGTTGAGCATCAGTCTTTTGTGAGAATAATGCTGACATGGTGTCCCATGCCTAGCCTCCTTCGTAATACCGTGTATTTTTATGCATTTATAAATTTAATTCAATAATTATAAAGTGCATTTTCATAATTTTTGTGATAAATAAAGGTTTAGTAAATTAATTAATTAAAGAAATTTAATTAATTAAGGAGTTGAAATATTTATTTCAATGTTTTATAAAGTTTATAAGTTATTTTATGACATTTGAAATTTTATTAAAGTGTTCATCTAGCTAAAAAGTTTCTAAATCGGGTTTTTAAAAAGTTATTGTTTCAAAACAAGGGTATAAAAGTAATTTCCATTTTTAAGAGTATTTTAGTTATCTCACTCGAACTGATTTTGGGCATATAAATACACCTTTAAATCAAAATTTTTCTGAATTATTTCATAAAGTGCTTTAGGATTTAACAGAATCAAAAAAGAGAGAGAGAGAGAGAGAGAGAAGAAAAAAATTCGAAAAACCCCCAAAACCCTAACCCTTCGTCAGCCATGCACCCCCACACCGGCCACCAGCAGACCAGCGACCGACTAGCCGGCCACAGGCCACCCTCCTCCCTCAATTTTCATTTTTTGTTCGAGTAAATAAAATCACTCCTCTTTCGTTTTTGTTTTCGAGTAAATAAAAAAATAACCTTTTTCTTTCAATATAATTTTAATTTAAATCTTGTTAATCATGCTTATAACTATGTTTTAATCATGTTTTGTAGTTTATAATCATGTTTTAAAATTTATAACTTATGTTTATAAGTACGATTATGAAATTTTATGACTGGGTTTATAAAATTATGGAAACAAATTAGGGTTCATGTTTGCAAGTTCTAATTTTACATATTATAATTATAGTTTGTGATGTTTTATGATGATTTTAAGGAGCTTAGAATTGTTTTTAGGGGTTTTCAAGTATTTTTATATTGCGGTAAATTTTTGTATAAGTATGGATATGACGATATGAGTAGTAAAAATATTAATTACATGAAATAGTGATTTAATAAGTGTTTTTAATGCATGAAAATATGAAATCATCATATGATGATTTTAGAACATGAATATGTTGTTTTAAGGTTAAATCATGAAGTTTAAGAAGGTTTAAAAGAGGTTTTAAGTTATTTTTCAAAGCTATCATTTTTGGAAAAATATTGAAAATCAAGTGTTTTAAAAAAGAAAATTTAAGGGTGAATAGAGATGATATAAGAAAGGTTTGGTTGATTTTTCAACACTAAAGGTTAGTTTATAGTTGTTTTAAAGTTTAGTCATGTAAGTTTTTAATTAGTTTTCGATTTGCTTTGTAGGAAGGTTCGAGTTAGGCGATTTTTAGTAGTAGTGGTGAGTCATCACTATAAGACAAGGTACGTAAGTACTAAAGACGTTCATGAGCTTAGAAATCATGCTAGTAATATTTCTAAGGGCCTGTTTACTTCAGCTGAAAACAGCTGAACTGAAAGTTTGTTATGAAGGATTAATAAGTAGCAAAATAATAGAAGAGCTGAACTGAATGGAACTGAACTAAACTGAACTGAACTGAACGAAACTTAACAGAACTGATTTTATGTTGAAGTAAATAGGCCCTAAGTTTCTTAAGTTTCATGCTAGAAGCTTGTGATGTTTTGAAAGTTATAGACTAATGTTAAGATCGACTTGCTGAATTCTGTTGACTTGTATGGGAAGTTATGTTATTGCATGATTACATGATAACCTTATGGTTTGACTACTATGATTTACATTCCGTTATTGTAGCACTTTTATTAAATCAATGATGTTGGAATGTTAATTGTTTGGAAAGAAGTTGACTAGTAGCTAATATAGAGAAGAAAGAGCAAATTGAGTTGTTTAGTAACTTGAGCAAGAAGAAAGGTATTTATTGAATGTTTATTCACATGTTTAAATAGAAAAAGAGTTGATGAGAAAATACTTAACCGCTCACAGTTTATGGGTGGACAAGGAAAGGTTAAACTAATGAGAAAATAAGAAGTAAATAATATGATCACGTGTTAATCAAAATAATTAATATGGTGTTCATGTTTGCTATGTTGCTATCGATTTTCTATGCTTTGTTTGGTGAGTCATAACAAGTAATTAATTTGATCACGTAAAGTGAAAGAGGATTTGCACTAAAACTCTTGGAACGTATATACCTTGAGTATGAACAATGAGGGAAGTTATAAGAAATAGCAATCTTTGACTTCTAATCGGGGTACAAGACGTTGTAATCTTTATTTATTTTTAATGTGCTGGAATTTCGTCACATCTTGTAACATAGATAATACGTTCTTGGAGTTGCTCCCAAGTTGGTGCTCAAAAGGGTGATTGTTCGAGAGGAAACCCGTTCTGTAACACCCTGGAAATTCCTTTCCTTTTAAAATATATTTTCCCACCTATTTAACTACTAAAATAAGAATTACCAAAGTATTACCGCCACTATAATAACGACTAAGGAAATTATCAAAGTACTGCAGTGGAAGACTCCTACTTTTCAAAACAATTAAAGTCAAACTTAAAACCAAATAATCAAACCTTTAAATAAAACTTACAAATTGGAAGTTGGAACCAATGATTAACCCTTAAAACCAACTTAATTTATACTTGAAAATGAACCTTAGTTCAACATAACACCAATAATAAATACTTATTATAAATATTAAACCATATGAAACTAAAAGAGAGAACTAGGAAAACTAACCGAGAACACCCATCGCTCAATCCCAACATGATTTGCGTATGCCCTCGGTAGCTGTAGCTTTCCCTTTATTTAAGTCTACTACTCCCCATCAAAATGAGTCATCATAGAGCCAAGATAGAGGCAAGGCCGTGAACACAAAAAACATGTAACCAGCAAAGCTGAGTCCATAATTACAAAGAACTATGCAACACACTAACATGAATAATCTTAGGCAAGAGCATGAAAATAAACACACAACTTACCTTTCAAATTACCTATGGCACTTGACTCACCTCTCTTTAATTAATTAACTTATAATTAATTTGTCTTTCGCATCGAACGGGTTTCGTCCTATAACAATCGTCCATTGGGCACCAACATGGGAGCTACTCCAAGAAGGTATTACCTATGTGTCACGAAGTGACGGAATTGCAGCGCATTTATAAATAATAAAGAGTACAATGTCTTGTACTCCAATTATAAGTTACAAATTATTATTCCCATACCCCCCCCCATTCTTCATACTCAAGGTATATATGGTCCAAAAGTTTTGGTGCGAATCCTCTTTCACTTTACGTGATTATCAATTTTAACACTTATTATGACTCACTTAAAACATTACATGTATGAAACATTCATAATAAACATAACAATATGAACACATTAGTTATCTTGATTAACAAGTGATCATATTATTTACTTCTTAATTCTTCATTAATTAAATCTTCCTTTATCCACACATAAATTGTGAGTCGATTAACTTTCCTTTCTTGACCACACATTAAACTGTGAGTGGATTAATTTTATCTACTCTATAAATATTCCTTCCTACTAATCGTGTGAGTAAAGTTCACAAAATAAATATATAATATATATATTTCTTTGAATAACATGATAGGAAATGGCAAGTAATAATTTACTTGATTTCTTCTTTTTATGAACATGACAATCAATTTCCTTGATTATTTAAACATTATGGTTTCCATAATTAAATTCTTTTCATAATTTATTAACTTGATCAATATTATGGAAATAAAATCTTGAAACCAAATAAAATATTGTCATGATCAAAACCTTCTAAAAATACGAATATTCATGTCATCATGCACGAATAACCTTTGACAATAATTACATGTCATGAAGATCAAATAACACTAATTTCATAACTATTTCAAGAATTCTATCATGAACCATGACTTAAGAAAGGACATGAACAATTCCTAAGCACGATACTATGCACATGAAACCGCTCTTGGTATTTACGTACCTTGTATAACGATGGTGATCAAACACAACTACTAGAATTCACCAAATTTGAAGTCTCCTACAAAACAAGGTTTATAACCCAATTAAAATCCTCCTTAACTAAAACTTACAGAAACATTAAACCACTCTAAAGTGCTCAATAATTATTTAAAACACCTATTATATCATCTCTAATCAATTCCATACATCACCCAATTAATTCCTTTTTGAAAACCTTTAATTTTCATGATTTTATTAAAATTACAGCAATATAATATTGTTTAAAAACCTTTCTAAAATAATGAAACTCCATGTGTTGAATATAAAACATCATATCAATGTCATATGATCATTATGCAATAGGTTCATGCATTAAAAGCATAAACCCATAAATTTTTACATGATCATAAACTCTTAAATAAAACTTGTCACTATTTTAGTAAATTTACAGCAATATTAAATTCTTTATAAAAACAATTTTAAAATTCTTTGAAACTCCATGATTTAAGCATAAAACATCATAATTATAACACATAATCATTAGCCAAAATTTATGGGAAAAATCTCAACTTTCACCCATCTGCTCAAAATAATCCCAACTTAAGTAAATCCCATTATAATCCAATGTTGCACAAAATATTCTCTACATGCACCTGTTGACTTGTAACCTTATAAACCGGTCATCCTCACTCTTTCACTCACCATCCTCATGCCCATCACCAACATCTTCATCGATTATCATCAACATCATCCTCATTTCTTCCCTCTACTCTTCACCACCACCATCATCATCAACATCACCCTCATGTCTTCACTCTACTCTTCACCATCACCATTATCATCACATCGATCACCATCAACATCACCCTCACCTCTTCCCACTACTCTTCACCACCATCACCACAACTAACCCATGCATCATCATTACCAATTCACCATCAATGAAAGCATTAGAGACTTAAAGCACCACCACAAGCAGTAGTAATGTAGTAGTATCACTTCCTCCACCTTCTCGTGCCGCTTCCTTCCCTCCTTCTTCTGCTGGACCTCTCTAATGAGAAAAACAACAAATCCTCATACAAAAACCTTAGAAAAATGAAGTTCGAACTACAAATACAATAAACCCTCAATTACTCAATTAATTTGAAGAAACTTGGGTGAAGATGTTGCAACCCTAAAATTTTGGGGACGAATTTTTTGGGGTTTGAATGAGAAATTGAATTGAAGATCAGTCTAAGAGCAAAATTAAAGGGTGTGCGATGTTGAAGGAATTGAATTTGAGGGGTTAATTTTTGTTGAAAGTTGGTTGAACCTTTATATGCAGTGGTGGGTGGTGGTTTTCCAGAAGGAGAGAGATGATTATATGGATGGTCATGATGGAGTTCTGGTGAATTTGTGGTTAAAAAATAATGTAGTTGTGGTTGTGGCTGTGGTTGTGGTTAAGGTTTGTGGTGGCAGTGGGTGGGTGGTCATTGGTGTGGTGGGTGGTGATAGCTAGTTAGTGTATTGGTTGTTCTTATTATTTATCAGTATTTAAATTTAAATTCAAGTTAATCAAACTCAGTTAACTTTAAAAAAAAAAAAGCCAATTAGAATAAAACAGATTTTTTTTACCTCTTTTTCCAGGTTATCAAAATCCATCAACAGGTTATGGTCCATATAGAGAATATTTTGTGCAACATTGGATTATAATGGGATTTGCTTAAGTTGGGATTATTTTGAGCAGATAGGTGAAAGTTGAGATTTTTCCCATAAATTTTGGCTAATCATTATATGATAGTTTTATGCATTACAACATTTATAGAATAATTTTAGCATAAAACTAATATTACTACTCTTTTTATTCATGCTTATAATAAAATTACAACTTTATTATTCTACTTTAAAACCCTTGAAAACTATTGTAAGCTTTATAAAATTTTCATAAATCATCATAACAATAAACTATGATCATGATGTAACAATTTAGAACATTTAAAATCATACAGCCTAATAATTTTCATAAACTTATAAACCCTTATTTATAAACTTTCATGAACAACTTTATAACATGATTATCACTTATTAAACATGATCATGATCATACTAATAATCATCATGCATAAACATAATTAAAAACATGATTATAAACAAGATTCAAGAATTAAATTTAAAAGAGGAGTTTCTTTTTTTTTTTTTTAAATCTTGAAAAAAGTCGAAAAAGGGGAAGGAGGAACCGATGATCGGTGTTGGTTTCCGGTTGTGACTGCTGCTGCCGGCAGCCTCCAGTGGTCGACGGTGCAGGGGGGTGGCCAGCAAGTTGTTGGGGCCGGATAGGGTTAGGGTTTCGTTTATTTATTTTTCTTTTTTTCTCTTTCTTTTTCTCAAAAACCTAAAATGTGTTTAATGAAATAGAAAATCTGGTTTTATGTTTAAAAGGGGTATTTATAGGCCCAAAATTAGATTTTGCAAATTTTCTAATATACCCTTAATGATGGAAATTACCTTTGTACCCTTGTTTTAAAACAATTAAGGAAACCTCTTTAAAACCCAATTGGAAACTTTGAAAACACTTTAATAAATACTGAAATGCTATGAAATACTTTATAAAAATTATAAAGCCTTAAAATAATTATTCGAACTCTTTAATTAATTAAATTCCATTAATTAATTTATTTATTAAACCTTTATTCTTTCTCTAAAATACTAAAAATGTACTTTATAAATATTAGTTTAAATTATAAAATACCTAAAAATACGGGGTATTACACGTTCTATGCAAAATCCAAAATTAATTATTAAAATAAATCTAATGTACATTGAGTCTATGTTACAGGTACATGGTTATGGCAAGGTAAGACTATGTGGTTATTCATGCTTTTGCTTAAGTTATTTATGTTAGCATGTTGCATAGTCTTTTGTTCTTCTGTACTCAACTTTGTTGATTACGTGTTTTGTGTGAATGGTCTTGTCTTTGTCTTGACCCTACGACGACCCATTTTGATGGCGAGTAGAAGTCTAGAATAAAGAGAAAGGAACATGTACAGGTAGGCATAGTCAATCATGCTGGGATTGAGTGAAGGGTGCTCCTAATTGTCTTTCTTCGTTTGTTTGATTTGGTTATGTTGTTTTTTATTTCTCCTTTATGACATTTGTTATGTTTGTTGGACAAATGTTGGTTTTCAAAATCATAAAACTAAGTTGGTTTTGAAGGGTCGTTGTTTCGTTTCCAATTTGTAATAAGTGTTTGATTTGGTTTGGATTTAAAAGTTAATTTTGGTTTTGAAGTTGTTTTAAATAATAATCTTCCACTGTAGTAGTACTTTAATAACCTTATCCATTATCACGGTGACATTAATACTTTGGTTTTCCTAAATTAGTAGTAGTACTTTATTATATAATTTCTACAGATAGTTAGAAATTTTCAGGGTCTTACATCCTTGATACGATGCAACAAATTATCCGGCCTGAATTGTTGTTACTAACACATATATAACCTTCCCGGGTCTAATCTTCCACTCCTGTAACTCTAGCTTCTGCATCAGTTAGCATTTTGGTGTCACTACCACCGACTATACCCCAAAGATCTTGGTCTAACAAATAAAATTTCATACATGTACTCCACATACTATAGTGTCCATTGTTGAGCTTCTCAATATTATTAGAAGCACTAGCAATAATATTAGCCATTTGTGACTTGAATATACCGACAATAATTCAAGTAAGCTTGGTCGCAGACCACAAGTTCCGCAATCCCAAACTGTGCACAAATAAGTATCGTCTCGCAACACTGATGTAACATCCTGAAATTTTCTAACTTCCTACTTATTTTTCCGAAAAAAATATTATAAATATTAAAGAATTATATTTATTAAAACCTCTAAATACGGATAAACCAAAGTATTACCGCCACCGTGATAACGACTAAGGCATTTATCAAAGTACTACAACGGAAGTCTTAAAACCAAAACCAATTTATAACTAAACTTCAAAACAAGTCTCGAACCAATTTTAAATCAACATCCCAAAAGAAAATTAACTTAAAATTTATTACACTTCAGAACCAAATAAATAGGCCTTAAAAACCAAAACTAGAATCTTTAGAAATAAAACAACATCCAAATCAAAGTTAGTATTTCATAAGCTACAAAACGCAGCAAGCGCTCTCACTCCAGCAAAGCATGAAATGATATATGCCCACTTGTATCTGTAGCTTTTCTTATTCCAGACAACTACTCAACAAGTGGGTCATTGTAGGGCCAAGTCCAAGACAAAGCCATGCACACAAAACAAACAGTCAGCAAAGCTGAGTACATAACTACTAAAGACTATATGCAATAGAACAATATGAAATAAAACACACACACAACTTACCTTTGACAGCCTTTCACCTGTGCATAGACTCAACAAATTAATTATTATATTTAAACTTGTAGATTCTGGATCGAACGGGTTTCCTTTTCTTAAAAATCGCCCTATTGTGAACCAACTTGGGAGCAACTCCAAGAAGGTATTACTATGTCACATAAAATGACGGAATTCATGCGCATTATAAATATGAAAGCGTACAACGTCTTGTACTCCAATTAGAAATCATAGATCATTGTTCCATACGACTCTCCCCTTTGTTCATACTCAAGGTATATACGCTCCAAGAGTTTTGATGCGAATTCTCTTACACTTTACGTGATTAACCGGTTTAACAATGTTATGACTCACATACAACATCACACAAGAACATGCATCACATCAAGCAAACCATATTAATTATCTTCAATTTAAGGTGATTCAAAATTAATCTCATGTGTGTTCTTTAATTAAACTGAACTTCATTTACCACACATTAACTGTGAGTGGCTAAATATTTACTTATCAAAGTGTCGCTTCGCCTTTGTGTCTTGCAACCTTGAACATCGGTCTACGCTTCTTTCTTCACGATGATATGCAAAAAGAAGCCTGCTCGCGGAATACTAAGCTTGGTAAGCTTATAACAGATCTTTCTCGCCGAGGGGCCGGTAGCCTTAGTCAAATTCTCTCGGAAATTCAATCATTAAGTAAGTAAATAAGAAATTTGTGATGAATGGTAGATATACTTTTCTGAACATGCTCAAGTGATAATGAATCAAGATAACCATTCGTTCCAGTATAGATAGTCATTACCTGTTCTTCTACCGTGAGAGGGATTGGGGTTGCTTGAGCAATTCACGTAATCGTTGCCCTCTTGCCAACTGATTCTGAGTCGCTTTATCAAGATCAGAAGCAAATTGTGCAAAGGCCTCTAATTCTGCAAATTGCGCCAGTTCCAATTCTCATTTACCAGCTACTTTTTACATGGCTTTCATTTGAGCCGCGGATCCTACCCTAGGCCACACATTAAACTCTGAGTGGAAACATGTATAAAATATTTGCTCATAACTTCTTTTAATTATGTGAATAAAAATTCACAACTATCTTTCTTGTTGATTAAGTAACCAACCAACTTTAAAGTAACTTCCTTCTTTATTGATAAACTATTAGCCAAATTAAACTGATCACACTATTAACCGTTGCAATTTAAATTGTAAAACCCTAAAGCAGCTCACGCGCCTAACTCAACCCAAACAAATCTCATTCCACTCTCAAAATCTGAAGCTCTCATACCACTCTCAACATCTAAATCTTAATCTCTCAAACCCGATAGTTCAATCTCTCAATCTCTCAAAATACAAATTTCAATCTCTCAATCTGAAATTACGAATTTAGTTACGAATTTCAATTGAGAAATTCAATTCAGTTCATTTACAAAAATTGTGTTACGAATTTCAGTTCAGTATTGAAAGGCGAAATTCAATTCAAGGTAAAAAAATTTTGGTTTAGCTTGCAATTTGATTCTTGCATAGTGTAAATCTTAGTAAATATTCAACATGCAGTTCGCTTTGGTGTTGTACTGTATTGGTGTTAGTCTGAATTATTTGTAAATTTTCAGTCTGAATTTAGTATGTTTGTAAATTTTCAGCAATCAATACAACACCACTCTAAAAATTTGGAAAAAAGTTACCAGTAAGAGTGTTTGAATTAAGTATAAGGAGGCATTTTACTAATACTATCTTTAGCAATAGACTTAAGCTTAAACCCAAGGTAGAAGATATTCTTCTACTTGTAACTACAGAGCATCGCTTCTCTTTATAATATTTAAATTTATAATGGTTTTGAATTGCTCTCTTAAAATTATGGAGTACTTATTCCAAAACATTAAAACAAAAGTCTTGTCGATTTGAATAAGGCATTGGCTTATGTTTCGTGTGTTAAAATACATTATTGGTTATGGGCCTTTTTGACAGGATTTTATGCAATTCTATACTCTAATTATTATAAAGTTTGTTCTAATTTAACTTTTTTCATCATCACTCCAACACCAGTACTACTACGCTTCATTATTATTGATGTATATCCTCAAAGGTTGAATAGTAAGTATGCATTGCATAATAATTATCTTTGCTGGCTTGCTTTATTGCTTACTCTATTCAATCCTGTCTTACCAATGGTTTCTTTTGGCGACATTACTCTACTGCATCATTTTTTATTTGCTTTTCAGGGCTCATTTTCTTCAGAGACTATTGGCGAAAGGAACCGTAGAAAAAAGCAGCAGCATGAAGTTACATCCCTGAGACCATTCAGGCTCAGGACAGAGGTATAAAACACTATATAGTTCTTAAGTGTTATTAAATCCTCAGCTATGATTATGCCATTATGGTTTCTATGGATATATATTGAATTCAGGAATTCTTTGTGTTGCTCCTTGTATTCAGTGTAATATTCTTCATATGATTGTCATTAGACTTTTCCTGCTTGTTGAAGAATAGGAATAATTATAGTTGACATAATCATCTTGTCCGATCTGAGATGATTAATCAATGATTTCTAAATGCTTCTCATTATAAAAAATGTTCAAGTAATTATGTTCTCATAATTTTTGCTGTTGTTCGACTTCTTGATGCATGAGCTCATGTTGAGGACTTTTCTTCTATTTGTTTCAGTACAGAACCATTCAGAGGTTAGAACACGTGTTTTGAATGAGTTGTTACTTATTATGTGTTTCTTCCTTCTTCAATGGTTTTACCTTTCAATGATAGGAACTGTTAAATGTCAATCATGCATTGTTAAATGGTGACATTGGAATTTGTTTTTAACTGTAAGGATGAGCTTTTATTTCAAGTTTAGACTTGTGAGTGCTAGTGTTGTAATTGCTTATTTTTAACTTCCACATATCAACAACCAAAACAGATGCAATGGCACTATTATAAAGCACTTGCTTCCTGTAAAATGACAATATAAGGTGGAGTAAGAAAACTCAAAACAAGAGCCTCATAGTCATATTAGAATCCCAATACAACATTCTTATATTACTTTAATTTGCCTTTTACTTTTTTACTTTAATTTTTAACTTTCACTCTATAACATTAAAACTTAACAATAGTGTATTTCGTAGATGGATAAGGGAAATAAGGGTTAGTGGGAGTTCCCTAGATGGAGTCATGTATATGAACAAGGAGCTGATGAATACATTGAGAAAGCCTTCACTACAAGGTCTCAAGGAAACCAAATTAGTTGCCCATGTTGTACATGTCATCATCGATATTGGTACGATTGAAATGATGTAAGAGATCATATTATTTGCAATGGCTTTGTACCAAGAAATGATGAATCGTTTGGGTAAGGTGGGAGGACCCCCGAAAGAGAAACAGAGGACCTTCAACATGAAGAACCATCCAAGATGAATACCGGTGTACAAGAGTTGTTGCATGACGCTTTAAGAGAAGGGCATAATGAAGAGGCGAAGAAGTTTTTAAGCCTAATAGAAGAAGGCCAACAAGAATTGTATTCTGGTTGCAAAAAAATTTCTAGACTTGCCCTCACGATTCGACTTTTCATTTTTAAGTGTGATAACAAGTTGTCAGATGTTGTAACTGCTAATTTGATAGAATTCTTCAAGGAGGTTCTTCCTGATGATGCAGTGTTGCCGACATCTGTGCATGAAGCAAAGAAAGTGTTAAAGCTCTTGAATTAGACTATAAAAGAATTGATGCGTGTCCCAATGATTGTATGCTATATTGGGGAGAAGATGAAACCGCAACAACTTGCCACGTTTGTGGAACCTCACGTTGGAAATCAAAAGAAAGTGATGGTAATGACAATGCAAATGAAAAGATGCATAAAATCCCATCTAAAGTTCTAAGATACTTTCCAATTAAGAAGAGGTTGCAAAGATTGTATATGTGTGCTGATACAACAACGTACATGACATGGCATAAACATGGGAGAGAAGACGATGGTCTTTTACAACATCCAGCTCATGGTCAAGCTTGGAAAGATTTTGACAAAATGTATCCAAGTTTTTCCAAAGAACCTCGGAATGTTAGGCTTGCGTTAGCTAGTGATGGTTTTAATCCATTTAACACACTGAGCATTGTTCATAGTACATGGCCAGTTATTTTAATCAATTATAACTTGCCTCCATGGTTGGCTATAAAGTCCAAGTTTCCAATGCTTTTGTTACTTATACCTGGCCCATTGTCTCCAGGAAACAACATTGAGGTCTTTCAACAACCACTTATTAAAGATTTGAAAGATTTGTGGAAGTTTGGGTTGGAAACATATGATGCTTCAACCAATACAAGGTTTGACATGCGTGTAGCTTTGATGTCTACTGTTAGTGATTTTCCAGGTTATGCAATGTTATCAGGTTGGAGCACAAAAGGGAAATTTTCTTGCCCTTATTGCCATTATGAAATAGATTCTGTGTTCTTGAAACATAGTCACAAATATTGCTACATGTGTCATCGCAAATGGCTAGATTCTGACCACCCATGGCGGTTTAATAGGAGGAACTTCAATGGTTACATCGAGGAAAGAAAGGCACCAGATCATTTGACCGGAATTGACATTGAGGAGCTACTCCATTCTTTTCCAAATAAATTTGGAAAAAACAAGGTAAAAATGAGATCAGAGCCTAATGATCCTAATCCATGGAAAAAATTTTCCATATTTTTCCAATTACCCAATTGGAAAAATTGTTCTCTTCGCCACAACTTAGATCCCATGCATATAGAAAAAAATATTTTTGATAATATCATTGGGACATTGTTAGCCATTCCTGGTAAAACAAAAGATCATGCACCTGCACGTCGGGATTTGAAATACCTTCGAGAGGAATATGACCTTCGATGGGTGCCAGATCTTGAGGTTGTGCAATTTGAGGATGGAAGTGAACATTTACCGCCATATATGTTTCTAATGAATGCTAAACAAAAGCATTTATTTTGTGAAACTATCAAAAATACAAAGCTTCCACAAGGTTATGCGTCAAATATTGCTCGATCTATGCAACTTGCTGAAAAAATAATCATGGGATACAAGAGCCATGATGCACATTTTATGATGCATTATTTGCTGCCTGTTGTTGCAAAGACAATTCTTAGTAGACATGTTGCATCTCTTATAATTAGGATGTCAAACTTTTTCAAAAGCATATGGAAAAAATCAATTGACCCTCAAGATCTCGACTATCTCCATTCTGAGATAGTGAATGCTCTTTGTCAATTTGAGGGAATTTTCCCACCTTCTTTTTTTGATGTGATGATGCATTTACCTGTTCACCTAGTAGAAGAAATCAAGCTTGGTGGACCTCTTGCAATGAGGTGCATGTATGCAATCGAACGATATCTTCGAGAATTAAAGTCAGATGCTCGGAATAAGGGTCATCCAGAGGCTTCAATGGCCGAAGGATTCTTGGCCAAAGAATGTGCAAGGTTTGAGGTTCAACATCTGAGTCAATCAAAAGGTCCCTCAAAGATTTCCCCTCACCTTATTAGTCCAGCACAACAATTTCTCCCAAACCTTGGTCACCCTATCAAGGGTAGAGGAAAGACCTCAAAGAAGGAACAAGTCGGATTTTTGATTGATCACATGACATGGAAACAAGCACATCAATATGTCTTATCCAATTGTGAATGTTCGGAAGTTGAGAGATACATTAAGTAAGACAACAAAGCATATGCCCTTGGTATCCCAAGCGCAACAAGTTTTTTATTATGAAGCACCTATGTATAATGGTTAGTATTACGCTATACATAAGTTCCCTTCGGAACTATGTGATGTTGCTACTTAGTTTATTCTATTCCATCTTCATATTATTTTAAGTTGAGTATTCTGACCTTAAACATGTGTTTTTTAACTTGTTTCTTGTATTATGACTTACAGATGACGAAGAAAAGTACTAGAGTATCTACACAACAATTGACTGAATACGAGAAAAGAAGGTTGGAAACAATGAGAAAAAATGTTGAAACCATGAAAGAAAAAGGATGAGGGAACTTAGCGCAGAAGTTGCTCGAAGCCAACAAAAAGATGTTCCCTGATAATGTTGGTGATTATGAGGAAGATGTAATTAGCTCAAAGGTATGCAATTCACGAGAATACAGTTAATTCTTGTGATATTTTCAAGCCATGTTGTCCATGTCTGACTTTCTGCTATAATTCAAAGGTTAGTTCAGTCACTTTTGTTCTACTTTTGTGATTTGTTATCTGTTATGATAGATCTATTTTTTTCGAATGGCACTATTACTAGTTTGCGTGTCATAATCTAAACCAGTTAAGAATAGCTTATGTCCTAATAATGTCACAAAGTGTGCGTTTACAGGTGAAATCTTATGTCACAAAGTGTGCGTTTGCGTGTCATGAATAGCTCTATTTTCTTTATCTAAGTAATAGATTGTAAAACAATTGTCCTAATAATGTGCAGTGTACAGTATTAGACAAGGGGGGGGAGTGAACTTATTAAACCTAATCTGAACCAGTTAAGATTTATCTAAATTATATATCCCATGTCATAATATGAACTTGTCATAATTCATATAACTTAGTAACCATTACCTGAACTAATGGTCTGATATGATAATTTGATAAGAAAAGATGAACTTATTGCTACGTAGAACCATATTTAGGTGGGAAGAACAGAGTTGATAAGAACTTACAGAATTGAACAGATGAACATAACTATTGGTGATGTTATTGAATTGAAGAACAGAGTTGATAAGAACAGATGAACATAACTATTGGTGATGTTATTGAATTGAAGATTTCGAGTGTTGAAAACTATAAAAAGTGGTTATTAAAAAATCCCTTTTTGTAGGTGATGCTACTTTAGTTTAGAATGCAAAACTCTTGGTGATTTATTTAGCAATAAGAATCATCACTTAAGATAGAAAGAGGTAAGGTGAGTATTAAATGGGAAGGATGGATAATAATTGCAACCTGTGAGAATGTCCTCTTGCCATTAAAGTTTATGGATTTCACAATGCCTGATACGATAAGCATAATGGCACCGTTCCAGAAATCTTGGACTCAATTCATCAATGTTCAAATATAACTATCAGGACTCAATTCAATAATAACTGTTTTCTATTTTAAAATGAACCCTCCACATGAATATATTATAACCTAAGTTTTTTTTTTTTAGGTTCCACCTCCCGAACAATAAAAGGAGGTTCCGAAACAAGGTTTGTTGCAGAATCAGAAACTCGTTCAAACTAATCAGGTGAAACAAAATTTGGAGAAAATGATCCCAAATTCAAATTTTGTACATGATGTAGTTGAAGTAACTTTTGTATGTATTTCAATGAGTTCGTAGGTTGTAATTACGACGTCCATGTCGAAAGCACGGTCGTCGAAGAAGTGTATGTCTGATTTCCTCCCGCCATCTCTCGAACAACATCAATCACAAGATACGACTAAGCAGCAACAGCCCAAGCATCAACATCAACAGGTCACCTTTTTATCGAAAAATATCACTTAATTTTTTTGTATATATATGCATGATTGAACTGCCACTACCACTACTACCAGGCAGTTATGGTGTTAAACCCTTGAGCTCAGCTTATAATATTACACGTTGCTCTAAATTTTTTAGGAACAAGTACCAATCTTGCCCAATATTGGTGCGGTGTGTGATGCTGCAGGTGAACCCGGTACAAGCCAAAACCTGTTTAAAAAGGTATATTCGGATGCTTAATGCTCAGCTTTATTCTTCTATTAGACTCATTTACCATGGAGTCGATTTATGTGTTTGCTTTTCTTCCTTCCTATACTACCATGGACAGCAAAAGGTGCAACCACAGTTGCCACAGAAGAAGATGTTGGTTAACTATTGTGCTCCAGGCTCGTTATCTGACTATCGCAATCTTAAACTAAGACAAATACAAAGTATGAATCGTGAAAATCAGCATGAGAATGTGCCCAACAACCAATTATTAACTGAAGGTGAAGGTGAAGAATATGAAAATACTGCTTCAAGCAAACCAAATGATCTGCCGCCATCAAACAACCTGGATAACGCAATTATCGATCCCAAAGAAGTAGAGAATGAAAGACTTGTTACATATCTAAAAAGCTCTGGTTTAACATTCTTCTTTTCTTAATTCATATTCTTGTTTTCTAACGTTTTTCAAATGCTTAATCAAGAATATTAATTCACAGCTCCCAAAAAGAAGAAGGGTCGAGGTCCCACAAAATTAACTCATGTTTAGACCTTAAAATTGTTGAACGACCGATAGTCGTTCTAAACAATTACGGGCAACCTGTTGGACCTAAACAACAAAATGTGAAAGAATATAGTCTCTTCTTAGGGACTTTGGCTAGGAATCCTGAGATGCTACCACTCAATTATTGCGACTGTCCAAGTATGCCAAAGCATAATATAGACCAAGCTTGGGAGTATGTGCAAGTATGTGAATTATTGGCATATTAATCTAATTGATATTCAACGTCATTGAATTATGCTCAAAATATTGGTAATTGATCTAATTACTTTGTAAACCTTCATGTAGAAAAAGTATTTGGTTTCATCACATAGAAAAGGTTGGGCAGTGGACACTTTGACCGAGCAATGGAAGTGTTGGAAATGTCGGTGCAAGGCAGACTACTACTTTCCATATGAGACTCTTGAGGAAAGATTGGAGAATCATCCACTAACAATCCCTGAAAAACCAATTTATTGAGCTGTGTCACTATTGGGATGATGAGAGGACAAGGTAATTTCATACCAATCTTCTTTGTTTTGCTTCACATTTTCAGTTTCTTTGCCTTTTGTTTTCCAGCAGCACAAAATAGATTCAGAAAAACCTTTGAGGTAACTATTATAATAATTATGAATATAAATTAAGAACAAAAGACTTTCTGATTTACTAGATGTAAATGTTCAATAAAAGCATGTGAATTATGAAATGTTTTTTTCTCTTTTTGCAATGCAATAGGATGAAAGTCACAAGAATCAAGATAATCGACATTTAGCGGATGACCTCCACACCATGGGTCCAACATCATATGCGTTTACGCGTGAAAGGCTGGTAAACACTTGTTCTTATGTACAACCACTTGAATAAAATATTTTCCCAACTTTTACGAATTAAGTCTAACCAATTGCTTATTTGGATGCTGAATAGAAACAACAAGATCCAAACAAGGAAGAACCATCAAAAGAAAAGGTGTATAGTGCTTCAAGGCAAAGAAAGCCCGGAAAGTCATACAAAACAAAGTTTGATCAAACAAAACAAATGATTGTATGTGCTTCTATAACTAACTTTGATTACATGAAACTACTTATGTTGTTAACATACTTAAGACACATGAAGTTCAATTCACTTTCTCCCAATCATTTTTTATTATTTCACATATTGATAGGATCAAATGGAAACACTTCAATCTCAAGAATAACATGAAGCATGATTTTATATTCAATTTATGCTAATTACATACTTTAAAATCCTAATTATTCAATTCATAAATTTTGAACACCATGTTAAACATGCTTAAAATCACTATTAAACTTCATGAAACATACTAAAAATCATATGTAACATCATAGAATTAATATGTGATTATACTAGCATAATATAAACACTTAAAACTTATTTTAACTTGTTTTTATAAAAATTTTAGATTTATTAATTAACTTTAAAGTCATGAAAAACTTATAAAAACATAATAAATTCATGGCAAAACTCTTTTACAATCAACTAACATAATTATGAAACCAAACTATGCTTTAGAATAATTTTTCATAACCCTTTAAAAATTTGGATTACAAAATTTGGACAGCAATTTATTTTATATTTAAAGCCTTTAAAAATCAATCTAAACTTCATAAAATCATCATAATTTCACACAATAACAATTCATGATCAAAATATTGAAGTTTAAATCATAAAAACTCATAAAAATCAAAACTTTCATACTTTATAAACCTTAATCTAAAATTTCAAGAACAACAAATTAATTCATGATTTAAAACAAATCATAACTTCATAAAACATGATTGAAACTTATAAAATCATGATTAAACATAAATATCAACATGAATTTGCAAGATTGAATCAAAAAGAAAAAGAAGAATTTTTTTTATAGTTCGAAATATACCGAAACAAGGGGGAGGTGGTAGCCGGCGGTGGTGGCCGGCGGTGGCGAGGGCGGTGATCTGGCGGGCTCCGACAAGTGGCGCGGCTTCGACGCACGCTTCCTAAAGAAAACCAAATTCTTCTTCATTTTTCCGTAATAACCGATCAAAGACTTTTTTTTTTCGGAAATTGCTCTCTCTTTTTTCTTCTCTCTTTCCCTCTCTAGATTTTGGAATCCTAATTCCTAATGACAATTATGATGGATGAAATCTGAAAATTTGGGTCTTAAAGGGTATTTATAGGCCCCAAAGTAGGATTTGGAAAAGCCCATACTTACCCTAAAAAGTGGAAGTTACCTTAAGCCCCTGCATTAAAATAAATTAGGAAACCCTTGAAAATTCTATTTTTAGAAGCCTTTCAAAATATTTTATAAAACATAAAATATTATTTATAAACACAATAATTATTTTTAATTAAAACTTATTTTGTATTATTATTTTTTATTTAATATTCTTATTGAACATAATTTTTCAATAAAAATATTAAAATTACTCGTATAAAGTACAAAAAATACTTCCTTAAAATACGTGAAAATGTGGAGTATTACAACTAATGTGGTCCCGGACCACTAGAGTAGTTAAAAAAATTTTTGACTATATAATTGCGAATATCAATCCTTGACTAATAGTTTTGCCAAAAAAGCTCCGATATCGACGAAACGTTTGGCTCTGCTACCAACTGTAGGATATATTGGGGTGATTTTATGTGGAATGACTCAAGGATAATATAATAATTGAGATGAAGAAATTTACTAAGAACAAGTATCAAATATATTTATCTCAAAAGATAAACTACAAACTGATAAACACCCGTAGTACTTATAATATTACGACCAACGCGTCTTACAAATCACAAGCCACACATTCACTTGAAAATGCGGCTTAACGCCATCAACTAACAGAATCAAACAATAAATACACTACCTATCTCTTCCGCCGCTTTTCACTCTTAGACACAATTAATTTCCCAAACTTTCATTCTCTCGGATCTGAAATCCCAAAATCCCAAACTTCAAACAAAAAAAATTAATGTTCAATCTAAAATTCCAAAACAAATCTCACAAAACCAAAATTTTTTCATGGAAAATACAAATAATTTAAGCAATAATTCAGATATTTCACAAAATTCCCCAGAATCATTCGAGATTGAATCAAAATGGAACTGCGAAATTGTGCAATCTACTCAGGAATCAATGGAGATTGATGAAATCGAAGATTCAATGCAGAACTTAGAGTTACCAGCTGATTTAGAAGATAATATTCAAGGCTACATTGAATTACAAGGTAAAACCAATACTTATTAATTTTTTTTTCATCAAATTAATTTACGATTATTACATACATACTAAAAATTTGACAAGATTTAATAAATTTTGATGTTTCGAAGACGTAAATTGAGGCTTAAATTACTTTTTTTTATCATTTTACATGTGATGAAATTGAATACTATAGCTAATAACACTTAAAAAATTATTTAGTAACCCTAACAAAATTAAAGTAACCCTAAAAAATTAGTAACAGTTAAAGATTAGAACACTTAAAAATTAGTAACCGCTTAACAAACTAATTAGTAACCTTTAAAAATTATTTAGTAACCCTAACAAAATTAAAAAGTAACCCTAAAAAGTTAGTAACACTTAAAAATTAGTAACTGCTTAAAAACTAATTAGTAACCTTTAAAATTTAAAAGACAAAATTAATTAATATTTACAAATTAAATCCTAAAAAACAACTGCCATGTAACCCTTTAACTAATATATTTGTAATCCCAAACAAACAAAAATGTAACCTCAGTCAAAAAATTCATTAGTACCAGTGCATAATAAACATTAATAAAACAAAGTGGTACACCTACAATAATTCATTAGTAACCCTTTTGAATATATATATATATATATAGAAAGAGGATCATGTGAAAACTGTTTTCACCGTGAAAACCACAAAAAAGGGTACAATAGAGGTATAAAGGGTACACGTACTTCATTGATAACATTTTCATAAATAATAAAAAAATTGTTGTAAATGTACCTATACCACTTTAATCTTAATATGTACCGCTTTAAATTTTAAATCTACCCCTTTTTTGTGATTTTCACGGTTTCCAGCAAACTTAAGGTTTTTAGTGGATCCTAGCTCTATATATATAACAATTTACCCTTTATACCTCTGTTGTACCCTTTTCTTGTGGTTTTCACGGAGAAAACAGTTTTCACATGATCCTCTTTATATATATATATATATATATATTGTCAACAGAATACAATCATGGCTATGAAGAAAAAGAACAAGAATAAGAGGAAGAAGAATTTCAACCAATACATGAGCATGACGAAAACAATACACCACAAGAAAACGCAGATGAGGAAGATTACACAGTAAGCTTAATAGGATTTACAGCAAAAACACTTAATGATATTTATGACATATACAAGAAACATGCTAATGTTGTAGGATTTGGAGTAAGAAAATCAACATCAAGATACACACAAGGAATCAAAAGGATCAAGAAAGAACAGCATTTTATGTGTTCAAAAGAAGGATTTCGATGCTTAGAAAAACCTAAAAATATACCACCAAAGAAGATAAGAAAACCAAGACAACTTCCTATAACAAGAATAGGATGCAAAGCTTCAATAATGAAAGCAAGAATGGGTGATGATGGAATGTTTAAAATTGAAGAGCATGTAATCAAACACAACCACACCCTCACAAAGAGCAATTGGCGGCACTTACATCTATCAGAGAGAAAATTACACAGGAAAAAGCAAGTGCAATTGACTTAATGTTAAAGAGTGGACTACGCCCTACACAGTCATTCAACTTGATTGCACATGAGGCTGCAGGAATGGATGCAGTAGGTCATACACTCAAAGATCATTACAACTACATAACAGGGAAAAAGATGAAAGAAATTGAAGTTGGTGATGCATAGAATGTGATAGATAAATTATATCTAGCACAAGATGAACAACCAGATTTCTTCTTTAGATTTAAGCTTGGAGCTGATGACAATGGGAACAAGCTAACAGCAATTTTTTTGGAGAGATTCACATATGTTAGAAGACTTTACAGTTTATGGAGATATAGTTATACTTGACACCACATTCAGAACAAACAAATACAATCTAATATGTGCCCCAATAGTTGGTATAAACAACCACTAGCAAACAATAATGTTTGGTTGTGCCTTTATTGCTGATGAAAAGACACAAACATTTGAGTGGGTGTTAAACACTTTCAAAAAATCAATGCATGCTTTGACACCTAAGACGATATTCACTGATCAAGATTTTGCTATGGCCAAGGCAATAAAGAAGGTAATACATCTCTAATTTTTTGTACGGTTGTACCAAAGCTTAATTACAAATATTTATAACCTTATTTATTCTTCTAAATAACCACATTAATAATAGGTACTACCTGATACAAGACACAGACTGTGTATTTGGCATCTTATAAAGAATGCATTATCAAGATTTGGTGCATTGAAGAACGACACAACTTTCAGACAAACTTTTAATAGATGCTTAACTAGATGTACTTCACGAGAAGAATTTGAACGATGTTGGAGTGGTATGCTCAAAGACTACAAACTGGAAGAACATAAATGGTTCAAAAAATTATACAAGGAAAAAAGAAAAGTGGTGTACAGCTATAAGCAAAGATTTCTTCTCAGCAGGTATATTATCATCACAAAAATCGGAAAGCACAAACAATGCAATTGGTTTCAAAGCAACAAAAAATACTAGCCTTACCGATTTCTTTAAGATTTTCAATGGTACGATAGAGAGATGGAGAAGAAAAGAATCTGATGCAGACTTCAAATGCTCAGACTCCAGACCCCATTCAAGTCTACCAATGGTAGAACTACTGAAGCATGCATCTGAAATTTACACATTAACTCTCTTCAAAGATTTTGAAACAGAATACACAAATGCAATTGCATGTCTAATAATTGAATTCGATAATGTTGGTACTGCATACATTTATGGTGTTTGGATTGAAAATGAAAACACAACAAAACATCAAGTGTCATTCAACAACTCAAACAACACAATAGAATGCACCTGCAAAAATTTTGAAGAAGTTGGATGGTTATGCTACCATTGCTCAAGGATTCTTTTCCAACACCCAAGAACAAGAATTCCAGAAACTTACATCTACAAGAGGTGGACAAAGTTTGCAAAGAATGAAATCTGGAAAAAAAGATCATAACAACAGCATCAAAGTGAAGAGGTAATTCAGAGAAATTATATACGCTGGAGAATAACTATGGCAAAAAAAATCATACGAATTAATTCTTAGAAGCTAAGAATATGCAAAAACATGGAAAATTTTTGAAAACAAACATGAAACATCTGTCACTGAAATAAATGAAGAGATAAACAGGCTTTTACAACAAGAACAACAATTAGAAGAAACTGAGAAGCAAGCAGAAACAAAAGACACAACAGAACAGGATCAACAAATTATAATAGTGCCATTTGTCCAAGACCCAACAAAAGCAAACACAAAAGAAAGATGAAGCAAGAGAATGAAGGGCCATTTTGAAAAAGGAAGAGAAATAAATTTGAAGAAAACAAAAGGAATGATAGCAAAAGGAGAAAACATAATTTGGAACAAAAACACCTATTGTAAAACCAACATTGTTCTAGATTTACAAATATCTTTAAAATTGTTTTTTTGAATTTACATAAAACTTTTATTATTAATAAAGGAAAAATTCATAAATATAATCCCAATTATGGGCGTTCACCTAATAAAAGACCGAACTTTGATTAATCCAAAAATGGATCCAACTTTCATGCTCATTTTCCAATTTTGGACCCACCTAAATTTTAACCTGTAAATTCAAGTAAATCTTGGTAATTATTCGGTTTTTTCTTAACATTTGGAGGTTTCGGGTGAAAGGGATGGTTGTGGTGGTGGTTTCGGGTGGTCCTGCTTAAGCAAAAACCCAATAATTAGCAAGATTTGCTTGATTTTACAAGTTAAAATTTAAGAGGGTCCAAAATTGGAAAATGGGCATGAAAGTTGGGTCTATTTTTGGATTAATAAAAGTTCGGTCTTTTATTAGATGAACGCCCATAGTTGGGATTATATTTATGAATTTTTCCATTAATAAATATATTTTATATATTTTGATTCATAAAATACATATAATAAAATTTTATTAAGAATCACTATGTAATGCTATAGTTGTTTTTAAGCTTTGAAAACGTAACGTGTAACCCTTCGAAAACAAAAATGTAAACCTTGAAAAACTTAAATGTAACCCTTACAAAAAAAACATATAACCCTTGAAAAACTAAAATGTAACCCTTAAAAAACATCAACTTAGAAAAGGTAAGCTGATTACAAACTCATCTGTAATCTCAATAAAGATATAAGTAATCTACAAATTAAAAATAAAAAAGGTAACAACTTAAACACCAACAAGTAACCCTTTCAATAACAAATAAGTAACTATGCAAAATTTACACTAGTAACTTGTTAAATATCTAGAGGTAACCCCTTAACAAGACAAAAGTAATCCCTTAAGAACATAAAAGTAATCACTTAACAACAATATATAAAGTAATCAATAAAAAAATGAGTAACCCTTTAAATAAATATAAGTATTCATTGAAAAACAATAACTAGCCCCTTAAAAAACCAATCCGTAATCCGTTAAAAAACAATAAGTAACCCCTAAAAAACCAACAAATAAGCATTTAAACAAATTTATGAACCCATTAAAAAATTTAAACACGTAAACCTTTAAAATAACAAATTAAAAACCAATAAGTAACCCTTTAAAAATATATAAGTACATATTGAAAAGTTTTCAAAAGTAACCCCTTAAACACAAATAAGTAACCCTTTAAAAAATACTAAGTATCCATGGAAAAACTACAGAAGTAACCCCTTGAAAACCCACAACTAAACATTTAAACAAATTTAACCACACATAAAATAACACACAAGTAACCTCTTAAAAAATCATATGTAAACCCTTAAATACCAACAAGTAACCCTTTAAAAAATATATAAGTAACACAAAAACCAAATATGTAACCCTTAATACAAGTAACGATAAACATTATAAAACTACATATGTAACCCTATAAAAATGCATCTGCAACCTCTATTACTTAACACAAGTAAACTCAAAAAAAATTATCTATAACACATACAAAAAAAGTAATTATTCAATTTATTCAATAAACTTTAATTTTAAAAAAAAAAATAAACAATAACCCATAAATAAACAAAAAAATAACCAGATACCCATTCCAAGTAATAAATAAAAAATACAAAAATAGAATTATTTAAAAATTGTATATCACAAAAATTATAAAAACTGTATATAATAACAAACTAAGTTCATAATATTCAGCAAAATATTTAAACAAGAAATTCAGATTTGCTGAAAGATTCAACTTACGATTATCTTTAAAAGAAACTATATACAATATCAATCAGTATTTAACCAAATGTATACCAAACACCATTAAATTGTCTACAAACAACCATACTAAACTAAATATATAAAGCTACAAGTATCATAGTTCAACTGTTTAATTTTTGAATTTCAATTACTTTTTGCTTCTTGCTTTTGCTTCTTCAATCTTTTCATGGCTAACAACAAATGGCAACATTCCTTCACGAGTTTTGTTGAACTCCTCAATTTTAGGCAAAACTTCAGAACGAATCAAACTATTATCTGACAGCACTAATGAAGCACATATTTCAGCTCTGTAAATGCGTCGACTAGAAGCCTATAAAATAAATAAAAAACAACAGAATAACTAATTAAAATAAATATTAAAAAACTAACACAAGTTTTCAAAAATATTAAAAATTTTAAAAGAAAAAGAACAAACTTTAAGCAAACCAGCAACTTGAAATGGTGTATTAGAATACAAACAGCAATGATCAAGCATAAACACACCACAGTCCATCTTTGGAGGACAGCTTTGCCAATCAAACTTTATTTGCCTTATAGGATAATCAGCAACTTCTCTAGCAAAGCAGCAATTCTTCATTTGCAGAAATTTAGACATAAACTTCCACTAAACACAAAATAAAAACAAAAAAAATAAATACCAAGTAGAAAAATAACAAGCGAAACAATTACATTGAAAAACTAAAGTAAGAAATTACCAAATATGAAGCAATAGTATAAAATCCAATAACTTGCTCACTGAATTCATAAACATATGTTTTATGCTTTTTTGTACCGTCAACATAATAGTACTGTCGATTATCGAGGTAATCAACTGTACAATCAATGAAGTTGAAAACAACACACGAGTAATGATCAGCGTGCACAATGGGAACAAATAGCTGGAAACAAAATTAATAAGAACCATAGAATATATAAATAATATTAGTCTATTAAATATAAAAAGAATTTTTATTAATATAAAAACAAATAAACAAGTACCAACAAACAATCAGGCAAGGGATAGATAGCAATTTGACTCCTCAACCAAGTGTCCTAACAACCATAAACTTCAAGTTCATTTTCCACATATAACTCAATTCCTTCTCCATAGGTTATACACCTACAAAAATTAGGCTGAAAAAGAAACAAAACATATGAGATATAAAAAAAAAACAACATTAAGAACAAAAAAAAAAAAATACCCAGAGGTAACCCCTTAACAAGATAAAAGTAATCCCTTCAGAACATAAAAGTAACCACTTAACAACAATAAAGTAATCAATAAAAAAAATGAGTAATCCTTTAAATAAATATAAGTATCCATTGAAAAACAATAACTAACCCCTTAAAAAACCAATGAGTAATCCCTCAAAAAACAATAAGTAATCCCTTAAAAACCAACAAATAAGCATTTAAACAAATTTAAGAACCAACTAAAAAATTTAAACAAGTAAACCTTAAAAAAACAAATTAAAAACCAATAAGTAACCCTTTAAAAACATATAAGTACACATTGAAAAGTTTTCAAAAGTAACCCCTTAAACACAAATAAGTAACCCTTTAAAAAACTACATAAGTAACCCCTTAAAAACCCACAACTAAACGTTTAAACAAAGTTAATTACACATAAAAAAAATACACAAGTAAACCCTTAAAAAACCAAAAGTAAACCCTTAAATACCAACAAGTAACCCTTTAAAAAACATATAAGTAACACATTGAAAACTCTTCAACAGTAACCCCTTGAAGAAACATAAGTGACTCTCCAAAAACCAACTAATAACCCTTTTAAAAACATACAAGTACCTACTAAAAACTATACACAATAAACTATAAAAAAAAACCAATAAATAACACCATATATGACTAAAACAAAAGAAAACAAAAACATGCCATATATGAAGTGCCAAAAAATATTCTGGGGAATTCAACATAATCACCAAGGTCATGCTCAAACTTATTCAACAACATCAAGAATGAATCTATAACAGGTGTCGTAAACATTTGCAGCGGAATCAAACTCCACATATCAACTCTTGACACAACATAAGCCGGGGCAAAACTAGCAAGTGATTCACTACAAAAAAAGTACATAGCTCAATAAACAAAATTCAGTTAAACATATATTATTTATAAAAATAACACTTATTAAATAACAAAAAACAAATACCTAGCAGATACCAAACGATCACAAACAAGAAAACAGTAATCTGCCACTTGCAGTCTTAATTCTTTCATTGTTGAAAAAGGCTTTTTGTTGTTACGAACAGCTTTAGACACCGGCAACAATGTATTTCCTCCAGAAACACCACAATCAATATCACATCCAACAAATGCATCACAAAACGAACTACCATTATATACGTCATCAGACTTTAGAACATTTGAAGACTCACCACCTATATAAAATAATAAATATTTACAAGAACTGCTAATAAAAAGAAATTAAATAAACCTTTAGAAGTTGTAGAAGCTGGTTCTTTGCTCAAAGTACCATCTTTTTTGAATGATAAAATATTAATTCTCAAATCTTCACCTGAAACATCCGCATACATCTTTTCAAAAATAGCCCTAGACTCTTCTTCACTATGACCACAAACAAAACCTGTTATAACAGTTTTCTTTTTTCTGACACTTTTATTTTTACTTAAAGATGAACAATTAAAATATTTTCCCAACCCTCTATCTCTGTTCCTTACTACTCCTTTGACAGACTCTGTATTTTCTAACAAAAGTAGCCTTTTTAATGCTTTTTTCCATTCACAATCCAATTCTTCTCTTAGGTAAACAACTAGGATTTGGCTATATCTCACATTCCTCACCCACAATTGACATAGTCTCATTTGATTGAATATTCAATTCAGGAGATGAAATCATAACCGTACCTTCA
The DNA here is from genome assembly GCA_016808085.1 of Suaeda aralocaspica. Lineage (NCBI taxonomy): Eukaryota > Viridiplantae > Streptophyta > Magnoliopsida > Caryophyllales > Amaranthaceae > Suaeda > Suaeda aralocaspica. The sequence continues at coordinate 1,952,055 of PYUH01000127.1, forward strand.
TGAACATATTTTTGCTGATTAAAACCACTAGCATCACATTCAGCAGAAGAAACAAATACAAAAACTTGAGAAGATAAAATCTCAACTGCAGTGGAATTATTACCCTTACCAGACATTTCTTCAGTTCCACACGGCTTATCAACATCAATTGCACCATCAGGTCCAACAACCTTTTCCAAAACAACTTTATCAGAACTACTCTTGACATTAATAGCAGCAACATCAGCATCTTCAGTTGGCTTCTCAACAACATTTTCTTCATTCAAAGCACTAGAAAGGTTTAGATCATCCAACACTTTATTCACTGCCTCTGAATAGTCAAGAGATTCTAAACCAGCATTAGGAACATTCTCCATTGCACACTTTTCAAAAATTCAATCACTACTCAATGAAGCACACAGAGGTGAATCAAAATTAGAATCTTGAGTTCGAAACAATGCAAACGATGGCATATTCTTCTCAAACTGCTCAATTCCAAGAGCTTGATTCACAATTTTATAAATTTCAGCATAGAAATTAGGTTCATTAAATATAGGACTCAATGGAGAAAGAATTGGTGACTTCTCCTTTAAAGTAGCTGAAGATTGAATCTCAAGATTTTCACGAACTTCATTGATAACTTTAACTCGTTTATCACATAGATATGAAACAAGTTTCATATCCCTTCTAACCAACAGATATTGAAGTTCAACAGGCTTCAAAAAAAAAAAACATAAGTAACCCTTTGAAAAAAATAAACAACAATTAAAAATTAGTCAAAAATAAAACTATTAAGAACTCATAAGTAACACTAGTGACAAGTAACTACTTAAAAACTTATACATAATGCATTAGAAAATCTTTTAAACAGCAAAAAATTAACTAAGCATTAAAAACAAGTAACAAGTAACCCCCTTAAAAAATCATATGTAACCCTTTAAAAACAAAATAAGTAACCATGATAAGTAACCCCTTGGGAAAAAAATAACCATTAAAGAGAGCTCACAAGTAACCACTTAAAACAACATAAGTAATTATAAAATATTACTCACAAGTAACCCCTTAAAAAGAGATAAGTAACTATCATATAAAACTGACAAGTAACCCTTAGCAAAAATGTAAGTAACCCTTTAAAAAAATAAAGAATAAACATTGATAATGGTCACAAATAACACATTAAAACTAATAAGTAACCCTTTACAAACAAAAAAAAGTAACCATTTAAAAACTAAGGAACAACAATAATAAACACAAACTAAATAACAAAAACTTACATCTTTAGCAATCTGATCAATCTCGTTGTCTGAATGAATATGAGAAGGCAAAACAAAGGTTACAATACGATCATTTCCAACATCACCAGTAACCTTTGAAGCATTGGAAACTCCAACCTTTTCTGTATCAGTCTCATTCTCCTCTCTAACATGCTTTAATTGTGCTTCAGTTTCAACATTTGCAGAATTCATTTTACGATTAATCTCTACATCAACACCCTTCTGAACAGATGTAATAGGATAAGACTTCTTATCCAACACCCCATTCACCACCTTCATCATCATTTCTTTTCCTAAAACTATCAATATCCCAATGCTTTATCAGCGACAGACTTTTAGGTAAATGAATACCACTAAACAACAATCTATGAAAGTAACAAATCTGAAGCAGCAACAAACAACCTCCAACGTATTTCTGATTGTGTGTATAATCGCTCAATGAGGCAGCTAATTGATCCAATACAAATTGACACCAATTGTATTGATGATACAAATCAACATTATCTAAAGCTCTAACCAACTTTAAATCAGCATTACCATTTACACAAGGACAAAAGAAAGTACCCATCACAAACATCAAAAAAAGCTTCCTAAACTCTTCATTACCACCTTTTAAAGACTCTTGCTGCATCAGTCTGGGCTTTTATCAAAGACAATGTAACAAACCAGAAGAATTTCCATAAGTAGGCCTCCAAACAGATTTCAACTCAGCTTCACTAGAACCAAAAATAGGAACAGTAATAGCTCCAAAAGGGATTTTAGAAACATCATGGACATCCTTAGCTCTGAGTTGGAAATATTTTGATTTACTAATCTCAAAAACACGATCCTTAGAATGAAAATGAGAAAACAACCACCTAACCATATCCCTAGGAAACTCAGAAAGATTCATTTCGAACAATGATCCAAAGCCAATTTCATATATGGCTTCTTTTTGTTCCTTTGACAATTCTTTCAGCAAATTAACAATTGCTGAAGGTCTGCATTTAGGAATTACAGCTGAAATAACATCCCTACAAAAAAAATAGAATATAAATAAAATATATAAAAAAAATAAACAAACCTCAATCCAAAATAACTATAAACTCAATCCAAATTATATGAGATTCATATAATAACAAAGAAGTAAAATGAATATAAAGTCATCTATAAGCTATATTATAGTAAAAAACTAAAAAATGGCATTCATAGAAAAAACAAGTAACTTCAATACATAGTCATCTTTAACAACTATTATACTAAACAAGTAACCAATATGATTTATAGTACAAAAGTACACTCATAAAAAAAAGATATGTAACCTAAAATAAACAGATATGTAACCTCTATTACAAGTAACAAGTAAACTAATAAAGAACTTATATGTAATCCACAAAATTAAAGAAAAGTAACCTCAAAACAAACTATCTGTAACCTCTATTACAACTAACAAGTAACCTAAAAAAAACTCATATGTAATCCATAAAATAAAAGACAAGTAAACTCAAAACATAACTATGTGTAACCTCTATTACAACTAACAAGTAACCTAATAAACACCTAATATGTAACCAATAAAATAAAGCAAAAATTCATGGAAATAATCCCACCTTTGAATGATTAGCTCATATTGGTCCGATCTTTTGATTAACTAGTTATAATCCCACTTTTAAACTCTATCTTCTCAATTTGGTCCCTTTTACAAGTGACCGGTCATTTAGGTCAAAAACACTATTACATTTTGGTTTTAATTTTATTGTCTTTTTAAAGTAAATTCGAGTTTTTTTTTTTTTTACTTTTTTTCCCTCCATCTTTCTCTACTCTTTCTTCCTACGTAGGAAGTAGTCACATCCTCCATTTTTGGTCCTTGGAATACCTCCAAATTCACCTACAACCAAATATCGTTAATAGTTTGTCACCATGAGCACAACAACACTAGCACCTGCTGACACCATCAATGTTGTCGCCATTATTTCGGCCGACAAACCCAATTGGAAAATCTAACCCTAGCCTAATTCAAAAATCTGAAGCCCAAAATCAAAACCCCAATTGAATAGTGATCGATGTAAGTTTCAAGATGAAGGTATGAACAATGGATTAGATGTTTTAAGAACTACAAAAAAAATGGGCATTAATCAATGGTAATGATGGTGATTTAAGTCTAGATGATACTGCAATTTTGATGGGAGGAAGAGGGAGGATTTCGATGCGGAGAGAAGTTGGGTTTTAAATCAAGATCAATCTTCTTCTTTATCTTGTTTTCATGGGTTAAGCTATGCATTTTCAACTTGTTTTGTGTGTGGGGTTGTTTGGGGATGAAAGTTGAGGTGTGGTGAAGGTGGTGGTGAAAATGGCAGGTGAAGGGATGATGGCTAAAGTGGCAGTGGAGGTTTTGGTTTTGGTGGAAGTTGAGGTGGTGAAGGTGGAGGTGTAATAAAAATTAAAAGTAAACTTAATTAATAAATATTTCATTAAACAAATTTGAACCAATTAGATTATGACACGTATTCAATTAACTTGTACTATAGGTTACCGACATGTGATAGCAGGTCATGGACCAAAATGAGAAGATGCATACTGAAGGTGGGATTATAACTAGATAAATGAAAGTTGAGACCGAAATGAGCAAAACGGCCAAAGGTGGGATTATTCCTATGAATTTTTCCTAAAATAAAAGACAAGTAACCTCAAAACATAACTATCTGTAACCTCTATTACAACTAACATGTAACCTAATAAGGAACTCATATGTAATCCATAAATTAAAAGACAAGTAACCTTAATACATAACTATATGTAACCTCTATTATAACACATAAGTAACCTAATAAAGAACACATGTGTAATCCATAAATAGAAGACAAGTAACCTTAATGCATAACTATATGTAACCTATATTATAACACACAAGTAACCTAATAAAGAACTCATGTGTAACTTCTGCTACAACAAACAAGTAACCTCATAAACACTTAATATGTAATCCATCCATAAAATAAAAAAAACAATTAACCTCAATACATAACTAATATGTAACCTTTATTATAACAAGCAAGTAACCTAAATACAGAGTTCATGTGTAACCTCTACTACAAACTAGTAAACAAACACCTAATCAATAATCACTAAAATAAAAAAATAATAATAAAAAAAACAAGTAACCTCAATAGAAACTCATGTGTAAAACCTGCTACAAAAAACAAGTAATCTAAAAAAAACATAACATATAATCCCTAAAATAATAAAAAAAAACATGTAACTTCAATAGATAGTCACCTATATCATATATTATACTCAACAACAAAACAATCGAATTTATACAACAAAAGTAACCCCATAAAAAAAATTATGTGTAATCCTAAAATAACAAACAAGTAAGCTGAATAAAAACTGATGTGTAACCTCTATTACAGGAAAAAAAAAGTAATCTCATAAAAAGTAATGTATAATGCATATTATAGCTAACAAGCGAACTAAATACAAAGCCATAAGTAAACCTCATTAAAAACATAAACTGTAACCTATACCACACCAGAAAAGTAATCATTTAAAAACTCATACCACTAGTACAAAAATCCATTTTTGCTGCAGTTTTTTTAGGGGTATTTGCTGCGATTTTTAACCGCAGCACTTGGAGTAGCGGCAATAAACCAACATATTATTTGCTGCGGTTGAACCGCAGCAAAAAAATGGACTTTTTCCTGCGGTTATTCACAAAACCGTAGCAAATAAGCACCCAAAAAAATAATTTTTTTTTTTTTTTGCATTTTAAAGTAAAATTAGAAGCTGAAATGTTATACATACATAGAATCAATTATTTTCAATATAATTACACTTCTATCACAAAAAAAATACAGCAGAAAGAAAAAATTTTCAATATAATTACACTAAATTTTCAATGTAAACTAAATGAAATATGAAATAAGCTTCTAACAAGGATGTTTAAGTTGTTTCAAAACAATAAGGATCATTGATTAGGGTCAATGCATGAGGATAATCTTTTCAAATAATCACTTTCTTTTTTTAAAAGACAGAGTAATATGCAGTGGAAGACATCACTTATGACTGCTAAAAACTACATGGTCTACATCAAACTAAAACTTATATAAACAACTACAGAAAACTTTTGAATATAATAACAAAGAATCAATGTGAAAACTCCAAGTGCAAGTCTCTGAAGAGATTACCCCGCCTTTAGAAGAATTTGGTGAAATGAGAGGTATGAGTATCAGCAATACCACCACAGCTAAATCCTGGAGAAGAGATCAAGGACAAAACCAGAGTGAGATCTGAAGGAAAAGTGATGCAGTACTAACTATTAAATTGATTGAGATCAAAGCAAGAATCTACAATTGACTAAAGGAACAATGGTATGGATTAGACCAAAGCCCATATTAGTCAGCTTGCGGGCTCACTTTAGGTGCCTTGATTTTTTCCCTCAAGCAAATGTCTCAAAATATCACCAAAAAGGAAGCAACAACTTTTTATATGACAACAGCTGATGAAAGGCATGCTCTCAAACATCTCTAACAAGATAAGCTTATTGTAGATTTAACAGTTTACCTGGANGTAACAGTTTACCAAAGAGGAAGGAAACTCCATTAAAAGTTATCAATAACAAGCTATTACGCAGCACAATATACAAGAAAAAAAATTTCTTTTAAGTTACTACCTAAGACCCCACAATTTTCTATTTAGCAAGTTTTGTTTGACCTACTCATCAACGAATCAGACTGCCAAAGCCCTCCCACGTTTGTAAACTGTTCCTACTATAATATCCAAGGAACAGATTGACAAAAAATTTCAATTTATAAATTGTATCATGGGAGTCATGTTTTGATATAAACATTTTACAATTACTAATAGGAATGACCTAGAAAGACCGAGAAAGAAGAGATGATAAAAGGAGACCCTAAAAGAGAGCTTTGAAACAACCATTGCATTTAGAATACAACTATAATTAGGCTTAACTATACTAATTCTTACTACTCTCTTGTTGAGCAAGAAAGTTAAGTTTCTCGACACCTAATACTTGGGTTTATGCTTAAATTGTAGTAGAGCAACCAGACAAAATGAGATTCATCTTTTTTTAATTACACAAAGATTACTAGAGCAAAAACAGGGAGATAGGAAATAGACATTATGATGTTAAAAAGCCTCAAACTTATTACAATTGTTGTCTAGTAAAAGAAACACAAAACAAACAATAAAATGTGACAAATGCTACCTGTAGGACAACAGCAGTTGATGACAAGGCTAAACCATTCCCAATCACTATTGCTGCAGGACCTGCCTGTTTTGCAATAAAATGGGTCACCAACCCAATTGCTGCAGCTGTTGCCAATACCTGCATAAATATCCAAAGTCAACAATAGAAATATAAATGCCAAAACTCCCCACTATAAATGTCAATGGCAAGAACTTAATTTTTAAAGTCAACAATAGAAATATCATTGATTAGGGTCAATGCATGGGGATAATCTTTTCAAATAATCACTTTCTTTTTTTTAAAAGACAGAGTAATATGCAGTGGAAGACATCACTTATGACTGCTAAAAACTACATGGTCTACAGAAAAAGGGAAATCGAGAGATCTCTACCTCTTTAGAGCATCTTTGAGAAACTCCCGCTTGACATCAAAATGGTAGCAAGTATGTTCTGCCTCTGTGTAAGCATTTGATGAACCCCCATGGAAAGTATATGCTCTACAAATCAAAACAAAATCACATAAGCAAATCAAGCAATTCGTCATCTACATACCTAAAAATGACGAATTAGCTTCAAATTTCAATCGAAAAATAAACGAAAATCACATCAAAAAACAAGCAAATTCCAAACCTAGAAACTGACGAATTCGCTTTCAATAGATAGTAAACACATTCAAACAAATAAACGAAAATCACATCAAAAAATTCGCAAATTCAAACCTAAAAATCAACGAATTAGCTTTAACATTCAAACTCAAACAAATAAACGAAAATCACATAAAAAAAAAACGCAAATTCAAACCTAAAGTCTAACAAATTAGCTTAAAAAAGACAGAAATTAAACCTCTAGGGTTTGGTTCGAAGATTCGCTCATCGACAATTCAACTTCGAAGCCTTTAATTATTCGCCAAACCTAGATTTGATTGAAGCTCTTCGATTCGTTTCTTCAATGTGAAGACGAAATTCATGGAATGAGTGAGAGGCGAGATTGAGAGATAGAAAGGAGGGGAATGAAGGGAGAGGCGAGATTGAGTGAGAGAAAGAAGGGGAATGAGGGTGAGAGGCGACGTTGAGTGAGAGAAGGGGATTGAAGGGTTAGGGTTTGAGGAAAGGGTTAGGACAAAAATAAGAAGGAAAAGGGGGGAGGCCGGGTATATACGGGAAGTGGGTTAAATTAAAATAGGGTTTTTATTGCTGGGCTTGGGCTGAAGCTTTGTAATTGTTGTTGGATTATTTGCTGCGGTTCAACCGCAGCAAATAGAATAAAAACCCGCAGCAAAAACTTTAACTGCAGCAAATTATTTTGTGTTGAAATCATCAACAAGTATTTGCTGCGGTTCTTTAAAAATGTCAAAAAACCGCAGCAAATGTGGGCAGCAAAATCCATTTTTTCTACTAGTGTATATATATACAATATCAAAAACATATAAGTATGAATTATTATGAAGAACATACACTTTATTCTTTGAATCTTCTTCTACATCAACAACATCTTTCGGTTGAATAACCAGTTTAGTCTTTCCAGCCTTAGTAGTCCTCCCTTTCTTACGCTTGACACCTTCTTCAGCAACATCTTCACCTTTCATTTCCTTCAGAAAACGTTGTTTCCTTCCTTCTTTATTTTCATCAACACCACTAATATCAGCTTTCAATTTCTTCTTAGAAAGAAATTTAACCTTTTTACTGCTCTTTTGATTAAGCAAATCAGACAAAGTAACATCATAATTATCATCATCAACATCATCATCCTTCTCTTCTTTATGTTCCTCAACTACTACATTTCTAGAAATCTCACAATCACCACCAGAAACTTCAGCACTATGATCAATGACACCTATTTCAGTGTCCTTCGAATCTTTAGATGTAACTCCTTTAGGATCCACAACTTCAACAAATACTTCACCAACAATAACATCATTTACATAATTATCACAATCAACACCAGACACCATAGCATTCTCATCAGCAACTACTTCGAAATCAACAACTGCTTTACCACCAACACCACCAACATTATCACTACTAAATTTTACTTCATCAATTCCTTTTGAAGAAGAAGTAGCATTGACAGAAGACTCAACATCACCACTTAACATCTCAGCATTTTCATCAACAGCAACTAATTCAATAGAAACAAATAAATAAAACAAAAATTCAGAGATAACAAAGAAATAAAAAACTAAAATATCAATAACATAAGAAAATTAGGGTTAAAATATCAAATAAAAGATTACAAAAATTAAAATTCAACAAAGTTATAAAATCAATTCAACAAACATAATATACATCAACAACATAATCTACATCAACATACAGTAATTTAAAATCATGAACAAAACATCAATTCCAACAACTTACTAGAAACACTTAAAAGATGAAAAACGAAAAACAATAAACAATGTAACAAACAAAAACACTGAATTCTAACAAATGAACATCAAATAACACAATAAAATCACAAAAATTTCTTCAAAAACATAATATAAACACAATTGAGTGAAATAACAAAATTAAACCACACAATTCAATGAAAATAACAAAATTAAAGCAAAACGAAAAAACTAATAAATAAAATAACATAAATCTACTAATAAACATCAAAATTTACCAAAAAATAGTTCAGAATTTTAACCCAAGTCGTCGATATTTCGAACCACAGTAGAACCTTTAGGGCCTCCTTTATAGAAACACTTCACTTTGGCATTATGTAACACAAAAATAAAGAAAATTACATATTTCTGAGTAAGAAAATGAAAAAAAGTAAGAGAAAATGGAAGTAGAAGAGAGAGAAAAAATAAATAATTTGAAAACGCAAGAAATTGAACAAGGTTAATGAAGAACAAAAAAAAATGGCGGTTATGGGAAAAAAATAAAACAAAAACTTCATTGCGCATTTGGGCTTCGACTTCACGCCTAACGTCTTCCTTTTGGGCTATTAACATATGGGCCTGCCACCCACTAAATTGAAAATGCGGCAGGCCACATATAAGAATTTGGCTATTACGACACACTTAGATAATTTTCTTCACTTAGAAACTCACACAAACACTCACTTATTTATGATATAACTCAAATGACTTGGATGCACAAATGAACTTCTGACTCTTTCTTATTTATACTGGTAGTAAACACTATAGCACAACTATTCATTTTGTGGCTTTAACATTTAGTGATAAATGCCCATGCAAACTTATACTGCGTAAACCAACTTTCACATAAGGCTCTTCATATATGTCAAAGTCTTTCGCCTGCTTGCACACAAGGGCGGAGCCAGAAATTCGAGGTGGGCACCGGACAACCGTACAAAATTGCGGATTGTCGGATCAACGACAATCAAATAAGTTAATGTTACAAAATGATAATGCATGCCATACACTCAGTACTTTGATAAGTGTTCGCTTTTTTGGAGAAAAAAAAACTTGCAATGCTTTTGGAAAACGGCTATTTCACCATATACCCTTATACTATTGCGAAATGCACCATATACCCTCAATGATTCTGAAATGCACCATGTGCCCTTGAATATTTAACTATATTCACAAGTTACCCTTATTTTTCTAAATTTACTTCAATTAGCTTCTAATTAAGAAATTAAATCAAATAAACTATTGCATAATGCACCATAGACCCTTAATATTTCTGAAATGCATCATGTGCCTTTAAACGGATTCAACATTCAAAATCAAATGTGAACAGTTTAACATAACAAGTTAACAAAATAAAAAGTAACAATCCAACTTCAACATTCAACAATCCAAATTATCCAACATCAAGTAATTCAAGTCATCATTCATCAACAATCCAACATCCTAATTAAAATTTTGAAACAAATTCATAATTTAAATCAAGTATCAAATGAAAAATCTTAAAAATTAAAAAAAAAAAAAAGAAAGCAAACAAATTGGTGGCTAGCGGAGTGGCAGCAGGGTTGAGTCCTATGGGCGGACTGTCGGTAGCAACGGCGAGCGACAACTCAGACGAACAGCGACGACGGAACTCGGAGAGGGTGGTTAGATTAAGATTTAGACAATTGAACCTTTAATTTGAATTGAGTTAGAGAGATAAAATTAAAATAAGAGTTTGTTTTTTTTTTTGAAGTGTGTTTCACAGACAGAAACGCATGACCTTTTCTTTGTTTTTTTTTCTTAATAATTAAAGCTGATTTTTTTTATTTAATTAGTATGCACGTGCATAGGGGTGTCCTAAGGTGGGTCCGCCAATGCTTGTACAGGGTGGCAAATTGGCGATAGGAAGCTTGAATTATTATCCTAGCTATTGAAAATTTACGCTTTTGCATTAATTATGGAGTCGTAATATTTAACCATTAGAGTAGGAGTTTTATTTTAACAAGATCAAGTAATTAAAACTTACCTTTTGATTTCAAGAGATCATGAGATGATTGATATCCCACCCGCACTTGTGGTCCAAATGTATCATGCATCATCCATTCATCCTATCGTATGTATAAACCCTAGTCTTTTTTTAAAAAAAAAAAAACCTCAATCCATTAACAAGAGCGCCAAATTCAAACTTTTCCAACTTCATCGCTACTTCTCGTAGACTACTAGTTCTCCCTCTCTTTCTGTTGAATGATTTAGAGTATATGTATGATACATCCAATTTTATTCTCTCATAATCAAAGTTTCAAAAGAGTTAGTTTCCTCAAAAGCTCATCATCATTTTCACTATATTCAACTTTCTAGTTATATACTTGTTCTTCATTGTTCTTTGTTGATTAGAGCATCATCCAAGAAGTTATTCTTCTTTGTATCTCAAAAAATTATTTCATGAAACCCATGCTCTTGTGATAGGGGTGAAATATAGTTTTTAGGAAAGTGAGTACACGCCTCGAAGGTTCTCTATTCGTTGTTATTTTTTTGTTTTCAAAGAGCAATTTCCCTAACAATCTAAAAACTATATTCCTGTTTGCAAAAATGGCCACCATTAGAGAATTGACTACAAATTTCAATAAGTTAGACAAGTTTGAGGGTGTTGGTTTTCGACGTTGGCAAAAGAAGATGCACTTTGTTCTCACCGCACTTGGAGTGGCCTATGTTTTGTCAACCCCGAAACCAATGGAGGAGGACAACGAAACCTTGGAGACTACAAGGACAAGAAGCAGGTGGGAGAATGACGATTATATTTATCGTGTCCACATCTTGAATGTTATGTCTGATGATCTTTTTGATATTTATCAATTTTATGAATCCGCAAAAAGTTTATGGAATGATCGAGTCTAAGTATATGCAAGAGGATGCTTCTAGTAAGAAATTCCTTGTAAGTAACTTCAATAGTTATTGCATGGTAGACTCAAAGAGTATTATGGATCAATTTCATGAATTGCAAAGGCTTGTTGGCAATTTTAAACAACATGATATCAATGTTGGTGAAACTTACATAGTGTCTTCAACAATTGATAAGTTACCACCATCATGGAAAGATGTAAGAAATTCTTTGAAACATAAGAAAGAGGATATAAAATTAGAACAATTGGGTTCTCATCTTCGTATTGAAGAGGGAATTCAGTTGCAAGATGGACAAAAGGATGCAAATCCTAGTTCTACCACCGTTAACATGGTAGAGGATGATAAGTCTAAGGGTTCTTCAAACCCAAAGAAGAGGAGTAATGACTCCAAAAGTGACAATAAGGGCAAAAAGGTTAAATATGAAAAGACTCCACAACGTGGATGTTGGATTTGTGGCAAGCCCGGTCACTTCAAGAAAGATTGTACCATTTGGAAAAGGAGGATGATCAAGAAGAAGGGAAGTGGCAACTCTAGCCAATCCCAAGAGAGGCAAGGTAATGCTTGTGCACAAATATCACTTAACTCATCTTTAGATTATGTGTGTGTGATTTCTGAAATCAATTATGTGCAGGATGATTGTTCATGGTTTATCGATTCGGGAGCATCAAGACATGTGTGCAAGGATAAATCTCTATTCAAAACTTTTCATGAAGTTGGAAATGGAGAAATGCTCTACATGGGAAATGATTCTACGGCAAAAGTTCTAGGTGTAGGACAAGTAGAATTGTTGTTTAGTTCCGGGAAAACTCTTACTTTAAGAGATGTTGTTTATTCTCCGGAACTTAGGAAGAATTTAGTCTCCGGTGCTACTTTGAATCGATTAGGCTATAAAATGGTATTTGAATCAGATAAGTTTGTATTGTCTAAAGGTGGTAGCTTTGTAGGACTTGGTTATCTTTGTGATGGAATGTTTAAACTTAGTATTTGTAATACTTTGAAAGACAATGTGGGTTTTTTAAATGATGACTTGGACATGTTAATTATAGAAAGCTTTATCATATGTCTAAGCATGATTTGATACCTCCTTTCAATCAAAACATAGAGAAGTGTAAATCATGCATGTTGTCAAAGATCACAAGAAAACCATTTCCTAATTGTGTTGAAAAGAATACTACTTTGCTCATTTTGGTGCATAGTGATTTGTGTGATTTTCATAGCACACCTTCCTTGGGTAACAAAAAGTATTTAGTAACATTTATTGATGATTATTCAAGATTTTGTTATATCTACTTATTGTTTTCTAAGGATGAAGCCCTTGACAAGTTTAAAATCTACAAAAATGAAGTAGAATTGCAAATAAATGACAAAGTTAAAAGGCTAAGAACCGATAAAGGTGGTGAATACTATAATCCAAGTTATTTCCAATCAATAGGAATTATACATGAGACAACCACGGCCTATACACCACAACAAAATGGTGTTGCAGAAAGAAAGAATAGGACTTTGCAAGAAATGGTGAAAACCATGTTATCCTATTCGGGTTTGAGTGAAGGTTTTTGGGGTGAAGCTGTTTTGACAGCTTGTTATATATTAAACCGTATTCCTATGAAAGGAAATGTGGTAACCCCATATAAGCTTTGGTGAAAAGGAAACCAAACTTGAATCATTTCAAAGTTTGGGGATGTAGGGAAATTGTAAAAGTACCGGAACCTAAACGTAAGAAGTTGGGTGAAAGCGGTGTTGAATGCATCTTTATAGGATATGCTAGTCATAGAAAATCCTATAGGTTCTAGTTATAGAACAAAATGACTTTTGGTCGGTTCATACCACTATAGAGTCAAGAGATGCAATTTTTGATGAAACTAGATTTTCATCAATGCCTAGACCAAAGGATGTAATTCCTAGTATCAATGCTCAAGCACTTGATCAAGGTACATTTGATCAAGGTTTGGAAGTTCAATCTCAAATTGATAATGAGGCATCAACCTCAACTCAACCAAGGAGAAGCAAAAGGGCAAGAAAAGAAAAATCTTTTGGCCCGAATATTCATGTATATTTGATTAAAGGATCAAGGGAAGATATCTCCAAAAAGTTTCAATACATTTTAATGTAGAGGATGATCCTTCAACCTATGATGAGGCAATGAGGTCTCAAGATTCTCCATTTTGGAAAGAAGTAATTAATGATGAGATGGACTCAATCTTGGGAAATAATACTTGGATTTTAGTCGATTTATCTCCAAAGTGTAAACCAATCGGATGCAAATGGATCTTCAAAAAGAAAATGAAGATTGATGGAACTATTGATAAGTTGAAAGCCCGGCTTGTGGCTCAAGGGTTTACTCAAAAACCGGGTATCGATTACTTTGATATATATGCACCCGTTGCAAGAATCTCCACTATAAGGTTACTAATAGCCCTTGTGGCAGTTCGTAATCTTGCGATCCATCAAATGGATGTTAAGACAGCGTTCTTGAATGGAGAATTAGAAGAAGAGGTTTACATGAAGCAACCGGAAGACTTTGTCATTGAAGGACAAGAACATAAAGTTTGCAAACTAGTTAAATCTTTATATGGGCTAAAGCAAGCACCAAAACAGTGGCATCAAAAGTTTGATGAGGTAGTATTGTCCAACGGATTCAAATTGAATATTTCGGACAAGTGTTTGTATAGTAAATTTGATGACAACGGTAAAGGAGTCATCATTTGTCTATATGTTGATGACATGTTGATTTTTGGAACGGATTTAGCACAAGTAGAGTTGACTAAATCCTTTCTATCGTCTCATTTTTCCATGAAAGATATGGGGGAGGCGAATGTCATCTTGGGAATAAGAATCAAGAGAGAAGACGGAAATTTAGTCTTGTCACAATCTCATTACATTGAAAAAGTTCTCAAAAAGTTCAATGTCAATGAGACCGCTCTTGTTTCAAGTCCTATGGATCCTAGCATAAAGTTATTACCTAATGAAGGTAGTGCAGTTTCTCAACTTGAATATGCAAGGGTTATAGGATGCTTAATGTATGCAATGACAAGTACAAGGCCAGATATCGCCTTTGCGGTTGGTCAATTGAGTAGATTTACTCATAATCCTAGTATGGAACATTGGCAAGCTATTCGTCGTGTATTGAAGTACTTGAAGAAAACCATAGATTTTGGTTTGTCTTACAAGGGTCATCCTTCAGTTGTAGAAGGATTTTCTGATGCAAGTTGGATCTCCAATAGAGATCATTCTTCCATTATGGATGGGTATTTCTATTTGGGGGAGGTGCAATATCTTGGACTTCCAAGAAACAAACTTGCATAGCGGACTCTACTATGTTATCGGAGTTCATAGCATTGCATTCCGCCGGTAAAGAGGCAGAATGGTTGAGAAATCTCATGTATGAGATTCCTTTGATTCCAAAGCCGATTTCTCCTATTGTAATTCATTGTGATAGTAGTACGAGTTTGGCAAGAGCATATAGTCAAACATATAACGGTAAGTCTAGACACGTTGGTGTTAGACATAGTTATATAAGAGGACTTATCAAAGATAGTGTGATCACAATTGACTATGTGCATACTAATTTCAATCTAGCGGATTGCTTCACAAAAGCACTAGCTAGAGAGAAAGTTGAAAGGATGGCAATCGGTATAGGATTGGAGCCCTTAGTTAATCACAAGTGAAAGAAACTTAACTTGATTCCAATATTACATTGAGACTCAAGTTCAATAAGTTTAATTCTCTTACATTGATGATTGGGAACTTGTTTATTCATCCAAGGTAAAGTTCCGGACTGTGAGTTAAAAGAGGTTGTTTATCTTAATAGATCTTGACATTGTGCTTTGTCACAGGAGCATGTTAAGAGATCTACCTATGTAAATGCGAAGTTTGGCCGCTTCAAGAAGCTAAGGGGCGTAGCTTTGATGCATTTATGAATAGATACGGGACACATGGCTAAAGTGTCAAGTTATTAATGAAGAACAAGTAATTTATCTTGTGTGTATGATATCTTCAAGTTTCCATTATGTATTAAATTGGTTCAATTGTTTTACAACACCATGAGATACTGATTCTTGAAATGTGTATTATACTAGGTGAAAGTTCAAGTCCTTGTACACTTTCATTGATGCGTAAGATTGTATATGTGTTGATGATGATAATGATATTTTCATAATTTATATACTCTAAATGGGGGAGAAATGTTGAATGATTTAGAGTATATGTATGATACATCCAAGTTTAATTTTTGATAATTTACATGGCAAAGGTGAGTTAAGTTGTCAAAGAAAAGTATAGTAAGCAAGTAGCAAGTCGCGGCTCGCGACCAAAGAGTCGCACCTCGCAACAAAGGGTTGTGTCCCTTCATGCTTTATAACATATATGATATATATATGTGTTGGATGGCAGAAAAAGGAAGTTACATCATTTTATTCTCTCATAATCAAAGTTTCAAAAGAGTTAGTTTCCTCAAAAGTTCATCATCATTTTCACTATATTCAACTTTCTAGTTATATACTTGTTCTTCATTGTTCTTTGTTGATTAGAGCATCATCAAAGAAGTTATTCTTCGTTGTATCTCAAAAACTTATTTCATGAAATCCATGCTCTTGTGATAAGGGTGAAATATAATTTTTAAAAAAGCGAGTACACGCCTCGAAGGTTCTCTATTCGTTGTTATTATTATTTTTTTTTAAGAGCAATTTCCCTAACACTTTCCACCGTCAAACCCTTCAATAACCCTTTCTTTCTCCAACACAGTTATTCTCCTCTCGTAATCATGGGTGGCCAAACTCGAAACAAAGAACAAAAGAAAGAAACCAGCAACACTTCTCCTCCTTCTCCTACTCCTACCCAACACCACAACCTCCTACTACTACCCTTGGATCATCACTAATTCCCATAATTAACAAACTCCAAGACATTTTTTCGCCACTCGGTTCCAAAAACCTTTCCAACATTCCACTCCCTCATGTCGCTGTTGTCGGCTCTCAAAGTAGTGGCAAGTCCAGCGTACTCGAAGCCCTCGTTGGTCGTGACTTTCTCCCTCATGGCTGTGTGACATTTGTACTCGTCGTCCACTTATCCTACAGCTTGTTCGCCGTGCTAAATCTACTGCTACTAATAACAATGACAGTAATACTAATAATGCTGCTACTAATGGTGGTGATACTGCTAGTGTTGATGGTGATAGAGAGTGGGGAGAGTTTCTGCATTTTCCTAACACTATTTTCCATGATTTCGCTCGTATTCGTAGCGAAATTTAGGTATATGATATTACTAGTGTTGTATTATCATATGGTACTTTCTCTGCTTACAATCAGTCGCATCATTTCCTTTGGCACACATTTTAAGAACGAGATTTAGGTAGAACGTTGCGACTAATTGTTAGCGAAGGAAGTATTGTTCGATTTGCTTGTTTTTTTTAATGATTAGGGGAAATTCTGATTGATTTATCAATAATAGATAGTATCAATTCTATTCCTCATATTTGTATTAAATTAGAAATTTCGCAGTTATTATAGATGATGATTTGAAATGTTTTGATTACCGTTAAAATGCCTTTAGGGCTTAATTGTTTGATGTTTGTAGGTTTCTCATGAGAATTTCTCCGTACTTGTTTTGTAGTCTGCTTAAGATGTGTATTTTTAATTGACCGTTATTATTTCCAGTTGGTTTATAAGGCAGTAATTAAAATGTTTAGCACTTCTAATTTGTTGTAGTTAGTGAATGAATCTACAATTTAACCATATTCCTTCGATAACTGACGCTCCCTCCGGTTTAGATGCTCTTTTTGTTCCATTATAGCGATATGATGAGTTTTTGTTTGATTTGTGTACTTGTCAACTTTCTTAACCTTTAATTTGTACTTGTACATAATTAGATATATTAGGGCGTCTTGGACATTAGGGAGCAAATGGAGAGTCTAACATATCATCTACCAACTAATAATTCTAATTGAAATAATAGATTATGAGAATTGAGATTTGATCAATAAGAATAGATTTACTTCCATATATGTTTCATTCTATTTGCCTGCGTTAATATATTTTTTTTCAGAAATTGTGCTTCTTATCTTCTCACTTTCTTGTATGATACTTGAACTTTATATAGTCAAACACTGAATTTTGTTCTACCAACAAAAATAATGTAGCTTGTTTCCAAAGCGTCAATAAAAAGCTACTTCATATGGTTTATTTGGATTGATCCAAGGAAACTATACATTTTATACCCTTGATGGCCTCTTTTGTATACCATAATAAGTGGCAATAATGTTGTTGCATCTTTATGTTATCTGTATTTAGAAAGAGAGTGAGTGATAGCTTAGTCGCTTAATATTTAGAAAGCATAATGCTTGTGGTCGCATTATCATGTATAGTTCGTCTCTACTCCTAAACTGACTTGATAAAGGTTTTTGGTGGTATTCAATGGGAATGAATATGTACGAAGAAACCCGTATTACCACATGATTTAAGTTTTTATTTATTAGCATGGTAATGATTATTCTCTAGAATTTGCATATAAGCTCATCATCATTTATGCCATCCATTTCGACTTGAAAAATTAGCAATATCCATGCACTTGCAGGCAGAAAAAAACAATGGAGTTTCAGACAAACCAATAAGACTAAAGATTTCTTCTCCAAATGTTCTCAACATGACATTAATTCATCTTCCTGGAATCACCAAGTTCCTTGGGGAGATCAACCTACTGACATTGAAACAAGGATTCGGAAGATGATAATGGGCCATATTAGGCAAGTAAACTGTATTATTTTAGCAGTTTGTCCTGCTAATTCTGATTTGGCAACTTCTGATGCTATTCAGATGACCAATGAAGCTGATCCTCAGGGTATTTTATCTGATCATTTGAAACTTCGATGCCTGATTGCTTGTTGCACTTTTATGTAATTCGAATTTAATTAAGGGTTATTGATTTAGAAACTTGAAATTGCTTGTGCTTTGACAGGTGTCAGGACAATTGGAGTACGAAACTATCCCAACTTTCATATAGAATTATTAAAAATAAATATATGCCGCATAAATACTTGCTTTATTGTTTAATTAGTTGCATTGATTTGATTTTGATAGTATTTCATTTGTTATATTTCAACCTGATTCTTTGTACATTTTGAAAAATATAGATATGGTTTGTGTAGTCTCAATTTGTATTTTCAATTTATTATCATTAACTTTATTATCTCCTACATAAAAATATATATATATTTATATAATTATATGTATACTCCAAGTAAGATATGTGAATCCTATAAAAAGAAAGAAAAAAAAGGGTAACATATGTGAAATGGTAAATGTGAATAATGAAATATCATAGGTCTTTGTAACTTAAAAAATAAATATTATTGCTGCCTGCAGAGGAGGTTTTAGTAATTGAGTTATGCTCCTGAAGTCCTGATATCTGAATCTTGATACATAGCTACTTAGCCTAAAATCATTTGTTTCAAAAAATGTCATCTCTTTATTGAAAGATAAGTATCTTTGGTTCACCATTACCAAGTTTAGTGTTATTTATTTATTTATTTTAAAGTAGGACAATTAATATCAAACTTATACTATTATTAAAGATGCATCATGCATGATTCTTGTACGGAGTTTAATTGTCGAACTAGTAAAATTGGGTTTGACCAAAGCGCTTGCATATTCATACTTGATAAATGTATTTGATGGCAACTTATTATGTGGTCTCGGGAGTATATTTCAAAATATACTCCTGGGCGCGTTTCCCACACGCACTTACTCTCAAAATTGATATGCAATTTACATTAGTGTAATATTCAATTTTCAAAGTGTAATATTCATACTTCAGAGTGTAATATTCATATTTCATAAAGTAATATTTTAGTTGTGAAGTCAATATTAATTGTTTAAGTGATTCTTATTTCGAATACTATGAATCAAATCCTGTTAAAGAAGAGTTTTATGATCATATTTGAACATGTCATATTTATAATTAAATTCATAAATTCCTCTCTTTTGAATTATTTGTTCTCTTTATGGATCTTCAAGTTTGTTTTAATAGTGAATGTTTAATGGTAATTTGGAATACCAAAATTTTTCATTTTTTTTTCAACACTAAAGATCCATTTTCTATTGCAAAATATTCATATCACAATGAGTAAAATAGTCAGAAATTTTGATTTGCAATATTCAATTTTTAGTGTAATATTCATTATTGAATGTCTAATATTCTTTATTGAATGTGTAATATTCACTTTCTTTGATCATCTTCCATTTGCATATAATCTCTGTTTTCATTATGTAATATTCGTTTCTGAATGAGTATTATTTATTTTTTGAACAAGTAGTATTCATTTTTTGAATATGTGATTCAATATTCATTTATAACCATGTAGTATTCATTTTCCTTGTTCGTCTTCCATTTGCATGTTTTCTTGTTTGCAAGATTTCACCTAAAAAAAACGTGAAATTTAATATTCATTCCAAGTTACAAAAATGAATAACACGTCCCAAAGTTTAAATTAAATGAAGTTTCCTTAACTTTTATAAACTAATATAGATTTCAAAAAAGTGAATATCACATCACAAAAAAATGAATATTCCTTTCAAATAAAGATTTTACAATGTAATATTGCATTTGTCATAAGGTAATATTCATTGCAGAGAACACAAATATTGCATTGTGGAAAATGAATATTACATTCTGAAAAATGAATATTGCATAGCAAAATACAAACATTATAATGTGAGAACAAAATAATACGGAATATTAAGTTTTTTAATGATCTATTAAGAAATAAACAATTTCAGAAATAAAAAATGCAGTATAAGTGAATATTTACAATATTTTTCAAAAAGATAAAAAACATACCTTCTTGTTGATAGAGTTTGTTAATTTTGCTCGAAAGTAATTTTGAATTTGAAGTTTTTTTTATCAAATTCTGAAAATATTATCAACGAATAGAAGCTTTGTTGTAGAAATTTGAGTGGGTAAAATGATAAAGAGTGGAAAACATAGAAGAGAGAAAATTGGGCAAACAAAATGAATTGAAAAAAAAAAGATGAATAAGGTGTATATATAGAATAGTTATATAGAGTATATTTGAAAATATACTCATGGGAGTATAGTATACTAATTGGTATTTGATGATTTGACAGGGCCGGGGCTGAGGTTTTGGAGGCCCTATTCAAATTTTTAATACAAGGCCCTTGAATCTAAAAAATAATAAAGATAATTAAGATTGGAAAAGTGAAGAAGAATTAATGGGGGTTTCACTGTTTTAGATCTAAGAGAAAGGAGAAGAAGAGGAAAAGCTAAAAGTGAAGAAGAATTAATGGGGGTCGGATTTTAGTGTTTTAGAACTAAGAGAAAGGAGAAGAAGAGGAAAAGTTAGAAGTGAAGACCAATTAATGGGGGCCGGTTTTTAGTGTTTTGGATCTAAGAGAAAGGAGAAGAAAAGGAAAAGACATCCTTTTAATGAGTAATAGGTAAAAAAATTGACAAAAATAAAAAACACGTGCAGCAAGATTCGAACCTTGGTTCTCAAGTTACAAAGCAACTCCTCATACCACTGAGCCAACTTTTATTATAACATCTAGTATAAATAATATATATTTAGTAATTTGAGGCCCTCTGAAACCACGAGGCCCTGTGCGGTCGCGCAACTCGCGTTGGCCAAGTGTCGGCCATGTGATTTGATTGTATATGACATACAAAAACCATGCTAATTATAAGTTTATAATACTTAATTATGTGCCAATCATCAATATGAAATCAAATTTAGTTTATTTTTTAAAAAATGTAACCCAAATGAAACAATGTTAATTACTCCATCCATTTCATTTTATTCTTTACGTTTCATTTATATACGTTTGCCAATGTAAATTTAAACACAAATAATAGTCAAAGCATGGTTTGTGAATAGTGCCCAGAGTTAAAACGTAAAAAATAAAACGGATGGAAAATAAATTTGGTGCTCGTTTGGTTGCCCTCAATGTCCATAAGAATTGACAGTTCCCATAATTTATCAGTAGGGGAAGTTGTATAGTTACCTTTAATTCCTCAAAATGTAGGAATTTTAGAATCAACATGATTTCTATATATCCATGCTGTAGAGCAAAACTCTAAGATATGGCAGCTATGTGCTTGCCTCAATGTAGAGAAAAGCTCTAAGATATGGCAGCTTTGTGCTTGCCTCAATGAAACAGTAAAGATGAAGAAAGATGATAACTTTGGTAGGTGAAAATAAGAATGATGTTGTATTGTGTATTGCGGCATTTACAGTACTATATATACACCACAATCCCTAGAGATTCTATTACAATGTTTCTTGGATCATGAGCCAATGATAGGTCAACTTAATGGACTGAACAAAACAAACAAAGGCCCAATCCTGTTTCTTGTTTATATTGTATCTATGTTATATTATCTACCATATTATATACCATATTATATACCTCCTTCTACACATGCAATGGAATTAAAAAACCAGCCTAACTCTTGGTGTTTGTAGATTCCTGCATACACTGACAAATAAAATTACATTATTATCCCTTAAAATTTTTGCCTTTGAAGCTAAATTTGTTAGAATGCATGGGAATTGCATATAGTGTATCAAATAAAACATCAAAAATGTAAGAAAGTACCTTATATATATATTTGTGAAATAGCTCCTTTTAAAAATTTTTTGTTGTGGATTGGTGCCTTAAACAAAATGTTTTTTTTTGCAAGCTGACACTTTTGCTCGTTTTCAGGCGTTGACCGCCAGTGTTTTTCGTTGACTTTGTTAATTTGGGTGATGGTTAACAGTTTATATATATATGTAATTGCACCTTTTTCATCACTTTTACTCTATTCTTAATTATGACATACATATAATAACCACTACCCAATCTTACCAACCACCACTACACTTTTACCACCANTTGGTGCTTGGGAACTGGGAGACTTTTTGTCATAATGTCTTCCAGTGGATGAGTGGTAGAAAACATATTTAGGAGTTATGTGGCCTTTAGAGACTTTGTCTCTGATAAAATGGCAATCCACCTCAACATGCTTGGTTTTTTCATGCTGTATTGGGTTGACATCAATAGAGATGGTAGCTTGATTATCACAATTAACAATGACAGGTGACAAACCCTTCAAACCCAAGTCTTTGAGCAGTTGTGTGAGCCATGTTACCTCACAGGTAGCCAGTGCAAGAGCTCTGTATTCTGCCTCTGCAGTGGACCTTGCTATAACACGTTGTTTCTTAGTTTTTTTAGATATGAGAGAGTTTCCCAGCAACACACAGAAACCAGTTGTTGATTTTCTAGAGATAGGACAACTAGCCCAATCACTGTCAAAGTAGGCTGTGAGAACTGCAGCTGATTTTGAGGCTAATAAAATGCCTTGACCTGGTGACTGATTTAGGTATCTTAGGACTCTTTTAGCAGTTTGCATGTGTGCTGTTGTAGGTTTTTGCATGAATTGACTCAAGGTATGCACACTAAAGGCTATATCAGGCCTGGTGATGGTCAGATATATTAGCTTTCCCATCAAGTGTTGATAGTTATGTGGATCAGACAATGGAGTGCCTTGATCATGAGTTAACTTGGCATGTGAGTCATAGGGAATTTTTAGTGGTTTAGCCTTGTCCAGGTGATAGTCCTGCAACAAATCCATAGTGTACTTCTTCTGAGATATGAATATCCCTTGTGAGCTTTTGTGAACTTCCTATCCCAAGAAGTAACTAATTGCCCCCAAATCCTTCATGTGAAATTGTGAGTGCAAGAACTTCTTAGTTTCAGCAATCATGTGTGCATTGTTGCCTGCAACCAACAAATCATCCACATATACCAATACAATCACTACTGATTTATGCTTTCTTTTGATAAATAAGGAATAATCAGCCTTAGATTGCACAAATCCACACTACAATAATGCACTTGACAATTTTGTAAACCACTGTCTTGGAACCTGTTTCAGTCCATAGAGAGATTTCTTTAGCTTGCACACTTTGTTAGGATTTCCCAATGCAAAGTCATGCTCCCCCTGTCCTACATGCATTCTTTTTCCTGGACCAAGATATCCTTTTGGAAGTGTCATGTAGACATCTTCAATTAAATGTCCATGAAGGAATGCATTCTTCACATCCATTTGAGAGACTTCCCAATCATGCATTGCAGCTACTGCCAAGAGGGATCTAACTGTGGTCATTTTGGCAACAGGAGCAAAGGTTTGCTCATAATCTATCCCTTCTCTTTGTCTGCAGCCAAATATAACCAATCTAGCTTTCTCTCTTTCAATTGATCCATTTGAATTGTATTTTGTTCTGTAAATCCACTTGCACCCTATAGCTCTCTTTCGTGGAGGCAGTTTTGTGATAATCCAAGTGGAGTTTGTTTCCAATGCTTTTAGTTCCTGATTCATAGCATCCACCAAGAAAGCATGATTAACAACAATAAAAAAGAGAATAGAGAAAAGAAGATATTACTTGAATTGATGAAATTGCCAAAACAATGCCAAAAGAACCAAAGTCGAGAATGTATGTCAAAAAAAAAAAAACTAAGGAGAACTAAAAGCTTTTTCTAAAACAACTGATATTGAAGTATGCGTGTAGAAGTTAGAATGAAACTCCTAAAAAAACTTATTTAGATGCTAGGAGTATGAAGAGTTGTCTACATCAAATAAGAGGCCGCAACCAGGGTGTGGCATGTGATATTATGTAACACCCTGGATTTTCCTTAACTTCCTACTTCCTAATTTTTCCGGAAAACATGTTAAACTAATAGATATGACATTTATTAAACTACTATATATAGAAAAATCAAAGTATTACCGCCACTGTGAGAACGACTAAGGCATTTATCAAAGTACTACAGCGGAAGTCTTTAAAACCAAAACAATTTAATGCTAAACTTCAAACAACTTTAAAATAAAATCAACTTTAAATTTATTACACTTCGAACTGTAATAATGGCCCTTTAAAACCAAACCAAAATTAATAATCAGAAATCTTTCAAAATCCCAAACAATCAAATAAACGTTAGTCTCTGAAAGCAAATGAAATAAGATAAAACTACAACCACATCAAGCGCTCTCACTCCATCCCATCATGAAATGACTTATGCCCACTTGTACCTGCAACTTTCCTTTTTCTAGACAACTACTCACCACAAGTGGGTCAATGTAGGGCCAAGTCCAAGACAAAGCCATGCACACAAAGCAAACAGTCAGCAAAGTTGAGTACATAACTACTAAAGACTATGCAATAACAAGAAGAAATAAAACATGCACTCAACTTACCTTTGACAACCTTCTAACCTGTACATGGACTCAACAAAATTATTATTATATTTAACTTTTGGATTTGGCATCGAACGGGTTTCCTTTCCTTTAAAATCGGCCTATTGGGCACCAACTTGGGAGCAACTCCAAGAAGGTATTATCTATGTCACACGAGGTGACGGATATCTAGCGCATTTATAATATAAAAGAGTACAACCTCTTGTACTTCAATTTGAAGTCATAGATCACTATTCCATACGACTCCCTCCATTGTTCATACTCAAGGTATATACGTTCCAAGAGTTTTGGTGCGAATCCTCTTACACTTTACGTGATTTAACAGGTTTAACATTGTTATGACTCTCATGCAACATCACAAAAAGACATGCATACAAACAAGCAACCATATTCATTATCTTTACTTTAAGGTGATTCCAAATTAACTTAGGTGAGTCCTTTAATTAAGCTGAACCTCCTATACCACACATTAACTGTGAGTGGCTAACAACTTACTTTCTTCTTGACCACACATTAAAGTGAGTGGTATTATAACTTACTTTCTCCTTGACTACACATTAAACTGTGAGTGGTATTATATGTATAAATAATTGCTCATTACTTCTATTAATCATGTGAACAAATTCACGACTACCTTTCTTGTTGATTAAGTATCTAATCAACTTAGACTTAACTTCTTTCCTTTATTCATAAAACTGTTGGCCAAACTATACTGATCCGAACATTCCAATTCAAGCTTATGAAAATTAAACTTTCTATTTAACATGGAATGTCATTAAACATTAAAACATGCTACTAACAACTTGTCATGCATATAAATTCATGATCCAAAACACGCATATAAGATTCATGTAAACAATAATTTCTCAAGCATGCACTCTAAACTCCTATGTTTGCCTTTAGTACTTACGTACCTTGTAAAATAATTGTGCTCCGCCACAACAACCTTAACTAACTTCTAAATTTGGAAACTTTGTCCAAACATTCCTTATTTGGTCTGTATTCAATTCCATACTTCAATTTTCTTTTCTACTGCAATTCTACTTAGTTTTCGGGACTTAATTATACTTTATAAAACCTTAATAAAATTTTCATGCCACTTTAGAAAAGTGGATAGCAATATAAACTTATCAAAACTCCTTGAAAACTTCCGAAAATGGCACAAATCGATCGTATAATATATTACCTTACTTACATGATTAATTTATGCTATTTACATACTTTAAAAAGTTGTTTAATTAATGTATAAAATCTGGACAGCATGTTAAACATGCTTAAAACCACTCTTAAACATCATAAAACATACTAAAATTTATATATTTCATCATAGAGTTGATGTGTGATCATACTAGTGCGATTTGGACACTTTAAACTCAATTTAACTTGTTTTTATTAAAATTTCAGATTTATTTCTAAACTTTAAAGTCATGAAAACTTATGAAAACACCATGATTTCATGTCAAAACACTTCTACAATCTACTAACATGTTTATGAAGTCAATCTAGGCTTTAGAACAATTTTTCATATGCTAAAACATGTACACAATATTTATTCACCTCTAATTCATGATTATAAAATTTGGACAGCTTTATAAAATAAGTTTAAAACCCTTAAAAATCAATCTAAACTTAATAACATCATCATAAATTCACCAAACAATAATTCATGATCAAAATATCAAAGTTTAGAACCTAAAAATTCATAAAATCATAACTTCATAAATTTTTTAAACCCTAATTTATAATTTCATGAACAACAAATTTAATTCATGCCTTAAAACAATTCATACTTATATCAAAACATGATTAAACTTATAAAAACATGATTAAACACAATTATAATCATAAATTTGCAAGATGGAATCAAAAATATAGAAGTAGAATTTTTTTTTTCTTATAAAAGAATGAAATTATATCAACAAAGGGGAAGGGCTCCGGTAGTGGTGGCCGGCTATTGGCGCACGACGGCCAGCTGGTTGCTGCTGCGGCGAGTTCCGGCTGGGCGCGGATCCCGAGGCTCCCAAAATTTTTTTTTCTTCAAACTTCCGACTCTCTCTTTTTTTTTGTTTGAAACATCCGAATTTTTTTTTTCCGGATCTAAAAGTTTTTTTTTGCTCCCTTTTCTCTCTCTAATTTTTTGGAATCATAATTGGCTAGTATGATTAGGAAAAGTTTGGAATTTAAGGTTTTGTAGGGTATTTATAGGCCTCAAAGTAGGATTTTGGTGTGGCACATAAACACTCCTAAGTAAATTAGGAAACCTAAAAAAACTATTTTTTAGAAGTTTTTAAAATATTTTTAATCATAAAAATACTATTTAAGAACACAAGTAATACTTTTAACCAAAACTCTATCATTTACTAAATTTTTGTTAATTTCTTTTTATTTAATACTTTTATTGAACATAATTTCCAATAAAAATACTAATATTATACGAATAAATACGAAGGTTATACGTATGAAATGCAAAAATACTTTGTTAAATACATGAAAATGTGGGGTATTACAGTCTAGCCCCCTTAAAAGAAGTTTCGTCCTGAAACTCTTTGTAGGTTAGCGTATGGAATTTGAATAGAGACTACTTTTACTTCATACTTTGTTACTGAAACTTGTATGTTGTTATAGACTTTAGACATTACTTGACAACTTCTATTAGACAAACATGAAACTTCTTACTTAAAAGTCATAAAAACTCGTAAAAACTTGTAACATTAAGGGTAAAACGCGCGAAACTGGTCGCTTTCTATCCCCCTTAAAAGGAGTTAAGTCCCCGTAACTGTACTACTAACCTGAAAAAACTCTGGATACTTTTCTCTCATTAAATCTTCAGCTTCGCTTTTGCAAGATCTCCTTTCATCGGTGATACTTTAAGTAACACCTTGTCGCCAGCTTCGAACACAACATGTTGGCGCTTTTGATCCGCATAGGATTTTTGTCTATCTTGTGCTGCTTGAATCTTTGCTTGTATTACTCTAATTTTCTCTGTGGTCTCCTCTAATAACTGAGGTCCTAGAATTATCGTTTCACTTATGTCGTTCGAACATAAAGGGCTCCTACACTTCCTTCCATATCGAGCTTCAAAGGGTGTCATGCCATTATATACTTGCATGGTAACTATTGTTGTACGAAAACTCAACGAGATCTAAGTGATTCTCCCAACTCCCTTGGAAGTCCACTACACAAGCCCTTAGCATGTCTTCTACGGTCTGCATGGTTCTCTCTGTTTGTCCATCAATTGCTGGATGGAAAGCTGTACTCATCTTCAAGGTCGTGCCAAAGTTCTCCTGAACACTTTCCAGAATTTCGAAAGAAATCTAGAATCCCTATCCGACACGATATCCTTTGGAATTCCATGTAACTTCAAAACATATTTTATGTAAGCCTTTGCAAGTTGCTCCATTTTCCAAGTCTCTTTCATGGGTATAAACACTGCTGACTTAGTGAGTCTATCGATCACTACCCATATGGTATCGTTCTGATTCTTAGACTTTGGCAAGCAAGTCACAAAGTCCATTGAAATGCTATCCCATTTCCATCCTGGTATCTCAAGTGGTTGGACTTCCCCTTGAGGTCTTTTATGCTCAAATTTAACCTTTTGACAAGTAAGACATTTACTCACAAATTCAGCCACTTCTCTCTTCATCCTAGGCCACCAATACATCTTCTTTAGATCCTTGTAAAGTTTATCGCCCCCAGGATGCACTGAATACGGGGTACTATAACCCTCCTCCATTATCCTTCGCTTCAAATCCTCACATTTCTGTGGTACGCACCACCTTCCCTTATACCTTAAGCTTCTATCCTCATGAATCTTAAAATCCATAGGCTTTCTTGCTTTTAGCTTTTCCTTAATTCTGTCCATTTTTACATCCCCTTTCTGACTCTTCCTAATTTCGTCGAGTATTGTTGGTTGGATACTAAGATTGCAAAGAATCCCTTCCAACTTTCCCTCCTTCACTATTTCCAAGCTCAATCTTTCCATGTCTTTACGTAGCTCATGAGCAACTACCAAGGTATTCATTCCATGTTTCGTTTTACGACTCAGAGCGTCGGCTACCACATTGGCTTTCCCTTCATGGTATTGAATATCTAGGTCGTAGTCCTTGATCAACTTGAGTCATCTCCTTTGTCTCATGTTTAAATCTTTTTGAGTGAAAAATTACTTTAAACTCTTGTGGTCTGTGTATATCCTACATTTCACTCCATACAAATAATGTCTCCAATTTTTCATGGCAAACACTATGGCTGCTAACTCCAAATCATGTGTAGGGTAGTTAACCTCATATGGTTTCAATTGTCTCGAGGCATAAGCTATCACCTTTCTATTTTGCATCAACACACATCCCAGACAATTTTTAGAAGCATCACTGATGAGGCTATCGCATACCTATCAAAAATAAACCTAACCACTCTAACTAATATATCTAGGGAAGTAGGGATCGAATCCACAGGGAGGCAATTAAACCTATTAGTTCTAAATAGTCTAGACTGTGCAATGGGCCTTTGAGTGACAATTGTGACCAAGAAATTAACTAGAATTAGAGCTAAATTGATTAAGGAATTTAATTAATAACTAAACCTAGGACATCGGTTCACCACAGATTCACCAACGAATTGCACACAAATAATTAATTAGATTATCAATTTCCTTGAATTAAGGTCCACTAATTCTCTCGAATCTAGTCCCCTTTAAAACTCCTCTAAAGGCTCTCGCTCACTTAGACTCGTTTTGTCTATTGTCCTTATGATCTAATTGTGGTAATCTTACCTCTTGGTATCGATTTCAACAATATCAAACTAACAACTAACCTAGCTAGTAGTTAATTGAAAGCAATAACAATTGACAATAGGAATTCAAGCACATTAATAGTTAAACTAATATTTATGAGCAAAACATCACCAATTAATCCATGGATCCCCTAGTCCTAGAAAAGGAACTACTCACTCATAATTGAAAGAACAAAAACTAAATCAATAAAAACAATTAAAGTCCTAAACATGATTAAAATAAACAAAACCAACAATAAACAAGAAATTAAATCTAAACATAAAACTACTAAAACTAAGAACATAAATTGAAAATAATAATAAACATTAATTAAGAACAAGAATTGAGATTGAAATAGAACCTGAATATTATTGATTGAAAGATTGATAAAATTCTACACTTTGAGAGAATTTTAGAGTAGAACTAGGGTTCTAAAGTAAAAGAGGCGTTCCCTGACAAAATTAGAGGATTAAACATTAAGTACTTAGGCTAAACATGGGAAAACACGCGAAAATTAGCCTTCAGAGCCACCCGCCCGGAGGGGTCCAGGCGTGCAGCCTTCACCCGGGCGCACAACTTCGGTCCGGGTGGGCAGCTTGTTTGCCTTCGTTTCTCGGTTTTTGCTCGTTCTTCCTTAATTACTTCTTTAATTCTTCGTTTTGGCACTTCTAATCTTCAGTTAAGCTTCCCAAATGACTTGAAGTCTTCACTAACTTCTTCAAGTGCTTCAAAAGGCTCTGAAAACAACGATAAATCATCGATTCCTGTAAAATCTAATAAAAAGCACAACAAACACTCGAAATAGCAAAAGTTAGTAGAAATGGCTCAAAAGAGTCGTCTTAAGCTAAAAATCAATCGGGATCGGGGGTAAATTACATATAAAATATCAACTTATCAATCACTAAAAACATTATAAAAGTCACTTCCGTCTGGCAAAGTCAGTACTGGAGCTGTATTCAAACGTTCTTTTAAAGTTTGAAATGCCTCTTCACATTTATTACTCCACTCAAACTTACAGTCTTTCTTTATTTACGAAGTCATGGGTTTAGCAATCCTCGAAAAGTCTTTCACAAATCTCCTATAGTAACCTGCTAACCCTAAGAAACTCCGTACATCCCTTACATTCTTCGTTGTAGGCCACTCCTTAACTGCTTCAATTTTGGTTGGATCTACCTCAACTCCCTCTTTAGACACAATATGTCCCAAGAATGCTACTTTCTCCAACCAGAATTCACATTTTGAGAACTTAGCATATAACTAATTTTCCCTTAATGTCATCAAGATTGTCCTCAAATGCTCCACATGTTCTTCATTGCTCTTAGAATACACCAATATGTCATCAATGAAAACGACTACAAAATTATCCAAAAACCGTTGGAAGATTCTATTAATTAAATCCATAAAAATTGCTGGTGCATTGTCCAACCCAAAAGGCATAACTGTGAATTCGTAATGCCCATACCTAGTGCAAAAAGCTGTTTTCGGTATGTCCTCATTAGCAATCCTCAATTGATGGTATCCTGACCTTAAGTCAATTTTCGAAAACACCGTAGCTCCTTTTAATTGATCAAACAAGTCATCAATCCTTGGCAATGGATACTTATTCTTGATCTTCACTTTATTCAGCTCCCTATAGTCAATTATAAGGGGCCCGGATTTTAGGGTCCCAAATTTTTTTGGTCACCTTTCCCAAACCGTCCATAGGTCAAGTTACATCTAAAAAATTGGCTTAAGAAAAGGTGAAATGGACTTTTTTTAGAAGTATTTTGCAAAAAAAAAAAAAAAAAAAACAAGAGCGCAGTAATTTCATACAGTCACTTCTAGCGTAGTAGCGTGAAGGAGTTTGTCACGCTGACTGTGCAGCGCTACAAAGTTTGTCACGCTGCAGGTGTAGCGCAGCAAACTTTATGACGCTGCGACGTTAGCGTGACAAAGTTTGTCGCGCTACGCTATTTTAGTGTTTTTTTTGTTTTTTTTAGTTATCTTTTTTCGATGGAGACTATGTCAACGAATACGGACGATGCTAGTAAGGAGTTGCCAATGAGTTTTAGGAATCAAACTCATAAACCGTGTATTTAGATTGATTACGAATGGGACACGAATACGGGACGATAATCTAAATTGCACGAATAACCCTTTCGATCCCATGGGGATGATTCCAAGTTATGATCTTACGAACCAAAGGTTGGATTCGGGGCTGGAGGTACTAATATGGCGGAGTGCGTCATATTAGCCCGTAGGCGGCCATTACTAGTTTTCTCTCAATCTAATAAAACTAATTAATTTAGTCAAATCGTCGTTAAGATTAATTCAAGGTTCCTAGCATGATACAATTTGTCCAAAAATTATCTTAGTTTAATGTGATAAATTAATTCAAATTAAGTCCTTTAACAAAAACATTGTGAAAAATTGAAATAAATATACGAATAAATAAATACAACAATCAATACATAAAGTTTAATTTAAGACTCTTAGAAAACTTACACTTCTCGCTTGATTATTGTTTCTTCGAGTATTAATTTGGACAAAGTTTCAAATTTAATTCGTAATATTAAGAAATTAACCCACTTAATTAGAAATAAAATAAAAAAATAATTTGATGGAGAAAAGAGTGTAAAGAGAAAAGAAGAAAAAAGAGAGAGAAAGTAGGTTTAGGAGAATGAGAGAATGTCGGTTTTGGAAGTGTGAGAATTGGTAGAAAAATCAAAAAAGGGTATTTATAAGAAAAACCACGTGTAGCGCGACAGGTTTTATCACGCTGGCCAGGTAGCGTTACAAGTTTAGTAACGCTGACCAGCCAGCATGACACAAGCTGTCACGCTGCGCAGCTAGCGCTGGTTTGCTTGTCACGCTGCTGCGTTAGCGCGAATTGCTGAGTCGCGCTACGCTAAAACTCGTTTTTTTTAAAATCAAATTTTGGGCTTATATAAAAATCCAATAATATAAGTGGGCTTTTTTTAAAAAATTATTTTGTAATTTAAGAAAAATAGTAAAAGTAAGTCCAATAACATCAATTGTCCAATAATCTAGAGAAGTGGGTTTTATTGTTCATCATGGAGCCTTACCACGGGACCGGGGACTAAATTAGATGTCTACAGTTAGCCCCCACTTTGATTGAGTCTGAGTAAGACGAAAATCAAAGTATGGTCGATTCGCTTTTCGAGACTTCCATATTCGGAACCGAGGGCTGCTTATTAACCAATGGGTGTATCGAGATTTTAGAAAGCAATGGTTTCCAGAACTTAAAAAACCATTTTGTTTTCAAAAATTGGAATAGTTATTTTCTAATTAATCGACTTTCTTACTTTGAACTTGACATATAGAAAATGAGTTTTAATAAATTCGTTTATTTATTAAAACGTTTTAAATTCAATTTTATAAGCAAAACTAATATATTAGTTTATTTATTGCTAATGTAGTAAATTTGCTTATTTACTAATATATCTTAACACAAAAGGGTAATAAATTCGCTTATTTATTACTATTTTAGTAAATTCGTTTATTTACTAAGAATATTTGAAGAAAAGGTAATAAATTTGCTTATTTATTACTCTTTTTGTAAATTCACTTATTTACCAAAGAAGTGTTTGAAAAAAGGTGATAAACTCGCTTATTTATTACTATTTTAGTAAATTCACTTATATACTAAAGAAGTGTTTGAAGAAGAGATAATAAATTCGCTTATTTATTACTATTTTTGTGAATTCGCTTATTTGCTAAAAAAAAGTGTTTGAAGAAAATGTAATAAATTCGCTTATTTATTACTATTTTTAGTGAATTCGCTTATTTACTAATAATATTTGAAGAAAAGGTAATAAATTCACTTATTTATTACTATTTTTAGTAAATCCGCTCATTTACTAAGAATATTTGAAGAAAAGATAATAAATTCGCTCATTTATTACTATTTTGAGTAAATTCGATTATTTACCAGAATTGTTGACAAAGTGTAATAAATTCGCTCACTTATTAGTTTTTTGAGTAAATTCGCTTATTTACCGAAATTATTGAAAAATGTAATAAATACGCTCATTTATTACTATTTTGAGTAAATTTGCTTATTTATTGAATTTAATGAAATAAATTCGCTTATTATTATTTGGAGTAAATTCACTTATTTACCGAAATTATTGAAAAAAATGTAATAAATTCGCTCATTTATTACTATTTTGAGTAAATTCGTTTATTTACCAGAATTGTTGACAAAGTGTAATAAATTCGCTCACTTATTAGTTTTTTGAGTAAATTCGCTTATTTACCGAAATTATTGAAAAATGTAATAAATACGCTCATTTATTACTATTTTGAGTAAATTTGCTTATTTATTGAATTTAATGAAATAAATTCGCTTATTATTATTTGGAGTAAATTCACTTATTTACCGAAATTATTGAAAAAAATGTAATAAATTCGCTCATTTATTACTATTTTGAGTAAATTCGTTTATTTACCGAAATTGTTGAAAAAGTGTAATAAATTCGCTCATTATTACTATTTTGAGTAAATTCGCTTATTTATTAAAATTATTGAAAAAAATGTAATAAATTCGCTTATTTATTACTATTTTGAGTAAATTCGCTTATTTACTGAAATTAATGAAAAAATGTAATAAACTCGCTTATTTATTACTATTTTGCGTAAATTCGCTTATTTACTGACATTATTGAAAAAATGTAATTAATTTGTTTATTTATTACTATTTTGAGTAAATTCGCTTATTTTCTGAGATTATTGAAAAAAATGTAATAAATTCGCTTATTTATTACTATTTTGAGTAAATTCGCTTATTTACTGAAATTATTGAAAAAAAATGTAATAAATCGCTCATCTATTACTATTTTAAGTAAATTCGGTTATTTACCAAAATTATTGAAAATGTACTAAATTCACTCATTTATTACTATTTTAAGTAAATTCGCTTATTTACTAGAATTGTTGACAAAAGCTAATGATGTTGTCATATAATCACAAACCTTACCTCAATGTATTTTTTCTCTTGAGTATTTTGGATAAAGGAGTGAGAAAAGGGATTAACATCAAAAACAAACTCAAAACACTTGAAAATACAGCAAGCCACAGTGAAGAACGCTAGCCTTATAGCGTCACAAAGTCAACCACGATGATGCGTCAGCTTGACAGTAGAAAAGGCGCTAAGACCTTCGGCATGTTTGCTGCTATCACGCTCCCAAGTGAGCGTTTCTTCATTTTTTGTGTTTGAAATGTTTCTCAAATTATAAAAGTTGATGTTCAATTGATAATACATGGTAGTGTTGTTTAGGGACATTGGCGTGGTTTCATTGCTGGGCTTGAGTGATGGCGCTGTAAAATTAGTCGCGCTACATGTTGTAGCGTGGTAGAGTTAGTCGCGCTACTGAGGTAGCGTGTTTGGGTTTGTGACGCTGAGGTGTTAGCGTAGTACCTTGTCTTGCGCTACTCTGCTCTTTCCTCTAAGTGCTTCTTCTTTGGTAATGTAAGTGCTTCTATCTCAAACATTCTTTAATTAAGTTAATTTTGAGAAATATGAGATGAATTTGTGCTTACATGTTGATTTAGAAAATTATTTGTTACAACTTATTCAAATGTAGTCATACAAAAGTTTCAAGCATATGAAATAAATTTGTTTTATAATGATTATTGAAGAATGCTCCAGGTATTGTAAGAGTAGTATGCTTTTATTTTATTAAACAAAAATGCTTTGGCAAATGATTCTCTAAATGTTGTTATAGAATGAAGTATAATGCTCCATGAACTATTGAAAAGTGTTCTTGATTAGTATGACACGTTAGCCTTTAAATGTCATGATTAATATATTTTGACATTTTTAAGAGGGGTAGATTCCTAATTTAATAACCAAAAGTGATAGTGCTCTTGATTAGTTCATTATAAGAATTATGAGCTCTTAATTAATAATCAAAAGGTGAAAATGCTCTTGATTAATTTAATTATAAGAGTAATGAGCTCTTAATTTATAACCAAAAATGGAAATCCTCTTAATATTTATGAAGCAACGTGCTCCAAGAATAAGAAATCAATTATCCCATTATTTAGTATGATAAAAGTAAAAATGCTCTTAATTTTACCTCAAATGACATAGCGCAAGAAAATTAGTAGCGTTGCTGCTGTAGCGTGACAAACTTTGTTGCGTTGCGCTAGGAGCGCTGCATAATTTGTTGCGCTTGTTAAGTAGCGCTGAAAACGTTGTGACGCTCCTCATTTAGCGCTACAATGTCTGTGATGCTACGCTTTTATAATTTTTTTGGCTCTTTTTTTTTGTATAAGTTTTTCAAGTTTACTTCATTAATTGTTCTTGTATTATTGATTAGACCTTGGGCCTTTTATTTTTGACATTAACTAATGAGCTATATTTTGAGACTGAGGGTCCAAGTAGGGGAAAAATGGCAATATTTTGTGGAGAGTTACGCGACGTACTCCCAAAATAATCGCCAAAATGAAGTTTCAAGTGAGACAACTTCCATGGTTTTTTTTTTCATAAGGGGCAACAAGCAAATGTCATAAGTTTAATGAGATTTTGAAGCAAGTGGCTTCATAACTAATTTTGAAAAGAATGTAGCCCCCAGGGTGTATAAGGTGGTGTAAGTATGGAGACTTGTAGCAACAAGAAAGGTCACAAGTATGTATGCAAAGCTAACTAGAAGAGTATGTACAAGCTAGTTATAATGTAAGTATTCTCAAATCAGCTACTAATAAGCACGAGGAAAACAATCAAAAATATGCACAAATGAGCACGGAGTTGTCATAGCATGAGTTAGTAGGAAGCAAGGGATGGGGGTACCTCAACTTTCCCTAAATCGAATTTTTTTTTCTTGAAAAAGAAAATGATTAGTTTTTTCTACGAGGAGAATGAGGAAGAAAGAATAGTAGAAGTTAAGGATCCAAAATTGATTGCAGTTGTTGTATAATGTGCTTGACAACACTTATGTTTCAAAGGGGAGTGATTTTAGCTTGCTCATTTGATCTTAGATTATGAGCCATCATCTTATACTTCCGTGATTGTCTTGTTTGAGAAGTTTTTTTCAAATTCAACTATTGGCTACTAGTAATGTGAATCTCTTTAGAAAAATAAGAGATCAATATTGTAAATGCTTGCTCAAGTTTTGAAGTGTTGAAGATGATAATGCTTGAAGTAGACGAGCTGCAAAGTTTATGAAGACCAAAACTAGAAGATATAGGAAAGATTTTGGTGATGAGAGGATGATATGGAGTCAAAGTGATGCCTCATGCTGCCATGGATAGGTATAAGATAGCTATGAAAATTCATTCTTTAAGAGAAAATGAAGAAGTTGGATGATTTTGCGGAATAAAAAGGAACGAGTAAAGGAAGTATGTGAGTGTTTGAGTTAAAAGATGACACTACAAGAGTTGATGATGATGAGCATGAGAAAGGAAAGAAGCTTGATAAAGAAGAGTATGTGTGAAAAAAAAAGGAAAGAAGGATGATATGTGTAGAAGAAAATGACAATGCTTTATGTGACAATAAAGCAATTTTCTATTAAGGACGGTTGTGCGTCCTAAAATAAAACAGTATCCAAGACCTTAGGTGGGTCTTGTGTTCAAAGGACCTTTTTTTCGTGGGCCCTTAAAATTTTACTCATGTTACATGTCCTTAAGATGTAGGACTATTGAGACCGCACCTTATGAAAGGTTGCATACGTATCCAATTCGAGTTGGAATCAGGTCTTACGTAGCTCTTGCTTCTGAGTTATTGATGTGTTAAAGGTAAAGACACAAGTTTTTTGCATTTTTTTTTACACCTCAAGGAGGGCTTTTTCAAGGTTGTATCATGGCTAAGCTTAGGGAGTAAGAAAGAAATGGGAAAGAAGGCTCAAATACCCATAATTAACCCAAACTATGCTACAAACTTGTTCTTAGACTTGAGCAACTCTATTACTTACAACTTTACTTATTGACAACTTTTCATGCATTTCCATCTTGAATTGAAAACCAGAGCTACTTTAACATTATTTGCTTTATGGAGTTGCATTTTAATTTATGTCTTCGTAGCATTCCCATCCCCTGGCTAAGTTAGATGTAGGTTGAAAGAAATAAGCTATGTGTTTATGCACAAACGGGCTACCAAGAAAGTGGATCATAATGTAGGTTATTCAAGATAAGGGAGATATTTTTAGGGTTTCAAAGGTGCCTCTTATATTGGTGTATTGCATCTTAAAATAAACACTAAGTGGAATTGGAGTGAGCCCCCAATTTTTGAGATTTAAATTGAGCCTCAATTGAACTTTTAGGCTCGTGATGACTGGGCCTATGGTTAATAAAGTAAAGTTTGTTGCCCAAAAGAGAGTTTATTTGAACCACTTTTCTTTAATAACTTAATTAAGGAGTTGACACGTTTAATTTAAAGAATGTAAAATATAGAGTAAGTTGTTCAAGGTGTGGATGCGTCAAATTGAGGATGCATTTAATATGAACAACATAGTCTATATTATGCCAATTATGCTTTAACTTGTTCTTCATTGCCATGTTGATTAACTCAACTTGATGAGTTCATTCACTTGTAATTGTTTAAGGAAGACATGATGAGTAGAGAGAGAATGTACAATTTGAAGATAAAATGAATTTCATTTTATTGATAGTTAAGTTTAGTACATAAATGATAATTGGTAGCATAAGTCTCAAACTCTACCATGAAAGATGAAGAAAAGAAAAGAGAGAAATTAAACTAGGGAAGTGAATGGAGTTCTAGTTTTGGTCCAAATCATGTTTGTATGCGTCTACATCGTCTTGAATAATGTTCTTCGAATTTTCTTGAGCTTGCATTTGAAGAATTTTAAATAATAACCATAATTGATAGAAACTTCATTATATTTCAGTCCCAACTATAGACCTCGAGTCTATTGATCAATAGATTCTAAATCAAAAATCTAGGAGTAAGTTGAACCATGGGCTCAAAATTTCAACACTTAGAATGATGTGTTTGATGCAAAGGTGGGATAGAGTGTTTAGAAAAAAGTAGTAGCCAATATGACACATATTATCATTTTCTAAAGCAAACAAATTTTCTTTTGTTTACATTAGACATTTTTTTTTTCATCTTTTTGTATGCCAATAATATGTAGCAACCCTTGCAATCTCATATTATAATGATTGCAATTAAAAGAATGTGTCCATTTAGTATGTGTTAATTGATAAAATGTTGAAAAAAACCAAATTGGGTTTTTTTTATTGAACCATAACATGCTCTAAAATAACTTAAAACCCTTTTAGTTGGGGTTAATTATGATGTAATTTTGTATAAGTAATTTCAAATAAATATTACATATTCATCAAAATTATTCAAATACATGACTTTTAAGCGTAAAACAAAGTTCTAGCGCTAGCTTTGTAGCGTCACAAAAGAAGTAGCGCTAGCAAGGTAGCGTATTTAAACTTGTGACGCTAACAGTGTAGCGCAATTAGAAGAGTTGCGCTGTTTGTGTAGCGTTGTAGAGTTAGTTACGCTGCAAGTTTATATTAGTTTTTGCTAAGTTATCATTAAATTTGTATTTAATGGGTTTGGATTCATGTCCATGTTGCCCATTTATACGTTATTTAGGCCTAAATGGGCCTATTATTAGAATAAACTTCTGAAAGATTGGTGATGATGTTATTTGTATGTGAGTCATTAAAAACATTGATCAAAATTGTGCATTGTCAAGCAATTAGCAAACTTCAGATTATCATTATTGGATCCTTACAAAGAGATGACAAGAGAAGACACTAAAAGATAGAAGAAAAAAGAAACAAGACTCAACACTTAAAATTATAACAATCGAGGTTAATTGATGAGAAGCTCATAAGAAAAATAAAAGTTAATAAAATAAAACTATATAAATATCATGATGAACCTTGCTGATGGATTTTTATGTTTTGAGTCTTTTTTTTATTTGTTTTGAGTTTTTTTTTTTTCTTAAATTTTTAATTCTAAGTGTTTGATTTTTTGAAAATAATACAAGGGAAAGTGAGATAGTTAGATTTATTAGAAATTTGGAATTAAACTAATAAAATTCTAAATGAAAGGAATTAATTAGTGGAACTTCCAAAAGATTCGAATTATATTAAAAATCTCAAAAAGGTAAAGTATTTTTGAAATCGTTAATATTATTTGAATTTTCTAATAAATGTTAAGTGTTTAAGTTAGTTTCTATTTAATCAAAGATTCCATTAATCAAATCCTAAGGAGATCAAGGATTTGATTAATAATATCTTTTGCAATATTTTATTAACTAAATCAATTATATTGGTGTATAAAAAAAATCTTCCAGGTAATCAAATGATATCAAAGAATATAATTTAAAATTATGGAAAATATTTTATGTAATCATTTAATTTAGTTAGCTAATAAAATATTGTGATTGAAAAGATTTGAAAATCTCATAAAATCTAAATGTGCACAAAATATAAAAAACCAAAACAAGCAACTATACAAAACAAAAAGGAAACAATAATTACAAAATAATGCAGTCAAACTACGGTCATTCATAGTCAGTCAAAAAGGTCCTACATCTAAAAAGTGTGCTCCAACACTTTGCGGTTTAATAACCGTTAGATATGAAGTTTCTCCCATCTAAGTACCATGGGCGGCTTAGAAACTGATGTAATTGGGATAAGGTTCTGCTCGGTTGCTTAGAGACCATAGGCCCCACCAAGTCAACAGTTCCTCCCCGAAATATAGAAGTATCACGGTAATCCTAAGGCATGTCTCAAACACATGGAGGCCAAGTGTATGTTACATAAATGCAATATGACTAAAAAAATACAAATTTTCTAAATATAACAAGTGTATAATTTGAGAGAAAATTTTCAAGTCTCACCCTCTTTTAGTCCCCAGTGAAGTCGCCACTGTACGGGCCCCGGATTTTAGGGTCCCAAATTTTTTTGGTCACCTTTCCCAAACCGTCCATAGGTCAAGTTAGACCTAAAAAATTGGCTTAAGAAAAGGTGAAATGGACGTTTTTAGAAGTATTTTGCAAAAAAAAACAGGAGCGCAGAAATTTCGGTCACGCTAGCGTGGTAGCGTGATAGAGTTTGTCACGCTGACTGTGCAGCGCTACAAAGTTTGTCACGTTGCAGGTGTAGCGCAGCAAACTTTGTGACGCTGCGATGTTAGCGTGACAAAGACTGTCGCGCTACGCTATTTTAGTGTTTTTTTGTTTTTTTAATTATGTTTTTCGAGTGAGATAATATCAACGAATACGGACGATGCTACTAAGGAGTCGCCAATGAGATTTAGGAATCAAACTCATAAACCGTGTATTTAGATTGATTACAAATGGAACACGAATACGAGACGATAATCTAAATTGCACGAATAACCCTTTCGATCCCATGGGGATGACTCCAAGTTATGATCTTACGAACCAAAGGTTGGACTCGGGGGTTAAGGTACTAATATGGCGGAGTGCGTCATATTAGCTCGTAGGCGGCCATTACTAGTTTTCTCTCAATTATACACAAGTTATATAAAGAACCACAAGATAATAATTTACAACCTAACACAATATTACTATTATTATGGTGAAATCATATAAAACTAATTAATTTAGTCAAATCGTCGTTAAGATTAATTTAAGGTTCCTAGCATGATACAATTTGTCCAAAAATTATCTTAGTTTAATGTGATAAACTAATTCAAATTAAGTCCTTTAACAAAAACATTGTAAAAAATTGAAATAAATATACGAATAAATTAATGCAACAATCAATACATAAATTTTAATTTAAGACTCTCAGGAAACTTACACTTCTCGCTTGATTATTGTTTCTTCGAGTATTAATTTGGACAAAGTTTCAAATTTAATTCGTAATAATAAGAAATTAACCCACTTAATTAGAAATAAAATAAAAAAATAATTTGATGGAGAAAAGTTTAAGTGTAAAGAGAAAAGGAGAAAAAAGAGAGAGAAAGTAGGTTTAGGAGAATGAGAGAATGTCGGTTTTGGAAGTGTGAGAATGAGTACAAAAATCAAGAGAGTTAAGAGGCCCATTTTAGAGGACAAAAAAGGGTATTTATAAGAAAAACGTGTAGCGCGACTGGTTTTATCACGCTGGCCAGGTAGCGTTACATGTTTAGTAACGCTTACCAGCCAGCGTGACACAAGCTGTCACGCTGCGCAGCTAGCGCTGGTTTGCTTGTCACGCTGCTGCGTTAGCGCGAATTGCTGAGTCGCGCTACGCTAAAACTCGTTTTTTTTTTTTAAATCAAATTTTGGGCTTATATAAAAATCCAATAATATAAGTGGGCTTTTTTTTTAAAAAAAATTATTTTGTAATTTAAGAAAAATAGTAAAATTAAGTCCAATAACATCAATTGTCCAATAATCTAGAGAAGTGGGTTTTATTATTCATCATGGAGTCTTACCACGAGATCGGGGACTAAATTAGATGTCTACATCAATACATAACCTCAAACTCCCATCTTTCTTTTTCACAAATAGTACTGGTGCTCCCCAAGGTGAAGCACTAGGCCTAATGTACCCCTTTCCAACAAATGATGCAACTGCTCCTTTAATTAGCTCATTTCTGCAGACGCCATCCTATAGGGTGCCTTGGAAATAGGTGTTGTTCCTAGGACTAAGCCTATAGTAAAGTCAATCTCCCGCTTTGGTGGAATTCCCGGAATCTCCTTTGGAAACACATCAAGAAAGTCCTTCACTACTTCAATATCTTCAGGTTTAGCAGTCTCAATCTAATCCACATCTTGCACACTACAAAGTTAAATTGGAAAACCTCTTTTCACAAACCTAGCGAACCTCATTACTGACACTATTTTGTTGTGTTTTGGTCTTCCTGTCCTTCAATAACTCACCTTCTTACCCTTATTCACCAACGAGATCTTATGTGGTTCACATTGAATCTCAGCCTTGTGTTTACTCAATCAATCCATTCCTGAGATCACTTCTAGGTCACCTAAATCAAACTCGATTAGGTTAGCCTTAAACTCCACTCCCTCAATTACAATAGGAACACCTTTCCTCCCATATTTCCCTGAAAACCCTTTTGTTGTTCCCCAACTAAATTCCCCTTAGCTTGAGAATTCTGTACCTAGCTCCTTTCCTTTGTTCTTAGAGAAGCACTCATACTCAACTTCTTATGGCTCACTGCCACTTATTCAAACAAATATAAACAATAACTCATAGTGTTCATCTAGGCATTAAAACACTAGACATAAATAGTTAACTACTTCTAAACAAGGTCTCTACATATTAACATTGTCCTTCTTGTCTCTCGACATAACATATTTCTTCGGTACGAATTTTGGGTCATCCTTAGTATTATCCCCCATTTCTTCATTTGTTTCCTCTCTTCCTCCTTCCATGACTTCCTCAGTATCTGATTCTTCTTCCTCTTCTTCAAAGTCCGTTATCAAGTCAACATATACCGGGATTACTGGGTTTGGGTCCTCAATTTCATAGCATGAACTATCCTTGGATTCACCAGTCTTCGAACCTGTAGGAGTCTCCTATTCCATTCGGTCTTCACTCCATTGACTATCTGTTGGGCTTGGTGCGGGCGGGGTCTCCTTATTCGCATTCATTTGTTGATACTCCTCTTCCTTCCTAGCAATGTACCCCTCCAAGAACCTCCAGTCACAACCCCATTGACCAACAACATCCTTATACTTAGCATTGTTCGGAAGGCCTCCAAGAAAATGAAAGTCACTAAAATTCACCTTAATTTATAAGTAGGGTGGTCGGTCGGGTAAACACTTAACAATTAAAGCGGTTACGTACTTGGTCAAGTTGATTCCATTGTGGTAACTTCAACACTGTACTCATGTACCAATAGTAAAACCGGATCTTCCAAACGTATTGAGGTGGACTTTCATAATCTTTCTTCTCCAATGTTCCCATTTGAGTATACTTACTAGGCATATTATGTGTCATCCTGCACAAAACTTAAAACTAATGGTCCATCCTTCCCAAAAGAACAAAACAATCAACTAACAATTCTGCAAAAAGAAAGTCTTGTGGCTAACATACAATTTTGTTTACACCCAACTATACACATAAGCATAACCTTGATTATAAACTTCAATGCATGAAAGAACGGAAACAAATTCTATCCTACATACCCAACTTCCTACCCAAACTCACCACATGGCATTCACTAGTGGAAAAAACGTCATTTGCTGCGGTTTTTTCCCGGGTATTTGCTGCGGTTTTGAACCGCAGCACTTATAGCAGCAGCAAATGATGAAATTTTATTTGCTGCGGTTTAACCGCAGCAAAAAATTGGGTTATTTGCTGCGGTTATTCAGGTAACCGCAGCAAATAACACACCAGAAACTGGAGGGAAACAGGATTATTTGCTGCGGTTCTTTGTAAAACCGCAGCAAATAGTGCAGTTTCCCACCAAAAAAAACACTTATTTGCTGCGGTTTTGTGAATAACCGCAGCAAATAAGCACCCAAAAAAAAAAAAAAATTTTTTTTTTTTTTTGCATTTTAAAGCAAAATTA
Source organism: Suaeda aralocaspica (assembly GCA_016808085.1). Classification (NCBI taxonomy): domain Eukaryota; kingdom Viridiplantae; phylum Streptophyta; class Magnoliopsida; order Caryophyllales; family Amaranthaceae; genus Suaeda; species Suaeda aralocaspica. Next base: position 1,996,228 of record PYUH01000127.1, read on the forward strand.
GAAGCTGAAATGTTATACATACATAGAATCAATTATTTTCAATTGAATTACACTTCTATCACAAAAAAATACACTTCTATTCAACCATATCTATACATTCATTCAACCATTCCTATTCTTATTCATTCATTCAAGCATTACCATTCATAAAATCAATCATAAGCTCAATCTCATCTAAATATCTCATTCCAGCATCCATTACTCATTCAACCATTCTTTTGTTCAATCATTTATTTATATAGTAGTCTCATTCAATCATTTATTTTATATAGTGTTCTCATTCATAACTCATATATAAACAAGCAAAATTCATTCACAAGCATTCATATATTCATCATTCAACCAACATCACAGCAATAGCCACAAGAACACAACCGCAGCCACAACAACACAGCAATAGACTATATATATTTATGTTTTGCTGACATAATCTCCATCAGGGAAGTGGTTACGATCACCCACCATTCGAGTTAGGCTACTTCAACAGGTTTTTAAGCCTGGAGCAACTCAAACCTCAATGATGTTGACCATGGTCATCACTTGAGTCCCTTCATCATTTGGAAATAAGGGACTATAAGGGACTCGATCATCATTTGGAAATAAGGGACTATAAAGGACTCATTTTTTATTAAGCAATTGTCGGACTAAACCCATTCAACCATATCTATACATTCATTCAACCATTCCTATTCTTATTCATTTGTTCAAGCATTACCATTCATGAATAAACCCATTCATTCATTCATAAAATCAATCATAACCTCAATCTCATCTAAATATCTCATTCAAGCATCCATTACTCATTCAACCATTCTTTTGTTCAATCATTCAAGCAAAATTCATTCACAAGCATTCATATATTCATCATTCAACCAACATCACAGCAATAGCCACAAGAACACAACCGCAGCCAGAACAACATAGCAATAGACTATATATATTTATGTTTATATACATAATCTCCATCAGGGAAGTGGTTACGATCACCCACCATTCGAGTTAGGCTACTTCAACAAGTTTTTAAGCCTCGAGCAACTCAAACCTCAATGATGTTGACCATGGTCATCACTTGAGTCCCTTCATCATTTGGAAATAATTAGTGTTTTATGAAAAAGGACTCATTTTTTATCAAGCAATTGTCGGACTATAAGGGACTCGATCATCATTCAACAATTGCATCACCATAAGAGATGCAATTGTCTGACCATAAGGGAATCAAGTAAGAAGCAACACATCAGACCACAGATCAATAAACATCAATCATAAGCTCAATCTCATCTAAATCAATAAACATCAGCCATAAGCTCAATCTCATCGAAATATTTAATTCAAGTAGCCATTAACATACTCATTAAACCATTCTTTCATAGATTCAAAATCTAATTCATTCATTCAAGCATTCAAGAATAAGAACATATAACTAAAGGTTTGTTCTACTGCCACATGACTAATCGATTATGAACAAATTTTTTATTAATAATAAACAAATCTTATGGAGATTTTTGTATGAAATCTAAAATTTACTTTTTATTTTATTGCAACAAGGAAGTTAAGAAAGGGGGAATCAGAGAAACAAGACCACGAAAATAGAACCAACTATGCAATTCACTAAAAAACAGCTAAGTTCTTGCTTCCACACTTCCATAGCTATTTCAAATGAGATTAAATTAATCTCACCAATCAGATTCTTACCACCTCTCCAGTCATCACAAATTTACAATGCTTCATTTTAAAAATAAAAAATTAAATACTCAAATTCAACTATAGCTAAACCAAGATTTGAACTTTGTTCTATTTAACAATATATATATAATACCTGACGTAAAATGACATCCCTTTGATCAGAAGGAGGTTCTTGAATCTCAACAATGCGTGTAGCACAGGATCCTTTCTTCTCCTTCTCATTACTCTTCTCAATATTCAGCTGCTTCTTCTTACTTTTTCAAAAACAAAATTACAAACATTAAGAAGTTAAATTCATTCAATTTCACTCCTCCAAACTAAATTACTAACACTAACTAAAGTAAAAATCAATACATTTTCATCAAAACTAATACTCGCAACATATAAACAACAATCGAAACCGTAAATTATAATCGTTAGAGTTTAGCATACCATGATTAGGATCATCAGGAACAAATGCAATATCAAGAAGAACAACACCAGGATCAATAGGAAGGTACACTCTTTCCCACTCTGAAAGCGAATCATCGGCTTTTGCCGGTGACGGAAACATAGGAATTGACACAACGACAGCTAAAATTGCCCATGAATCGTGCCTAAAATAGATCAACTCGCAGAAAAAAAAATACAAAAAAAATCAAAATCAAACCACAAAACAAACGCAACAATCAAACAAAATCGAACTTAAAAAGAAAAAAAACAGAAAGTAGTTACCTCGAATTGAAGATGAAGAATCATATGAACTGAAGAAGAATCAATTGTTTAGATTTGAATTGAGAAAATAAAAATCTTCGTTATATCTTCAATTTCTCAACAATCAATTTTTTATTTTCTCAACTTCTCATTCTCTTCAACCTTCGTTAGATCTTCAACCTCAGTCAAATCTTCAATTTCGTCTAATTTTAGTAATTGATTTTTCTATAATTTTTAATGAACTTGAACCTTTGAAATTGGAGAGGAGATTTAGGGTTTTCCGTAGAGAGAGAGGGAGTTAGGGTTTTTCGTAGAGAGAGAGAGGGAGTTAGGGTTTTTGTGTGAATAGAGAATGAGGGGTTAGGGTTAGGAGATTTTAATTATAAGCAATGTTTTTTGGGCCTGGGCTTCAGCATGGGTTGATTATTTTTTGTATTATTTGCTGCTATTCTCTAACCGTAGCAAATAAGTTAAAAAACCGCAGCAAATAACTATTTGCTGCGGTCTTCTTAGAACCGCAGCAAATAATTCGATACAACAATATCACCTATACTTATTTGCTGCGGTTCTTTAAAAATCCCAAGAACCGCAGCAAATGTAACGCAGCAAATGTGTTTTTTTGTACTAGTGATTAAAGCGATAACACATAATACATACCTGAATTCCTTGCATACCTGCACACATAATTTATTTTTTAAAACATTCCATTTTAGGAAATTACTATTTTTAGAAAAATTTCATTTTCAAAAGTTTCCAATTTAAGAAATTTCTCTTTCCAAAAATAATTAAAACTTAGGGTACCCCCAAAAATAAAATTCATGTTATTTCAAAATCTAAGCTCTGGTAACCACTTTGTAACACCCTGGATTTTCCTTAACTTCCTACTTCCTAATTTTTCCGAAAACATGTTAAACTAATAGATATGACATTTATTAAACTACTATATATGGAAAAACCAAATTATCACTGCCACCGTGAGAACGGCTAAGGCATTTATCAAAGTACTACANTAAAATTCATGTTATTTCAAAATCTAGGCTCTGGTAACCACTTTGTAACACCCTGGATTTTCCTTAACTTCCTACTTCCTAATTTTTCCGAAAACATGTTAAACTAATAGATATGACATTTATTAAACTACTATATATGGAAAAACCAAATTATCACTGCCACCGTGAGAACGGCTAAGGCATTTATCAAAGTACTACAGCGGAAGTCTTTAAAACCAAAACAATTTAAAACTAAACATCAAATAACTTTAAAATAAAATCAACTTTAAATTTATTACACTTCGGAAACGTATTAATGGCCCTTTAAAACCAAACAAAAATTAATAATCAGACAACTTCTCATAGGGATTGATGTTTCCAATGACATGTGTTGGTAATCTGTTTATGATGTACACAGCACTTAGAACACAATCTCCCCATAATTGCAAGGGCAATCCAGCTTGCATTTTCAATGCTCTTGCCATTTCAAGCACATTTCTATGCTTTCTCTCCACTCTTCCATTTTGTTGTGGTCTGTCCACACATGATTTCCGATGCATTATGCCTGATTTCAAGAGAAATTCTTTACATTGACCATATGTGAACTCCAAGGCATTGTCAGTTCTCAAAATTTTCACTTTGCAATCAAATTGCTTTTCTGCAAATGCAATGAAAGCAAAAATGGCTTGAAAGGCATATGACTTATGTCTAAGTAGATAAACCCATGTAGCCCTTAAGAAATCATCTACAACAGTCAAAAAATATCTATGCCCTGAAGTTGTTTTCACTCTATATGACCCCCAAATATCTGCATGGATTAGCACAAATTTTGCACTTGCTACAGAAGTGCTCAGTTTATATGGAAATTTGGAATTGGCCATTGGACAGGTAAGACAAATATCATCACATTCATCATCAAAAAATTTAATGAATTCATTTTGTCTGATTTTGTTCCATGGTGCATGACCCAGTCTATTATGCCACAGCACCTTTTCATTCATTACATTCTTATCAAAACTACTACCACTAATCTTAACTAACTTCTCAATATTAGCAGCATATTTTAGACAGTTCTCCTGTTCTTTATTTACTTTCTTCACTTTATTTCTCACTTCACACAAAGGTACATTCAACATGTAATATAGTCCCTTGTGAGCCTTCCCAACAACCCTAATATTCTTTGAGTGAGAGTCCTGTATGATACACAAATCAGGATAGAACACAGCCTCACAATGATCTTTTTTCACAAGTTTATTAACAGACAGCAAATTGTGTTTAAAGTTTGGCACATGCATCACATTTTTAAGCATCAGTGAGTTTTTGAGTTTTACATCTCCAACGTGCTCAATATCTGCTACATTGCCATTTGGTAATTTGATTTTAGGATAATTTGTTGCCTTTTTCACATTGCTCAACAAACTAACATCTCCAACCATATGGTCAGAGGCACCAGTATCTAAAATCCATTCCTTTTTCTCAAACAATGCATTGTAACATGTAATCATACCTGCAAAGGATGTGTCCAGCTCCTCTTCAGTTCCATGTCCATCATTGTTTTTCTCTTCATGAGGTATAAGCTTTAGCAGTTGTTGAACTTGTTTTGGTGTCAGTGACAGCTTACTTCCATCATCCTTTGAGGTACTTGCATTGTAGGATGCCTTGCCTGAAGTTTTGTATCTTGGTTTCTGACCTCTCTCCTATGAGCTGACATTACCACCACCATCTTTCTTAAACACCTTGCCATGCTCTCTGCCCTGAGCATTTCCTCTGTTTGCACCAGGTTTCCACCAACATTCATGTGAGACATGGTTTCTTCTGCCACAATGAATGCACTTGGAGTCAAATAGATTTGTTGCTGGTTTTCTAGAAGCTTTCTTTGGTTGATTTGTTGATAACTCATTCACAACTTGCTTTCCTTTGCTCATCATGGTAGATGATTCTTCAGTGCTCTCTTTAATCTTCAGCAATGCTCTCTGAGACTCTTCTTGCATAATTTGAGAGCATGCCACTTCCACAGATGGCAGTGGATGTTGCATCAATATCTGGCTTGTTTGATTCTTGTAATCATCATCTAGTCCCATAAGAAACTGAAAAAGATGTTGTTCATCCTTGAGTAACATAACAGAATCAATGTATGCATTGATTTCTGGTGTCATTTGTGAAATAGGAGGGATGTCATTCAGATCATCCAGTTCCTCCCACAAAGAGTAGAGCTTTGTGTAGTAATCACTTACACTGAGCCCATTCTACAGAGTATCATACAACCTCTTGTTTAAGCTGTATTTCAGAACTCCATTTGAAATAGAGAACCTCTTTTTCAGTTGCATCCACAAAACTTTTGCAGAGTCACAATAGAGAGCAGACTTCCTAATATCGTCACTCACATTGTTGTGAATCCAAGACAACACAACACTATTGCAAGTTTCCCACATGTCCTTTTTCTTTTCATCTAAAGTATCTTTCTTCACCAGTCCAGTTACAAACCTCAGTTTCCTTCTTCCTGCAAGAGCTATTTCCATGGTTCTTCTCCATGTTTTGTAGTTAGAGATGCCAAGCAATTTTTCAGACAACACCAACTGCATCTCACTTGGGTGTATGAAGAGTCGACTGGTCACATCTACACTGTTTCTTTCCTTGGATGAACTACCAGTTTCTGGAGTGGCCATGGCTGCTTACTAGCTTGTGAAAGTTGAAGAAAACCGATTTATCAGGTTTGGCAATCAATGGCTCTGATACCGTGTAGAGAAAAACTCTAAGATATGGCAGCTATGTGCTTGCCTCAATGTAAAGCAAAGCTCTAAGATATGGCAGCTTTGTGCTTGCCTCAATGAAACAGTAAAGATGAAGAAAGATGATAACTTTGGTAGGTGAAAATAAGAATGATATTGTATTGTGTATTGCGACATTTATAGTACTATATATACATCACAATCCCTAGAGATTCTATTATAATGTTTCTTGGATCATGAGCTAATGATAGGCCAACTTAATGGACTGAACAAAGCAAACAAAGGCCTAACCTTGTTTCTTGTTTATATTGTATCTATGTTATATTATCTACCATATTATATACCATATTATATACCTCCTTCTACACATGCAATGGAATTAAAAAACCAGCCTAACTCTTGGTGTTTGTAGATTCCTGCATACACTGACAAATAAAATTACATTATTATCCCTTAAAATTTTTGCCTTTGAAGCTAAATTTGTTAGAATGCATGGGAATTGCATATAGTGTATCAAATAAAACATCAAAAATGTAAGAAAGTACCTTATATATATATTTGTGAAATAGCTCCTTTTAAAAATTTTTTGTTGTGGATTGGTGCCTTAAACAAAATGTTTTTTTTTGCAAGCTGACACTTTTGCTCGTTTTCAGGCGTTGACCGCCAGTGTTTTTCGTTGACTTTGTTAATTTGGGTGATGGTTAACAGTTTATATATATATGTAATTGCACCTTTTTCATCACTTTTACTCTATTCTTAATTATGACATACATATAATAACCACTACCCAATCTTACCAACCACCACTACACTTTTACCACCACCCACCCACCTTTAAACACAACTGCACCCATATGTGCCCCTACTGCACACAGCCAACACTATCACCTACCATCCTTTTGACTTTCGCACCCCCTTCGGGCACCACCATTCACACACCACTACCAATAATCATAGCCCTTTTCACGCATCACCACCACCCAATCTTAGTAGCTAGTGACCACCACCAACCCCAAAACTGAAACCCACGACAACAATTAGCACCACAGTTAACCATTTACGCCACCCATTCGAAACCCCAATTAAACCAAATGAAACCCTAACCCCAAATCAAGAACCCAAACCCCAAAATTGACTACATGAATCGCAAATCAAAGTCTAATCCCAACTGAAATCATCTTTAACAACCTTCATCATGAAATAGAAACCCTACCATATTCAAAGGTGGTTTTATGAAAGTTTGAAGGGTGGTGTAAAAGGGTTGTTTTTAGGTTGTAGTAGTGGTCGTTTAGGGTGGGTACTGGTCGTTTTTTAGTGGGGGTTGAGGTCGTGGGTTGTGGTGGTGATTTTACGTGGGCTGTGGAGGTGGTTTTAATTGATTGGGGGGGGGGGTGATCATGGGTTTGGATTTTTTGGGTGGAGATGAGTGTGGTTATGGGCAATTAAGGGGTGCAATTAGAGGGTCAAAGTTAAAACCCGGGCAGTCTACGCATGAAAATGAGAAAAGGTAAAAGGTACTATTTTGCAAAAAAAAATGTTTATAAGAGGTACTTTCTTACAATTTAGGATTTTACCATTTCTATACAACAACCAAACATGTTATTACCAATTCACACGATTTGTATAAATGGTAATAAATTCTTGTGTTTTTAAATGCATATAGGAATTCAATTTCCATGGCTACCAAATGAGCACTTACAGTGCGTCTCTTGTATGGTTGGGTGCACGCTTAATTGAGGGTGTAGCTAAGCTCATTAATTGCATAGCACATCTAACAAACTTTGCTGCTCATTTTCTCAAGTACATATATATATTCCAAATTCTCAACAATTATAAGAGGAAAGGGAAAAAATAACATTTTTATTTTTCAAATGCATATATTACAAAAAATATATCTCTAAAATATAAAGTAAAAATACCGATTTTATGTTTAGTTTTGTAATGTTAAATTTTTAACCTTCCCCCCTCCAAGTGAAATAACCCTCATTGCTTAGATGAGTAACCCTTATATTTAAATTAACTTATTAAGTAACCCTAAATTTTTACATGAGTGATCCTTAAGTTCATAATAACTAACCCTCATTTTATGTTTAGTTGAACAACCTCTATATGTATATTAAGTAACCCTCATTGTTTAGATGAGTGACCCTTATATTGATAATAAGTAACCCTCATTGTTTAGTCGAGTAACCCATTTATTTATATTAAGTAACCCTCATTGTTTAAATGAGTAACCCATTTATTCATAATAACTAACCTTCATTATTTAGATGAGTAACCCTTATATTCATAATAAGTAGATAGCCCTTGTTTTACGTTTAAAATAGTAACCCTTATATTTATATTAAGTAGCCGTCATTGTTTAGATGAGTAACCCATTTATTTATAATAAGTAACCCTCATTATTCACCTAAGTAATCCTTGTATATATAGTAAGTAAAATAGTAAACATGGGTAACCCAAATATTTATCATAAGTACCCTAATTATTCAGCCGAGTAACCCATGTATTTATAACAAGCAACCCTTGTTATTATCATGAGTAACCATTGTATTGATAATTAGTAATTACCGTTATTCAAATGATCGGGTGACCTCCACATACTTATAATTATAAAGTAACCGACCTTACTATTTAAATAAATAACCTCTATACTTTTTTAAGTAATCCCTTATTATTTAAAATAACCCTCATTGTTGAAATGGTATGCTTTTTATAAATGTTATAATAAGATTATTCAAACAAATAAAGTTAATAACGTCAAATCCTTAGCAAATCTTATTATACCAAACATATCAAAGGCAACTAATTTGAAGGGGAGATCAAAAAATGATGTCATTAGATACTAAGTCACCAACTTCTTCCCTCGAATGTCTGGTGAACCTAACGTCAATTGGCTACCGCTTTGCGCTTCTGTTATTGGCTCTTTTTCCTACTCTGTGCTTCCCCATCTTATTTCTAGAGTGTTCAATCTAGTCATCACAAAAACCAATGCCACAACAATCACCACTACTCTATGGCTTCAACAATAATTGAAGACATTACCACAAATTATAGAATCACATTTTCAAGTAATAATTGAAAGGCACATATTTTGATTAATTGAAGAATCATACCGTTAACTTGACTATATTTAAGCGGTTTAAAATCTCTAGAAATGGAAATGGAGAAGAGAAAGTCGAGAGAGGGGATTGCAGTAAATTGAAGGTTTGGAGATTTAAATAAATTGGGATTTTATTTTTCATTTTGAGATTGAAATATGACCGCATCCTACTTGAAAATGTGGCTAGCCGCATATAAGAATTTGTTGAGCAGCTATATGTAAAAATATTTCAATCATCCAAATAAAATCGAATTTCATTTATTTATTTATGTATTTATTTTTGTGTGTGAAAAATGTAACCCAAATCCGAAATTTATAAAAATCCTCCCATATATATTTAAAAAAAAAATTTAATAAAAATCAATCATCCAAATTTATCGCCATTTCTTTCATCAGTAATTAAAGTCGTTGTGAAAAATCCAAGTCAAAACCCCAAAAAATAAAACCTCAAATTGAGTTAGACTTTTAGGCTGCTAAGCAAACCTATAAAAACCCCTGTTTTTCCTCTGTTATATACTTTATAACAATCTTCATCATTCATGAAAACAAACATAGAAAAAACTATTCTCAAAGAAAAAAAAAAAAAAAAAAACCCTCTTCATTTCATTTTCTTTGTTCCTTCATTTACCTTCAACAATGGAAGAACCTTCAACCGAAAACCCAAAAAAAACCATCTACTTCCAACTAACATCATCAATCAAATTAAAGCAATCAATTGAATCTTTGAATGATTCTGAATTTAATCCTGAAAATATAGGAAGAATTGACATTACTGAAAAAGGGTTTGAGATTACTGTACTTAATTCAGAAACTTTTGCTGCTGGTTATCTTTTCTTTAAGTCTTCTGGGTTAATTAACTTTCATTGCACTAAACCCATTATTAGCATGTTAATTAGCCTTAATCAAGTCTCACTAATCTTCAGTGGGTCTACTACTGATGATGATACTGTCATTGTTTCTCATGTCGACAGCGAGAATAGTCTTACCTTCATATTTGGTATGTAGTCTTTCTGTTTTGTTAGTTTGATTTAAGTTTATGGTGATGTTCATGTGAAATGTTGCAAGAACAGAGTTTCTGGGGTTTTCGTGTATTTTTTCTTTATTGGTTTCGTCTAAAATATAATTGATTTTTAATGGAGGAAAGAAGAAACTCATGATTATATGTATTTTTTCGTTTAAAATATAATTGATTTTTAATGGAGGAAAGAAGAAACTCATGATTACATGTATTTTTTGTTTTTGATATCTTAAGAACGCATGAATATTGAATAATTTTGAGTGTAAAAGAAACTTTTTTTTTTTTTAATCAATGAATGATTATAGAGCTTAATTTACATTTTATCATTAGAAATTGGTTACATGATTTTTTTTTCCCTATAACACTTCATTAATATTTCATGGTGCTACTGATGTGATACTATCGCCATTTTTCATTTCGTTACCTCTAATAATCTTACCTACATTGTTGATAAGGAGTCATTCTGTTTTATTGATTTAATTTAAGTTGGTTTCGTAACAAGTATGGTGATGTTCTTTTGAATTGTTGTATAAGTTTTAGAGTTTGCCTATAGTTTATAGGAGGAAACCCATGAACATATGAAGAACATCATGGTAATTTTATTTTCTAATTTGTTGAAGAATGCATGACCACTTTGAAGTTTTAGTAATAACTAGAATTGTATCCAATTAGCATATTAGTTTATAAAATCAATATCATTTAAGTAAATTTGACAATCTAATTTAAATCAAGAAATTTATATCACAACAATAACTTGTTTCATAACTGCATGCATCAGTATGAATTGAACAGTTTATTTTCGTTAATTTTTATGTTTTTTTAATCAATACTGATCTGCAGAACTAATATTGCTGTTTAATCAGACTAGGAAAATCAAGTGGTTGATGCTAGTTTTTCATCGGTTGTATGATTTTTCTGAGCATTAAACTTTTTTGTGAATATTTGGGTACTTATAAGCCTTCTCATAATAAATTCAGGCAGTGCTCCTAACACTGAGATGAAGATAGATTTTTTGGAAGAAGAATGTATTTGTGACAAGTTTCCTGACGTCGTACTGTTCTGTGAGGCTGTTATGACATCTAAAATTCTAAGGGAGATAATCCAGAAACTGGAAGAAACCGACATATCTAAACTAGGTCCTCATCTCATATTCTTTATGTATTTAGCTAATCATGTCGTCAACCTAACTTGTTTATTAACGCATTATGTTTTCTACATGTAATCAGTTTCTGTGGACATGACTGAAAGACTAGTGTTTCTCCTTGTTGATAAAAATCCTTGGATTTTCAAGTATGAAACTGAGAAGGTAAACAATGCTCAAATATCTAATTAAGGATTGATTATAAAAGAATCATTTGATCAGATTCGAAAAATGAATAACTTCATTTGATGTTATGTCCTTGTAAAGGTTGTTGGGACAAGGGGATTGGAACCTGGTCAGAGGCACCATGCATGGTTCGTAATGCGACACTTGGAGGCACTGAAGAAAGCCACAAATTTGGTTCCATGTCTTCTTATGTGCTTTCTCACCGAACCAGCTGGCTACATCATGATGCGTTTCTGTCTCCGAGAGCTTGGTGACTTAGTGTTCATCAATAAAGCCACAAAGCTGCTCTCAAATGTTGATGATATCCGGCGCATGTATGGTACTGGTGCTGAAGCTGTTGCTATGCAGCCTGTATAAGTAGAGCTTATATAAACTTGGTAATTTGTTGTTCATTTTACACTAATGTTGTCAACCATTTTACTGGTTTAGAATCTTTGATGTGCAGTTTTATACTTCTACAACAAATTTAGTTCTGTAAGCACTATATACTAGAGTCAGGGATTGATTGCTATAGTAAAATTGCAGCGTAGGTACTGATAAATAGACCTTTAGAGTCATTTTCTGCCAATATTTTCAAGTATTGCATTGGCTTTGAATTTTTGATGTGCAGTTTTATTTTTCTATAAAAGGGTTCACACTGTAAGCAATTTACTATTTGCACTAGAGGTAAAGGTAATAATTGATATAGTGAAATCAAATTGTAATAAACGTTGAGTTTTTTGCTTGATTGTAAAAATGTAGAAAGGTTTAGGCTATGCTGAATGAAATATTTGGTTTGCTTGTAGTGTGCTGTATTTGCTAAAATGAAATGACTTGCTCAGAATCTGCTTGCTTTGGCTATAAAAATTATGTTCGCGTTTGAAATTGGTCAATGGATGAAAGGCTGAGAGAAACAGCAGGAGTATTTTCTGAGAAGTTTTTGATTAGTTAACTCATCTCAATATTTTTGGCAACATAGTAAAGCCAATACATAGTCTTAACACAAGTTCAACTTCCTTAAATGTTGTCAGAATTCCTTGCCTCGTTTATTGATAAATTGACTCGTCTGGAATATTTTTGCTGCATAGTGAAGCCATAAGCCAATATTTAGTTTTAACACATGTTCAGCTTCCATAAACATTCTCAGAATCCTTTCCTTATTTTGATGCTGATAGGAAAATTTGTTTATGTGGCATGTAATACATAGAAAAAGTGTGTATGAGCAACAGGCCAACTGTTAGCATCTCGAAGTCCAAATAATGCCATGTGCCAAAAAAGGATTCTAGCTGGTCATTTAAGAATGTATGTAGGAGTAAGACTACAGATTACCTGAAGCAACAGTGTCAACTTCACTTGGTTCCTGGTAAATGGCAATATATAATCGACAAGATCTATTAACAATGCTGATTTACTGCAGACAAGGTGTTAAAGTGCGCTGGAGATATTATATATGGAATAGAATAGCTCTTCCAAAATATCAGTTTCTGGTTTTTCTAATTATGAGGGACAGCTTAATTACTGGCTAGATGAATGCTGCAGGCTAGTTAGGCTGAGAGTCTGATCATCTGAGTGCTAATACATGAAATTAGAGTGGTACATAGTGCTCCACTGCAAAAGGACGAATTGGTACAAGTGCATACAATAGTTTGGAACTTGAGTGAATGTCTCACTACTACTACTTCTGCTGCCATTTTATCCACCATCCCTACTTACTTCACAATTGAACGTTCTTGCTTCCTTTGCCAATTCATCCGCAACTCCATTCAGCTCTCTATTCAAGTAACTCATCCTGCATGTCTGGAACGTTGTCATGGATTTCCTACAAGATTGAATGATATCTCTGTACTTTTTGAGACAATTTCAAGGATTAAGTATCATGTCCACTACACCTCGACTATTTGAAAAAATGATGAGATGATCAATGTGCATATCCTGCTTTGGTTTCAGCCCATATTCAAGTGCAAGGATTTCTTTCATGAGAGTGTTTCTTGTATATAGTCATCCAGTAAAACCAAGTATCCATTGTCCTTTATCATCCCTACTCACATCCCCAATTCCTTCTGGGACTCGAGGACCTAGAAAGGAGGTATCAACATGGACCACAAAACACCAATGTCAACCCTTTCCCCAAGACTTTCCTGTTTCTGTGTAGGCACAATGGCATATGAGTAAGGCTTAACAAAGGCATGAACTTTAACAAAACTTTGTGACACAAAATTCCTAGCACTTTCCTGAGTTTGTTTATCAAACACAAAATTATTACGATAATTCGAAACCTCACAACAAACAAATGGGAAAACAACAGGCCACTCAATATCTCGAACAATTGTCTTATCTTTCATATTGGTTTCAAATAATGGGAAGGTAGGTCAACATCAAGCCCATGTCTCCTGATTATGATTATGGCATGTAATAGGTAGCAAAAAGGTGTATGAGCAACAGGCCAACTGTCACCATCTTCAAGTCCAAATAATGCCATGTGCCAAAAGGACTGTATCTGGTCCTTTAAGAATGTATGTAGGAGTAAGACTACATATTACCTGAAGCAACAGTGTCATCTTCACTTGGCTCCTGGTAAATGGCAATATAAAATCGACGAGATCAATTAACAATGCTTATTTGCTGCAGACAAGGTGTTAAAATGCACCGGAGATATTATATATGGAACAGAATAGCTCTTCCAAAATATCAGTTTGTGGTTTGTCTAATTATGAGGTACAGCTTAATTACTGGCTGGACGAGTGCTGCAGGCTAGTTAGGCTGAGAGTCTGATCATCTGAGTGCTAATACATGAAATTAGAGTGGTACATAGTGCTCCACTGCAAAAGGACCGATTGATACAAGTCCATACAATAGTTTGGAACTTGAGTGAATGTCTCACTATTACATATTACATATTACAAATATCACTAATACTACTACTGTTACTACTACTACTACTACTACTACTACTACTTCTGCTGCCATTCTATGATGCTATCCACCATCCCTACTTCCTTCACAATTGAACGTTCTTGCTTCCTTTGCCAATTCATCCGCAACTTAATTCAGCTCCCTATTCAAGTAACTCATCCTGCATGTCTGGAACATTGTCATGGATTTCCTACAAGATTGAATGATGTTTCTGTACATTTTGAGACAATTTCAAGGATTAAGTATCACGTCCACTACAGCTCAACTATCTGAAAAAAATGATGAGATGATCAATGTGCATATCCTGCTTTCAGTCCATATCTCAAGACTTTCCTGTTTCTGTGTAGGCACAATGGCATATGAGTAAACCTTCACAAAGGCATGAACTTTAACAAAAATTTGTGACACACCATTACTAGAACTTTCCTGAGTTTGTTTTTTAAACAAAAAATGATTACAATAATTCCAAACCTCACAACAAATAAATAGGAAAGCAACAGGCCACTCAATTCCTCGAACATTTGTCTTATCTTTTATTCATATTGTTTCAATCCAAAAATGAGAAGGTAGGTCAACATTAAGCCCTTGTCTTGACAACAAATTCTAAACATTGACGGAAAAAGAGCACTTACATAAGATATGATCCACATCTTCTATAGGGTCTCCACACCTAGGACAAACTGTATCCCCTCAAAAGCCAATGAAGGAATTTGAGCTGAGGAAGGGTATTCGCTTTCCATAACCAAGACATAGGTAGCATAGGTTTTGAGCCTCCTAATGCTACCTATATGCTTGCCCTAAGTAAAAACTTCACATTTGTTTGGTGACTGCCGGTTTATTTCTGCTAGTATAAATACTGTAAAGCAATGGAAGTTTCCAGCAAGTAAGAAGACTTACCTAGGTTGTCAGATCCTTTCAATAAATTTTAATGTATAGAATTAGACACTTGAACAGTTGTTTAGGTATACAGAATTTAGGTATACAGAATAGAGAATGGTTTGCGGCTTGTCATTGTAGGTCGATCTCATGTGAATAACCTGTGATGTTTTGTATAGTTTTTGCTTTTCCAGATATGTTTCTTCACATCAGTATGCTTGTTTTTAATCACACTCAACTTAAAACTGCTGCGATGCTAGCAGCAGTACATCTACCTGTGTCCATCCATCACTTAATCGAGAATCAAAAGCCTATAATTGAAATAGTGAAACGTAAAGGGGGTTTTATAGTCCTTAGTGCTGGTTGTTCGAATGTTTAATTGTGTAGTACTCTTTCCATTTGTCAAATTATATCCATTTCATATTGACTGTGCTTGAGGGTCATGCAAAAATCTGGAGGATATTGATGTTTGTTACTGCATTAGTATAGTATAAGTGTATAACATATATTGACCTTGAAGGTTGGTGTTAGTGCACACTGCACAGCTTTTAAAAGGACAAATAATACAATGAAAAAAATTACATCTGTGGTGGATCCAATGTTTCAAACTATAGGTTTGGTGTAAGCGCGTTACCACAGATACAAAGATACTTGAAGAATTTGAGTCCAGTGTTACATTGTCGAAGCCAGAAAGTTATAAGTTACAACAACCAAGCGCGCACAACAAAACTTGTTGCAGCAACAAGTTTCAAGTGCATTATTGTCTAACAAGTATAAAGCTCCAAGATTGCTGAAAGAATTATTTGCCGTATCTTTCTCATTAATCTATAGGAGTATATATACAAAATATTCTAGGTTAAACTAGGAAGCTAAGATATTTTACAAATCAAATAAAATAATTTCAAAATATTTACATATTTAGAATATATGATATATTCTAGAGAATATATGACATATTCTATCACACCCCACAGTGGAAACGGGAGATTCCCGAACGTTGAGACTGGCTCGGAAGTCGTCAAACAAGAGTTTTGGAAGACTCTTAGTAAAAATATTCGCGATCTGATACCGAGAAGGGACATGAAAAACACGAACTTCACCCTGTTGAACCTTCTCACGGACAAAGTGGATATCCATTTCTATATGTTTAGTGCGTTGATGTTGAACATGACTACTAGTGAGATAGATGGCACTGACATTATCACAATAGACCAAGGTGGCCTTTGAAATAGGACAGTGCAATTCAAGCAAGAGATTCCTTAGCCAACAAGATTCGGATACAACATTTGCAACACCACGATATTCTGCCTCAGCACTGGATTTAGACAGAGTAGGTTGGCATTTAGAGGACCATGAAATAAAATTGTCTCCAAGAAAGACACAATAACCCGAAGTAGAACGGCGAGTGTCAGGACACCCATCCCAATCAGCATCCGTGTAGGAGACAAGAGAGGACACAGAGGACTTATATAAATGCAAGCCGAAAGCAGAGGTACCTTGAAGATAACGAATAATACGCTTCAAGGCATTCATGTGAGCAACCATGGGGGCGTGCATAAATAAACATACCTGTTGTACAGCATAAGAGATGTCCAGACGAGTGAACGTCAAATACTGCAAGGCCCCACATAGGCAACGGTACAAGGTGGGATCAGGAAAGGGGGTACCATTGAGAGTGCTTAATTTACCTTTGGAGTCAACGGGAGTAGCAAAGGGTTTACAATTAGACATACATGCACGTTGTATGGTTTCCTTGGTATAATCCTGTTGAGAGAGAAACAACCCACCCTAGCTCTTAGAGACCGCAATGCCCAGGAAGTAACTAAGTTCACCCAGGTCTTTCATAGCAAATTTGGAACTAAGCCTGGAAATAATTCGTTTGCGAAGAGACTCAGAAGAAGCAGTAAGAACAATGTCATCAACATAGAGAAGAAGGTATGCAGTAGTGTTGCCATGGTGATAAATGAACAAGAAAGTATTAGACTTACTATGTGTGAAACCAATGGAAGCCACAAAATCAGCAAACCGTTGATACCAAGCCCGCGAAATCCCATAGGTTGATGCATATACACAGTCTCATTTAATTTTCCATGTAAGAAAGCATTCTTAACATCTAGTTGATGAATGGACCAAGATTTAGATAGTGCAAGGCTTAGAACCATACGTATAGTTGCCGGTTTAACAGCCGGACTAAAAGTCTCATCACAATCAATACCTTCATGTTGAGTTTTTCCGTCACCAACCAAACGAGCCTTATACCTTTCAAACGAACCATCCGATTTCGTTTTGTGCCGAAAAATCCAAAGGGAGTGAATAATATTAGCATTAGTAGGACGTGGGACCAACTCCTATAGTCCCATGTACCATTTTCAATTAGAGCATCATATTCTTCCTGCATAGCAACCTTCAAATTGGGGTCACTACGGGCATGAATTGGATTTTTAGGAGTAGGTGATAAGGAGGTAGTAGTATGAAGAGCATGGTATTTCGAATTGGGTTTGAAAATACCATGTCTACTACGGGTGGTCCTAGGGTGAATAGGAGTGGGTGGAGGTTGAGAGTCATGAAAAGTAGTGGATTGATGTAAAGAGGAAGGCCCAGTAGGGGAGTTGAGCCAATAGGAATATGAGGAGGGGAGTAGAAAGGTGAGGAAAATGGAGAAGGAAACGAGGGAGGCCCGTCAGCAGGCCCATGGGGCGATGGGCTACCAGCGGGTGGGTCAGGGGAGGGGGTTATGAGGCCCAACTAGCTGTGGGTTGCTAGCGGGTGGGTCAGGGGAGTGTGTGTGGGGGGGGGGGTGTATGAAGCCTAGCTGGCTGTGGGTTGCCAGCGGGTGGGTTAGGAGGCCCAATGTTTTGTGGAGTTCAGAGAATTTGTGGACTAAGGTTGTGTTTCACGATTGGGTTTTCGAGAGGGGAAGCAAAATGGCCTAGAAAATCATAAGAAGTAGTAGACGGTGAATGAACCTTGGAAAACGGAAACACGGACTCATCAAACCAAACATGTTTAGCAATTATTATTTTATTGCTGGACATATCATAACACTTGTAACCCCTATGATTAGAGGGATACCCAAGAAAAACACAAGGAGTGGAGCGGGATTGAAGCTTGTGAATAGTGGAGGAAGGAAAAAGAGGAAAACACAAGCATCCAAAAACTTGAAGATGTGTATTGTCAGGAGTACTGTGATACAAAATTTGAGTGGGAGAATTGTAATTGAGCAATTTAGTAGGTAAAAGATTGTGAAGATAAGTGACCATGGCTAAAGCATGATGCCAAAAAGAAGGAAGCATAGAGGCACGACACAAGAGAGTCCGAACAATGTTAGTGATTGTTTTTATTTTACGTTCCGCCTTCCCATTTTGTTGAGAACTATGAGGACAAGAAAATCAGAAAACTATGCCATGGCAGTGACAAAAAATAGTGAAAGAATTATTATCAAATTCACGACCATTATCACATTGAAAAGCTTTGATTTCACATTCAGATTGAGTTTTAATATATGTTCGAATTCGAATGAAAAAAATCAAATACTTGGGACTTGGTAGAAATGGGAAAAGTCCACAAAAAATTGGTATAGTCATCAAGAAATAGAATTATTATCAAATTCACGACCATTGTCACATTGAAAAGCTTTGATTTCACGTTCAAATTGAGTTTTAATATATGTTCGATTTCACATTGTCTTTGTCTGTGTTGCAAGCGTTCATGAGGTTATTAGTTCTCCGTAACTTTTTAATTTTAAATTCCATGCTTTTTACTTACAAAACTAATTGAAGTCCATTTTTACACAATTCATGTTTGTTCTATTTCCATAAGCTGCCACATTAATTCTATTGGTTTTGTTTCAATGAATGTTTATGACCTGCGGCAACTTGTGCACTAATGTTTTCCCTTTTTTTCCACCTTAATTAGTTGTGTTTACTTAGATTTGGCCGGAACCAACACCATGAACAAGGTGGGGTGGTTGTGTCCTCAAGAGATTTTTGAGGATCGATGTCTAAAGAGCAAAGGTGATGTGAAAGTGTACCTTGAAACCGCCATCAAAGAAGCAATTCGAGCGAAAAGGAAGTTCATTATCGCTCCGTCACTTGAGGAGTAAGTCTGTTTCACTTTCCCATTGTTTCTACCCCCACCCTTATTGTTCCCTCTCTTGTTTCACTTTCCCATTGTTAATTTCACTTTCCCATTTTTAGTTTCGATTTCCAATTGTTATGCCCTCTCTTGTTTGGCGCAGTTCACATTGGGTGTTTTTGTTGATATCACCTTTGACATACAAGGTGTATGAATTTGATTCTTGCCGTCCTCAGTCGCCACATAGATTGTTGATTATGACGTGGGTGAATAGGTAAATTATAACGTCAACCAAAAATCTTTTATACTAGAAATTGAAGATATAACGGCTCCTTACCTTCACTTAATTTTTTTTCCTTCGTATAGTGTCATGAAGATGATACGCACAAGCACAATGATTCCGAAGTTGATATCAGTTGAGGTACGGACATCCAAATCCTATACATTTGTGATGGTTGCTACTTTGTCATGCAAATTTTTTATTGATTTTTTTTCAATGTCCTATGTACTTCAAAGTGCGCGCAACAGTAAAACGGTACTGATTGTGGGTACTACATAATGCGTTACATGCATGACATCATCTCAAGCTGTAATGAGTCAGATGATCTTGAGGAGGTAACTATTGCAATTACTCCCGAAAGGCAACATGAAGCTTTGGGTTTGTTTTCTTAGTTTTGAATGCTGGTATGGGTTTGTGTTGTTGGTTTTGTTGGATGATATTGGTTTCTTTGTGTTTGGACTGTTTAGGAGTCTAATCTATTTTGGATTGTTTTGAATGCTTTTCTGTTTAGGAGTGTTTCGATTGCTAACTTGTTTTGATCTGGTTAGGACTATTTTGTCTATTGGTGGTTTGTTTTGGAGTGTGTCACAACTCCTAGTAAGCAAGGTCTTAGGAAGGGAGCCCTAAGCCTTTCACCACCACCACCACCCCCTCCTTTGTTATGGAATATTTCTCAAGAAGTTTGAAGAGTGTAGGAGAACTAAAAGCATTTAGATTTCGCCAGAGATGTAGAAGCATGAAATGAATAATTTAGTATTTATTGATGATCTAATCATGTTCAGTGGGGGTAATTCATTCTATAAAGCTAATGCTTAGAAGTCTTAACATTTGCAGCATCTTCTACATAAATAGCTAATTTTGTAAAGTCTAGGCATTAGAAGATCAAGTATCTTATGCAAGAGAACACTAGTACAGGCAATAGACAATGGCTTAGCAACTTTGTACCTTAGTTTCTGTAGAAGTTATGATAGTGGGCATGCTTTACATGTATGATGCTAGTTGCATCTGTATATCATGTTTGTAGATGTGATTAATGAAATTTAACCTTTCTCCAAAAAAAAAAATTTAATTGAACTATAAAAAGTAATGGAAATATATGATACACTCTGGCCCCCTATTCCCGTAGCTATAACGAAACTGATTGTGGTAAAAAAATATGGGCAATTGTATGTGCCCTAATATCCTAAGTCTTAGATAAACCCTCAATAGCATTGGAACAAGCTTCATATCTAACACACTTGCGATGAATCGCTTCAACCCTAACTCGACAAGGAACAAAGTCAGACAACCCATATTGAGTCAAGGGTGGAGAACCGGCTAGTCAACGTATCCATTAGGACCACGATCATAGTAATATAGCAACACCTTTGCAAGTCAAAGAGGCTCTTCTTTCCCCTCTAGACAACCCAATATCAAGTTCTTTTATTATTATTCTTATTTTTAATTTGTTTTTTTTATTCTATTTACTTTTTTTTTTTTGGTTTTTGATTAGTAAGAGCCTTTGATGTCGGTAAAGGTTTTTATGTGGTTGTATATGTAGTGATTTTCATACTAGTTAAATATACTGAAATTGGTCTTCAAGAACCCCCTAACTGAACTAGGTAGCTTGGTTTTGATTACAATCTGAGATTGAGTTGCAAAGTAATATTGTTATTATATTGTTGACTCGGTTCTGATGGATTTCCTACTTCTATAGAATAGTGCATGTCAAGCTTGTGAAAAATTCATTTGGATTCTGCCTAATTTTTGACCTAACACATGTTACTCACCCGATCCTCGCTCTCTTCTTGCTATTTAAGCTATCTTATGACATGAAAACCGTGCATATGTTATTTAAGCTATTTAAACTGTTTTTTTAATTATTATTGATTAGGTATTGAAAAAAGCTACATCGGTTCGAGAAGGGCCTTTCAGCAAACCACAAATAAGCGAGGTTCGAGACAAGGTTGCGACATTCTTGTACACACATTTTTTATGAAGAAGCTAGGAATATGTTGTACATATTTACTTGACTTAGTTTTATATTGCACTTTTAGCTATTTTCCTTAATCAAGAACAATAATAATAATGTTGGCGGTTATATGGTTATTACATTAAGATAACATAATGTGTATTGGTAATTTGTAATAACAATCGATTTATTTATATTAATTGAACTGAATTTGGTTTCAATAAATTAGGTACTAGCTGCTGAATATGATTTGCAGGGTGCGTGGATGATATTAGGAATTAGGAGCATAAAATGATTTCACAAAATTAGCCAAAAAAAAAGCCTTATTAGCTGCGATTATTCAATAAACCGCAGCAAATAACTTACCTAAAATTGGAGGGAAATTGGACTATTTTCTGCGGTTATTTGCTGCGATTATTCAACAAACCGCAGCAAATAACACACCTGAAATTGGAGGGAAACAAGATATTTGCTGCGGTTCTTCGGATAACCGCAACAAATAATCCTGTTTCTCTCAAATTTCAGGTGTGTTATTTGCTGCGGTTTATTGAATACCCACAACAAATAAGGCTATTTTTTGCTGCGGTTTAACTGCATCAAATAAAATTTCAACATTTGCTGCTGCTATAAGTGCTGCAGTTCAAAACTGCAGCAAATACCCGGGAAAAAACCGCAGCAAAATGCATTTTTTGTACTAGTGTAGTCATCAAGAAATAGAATTATTATCAAATTCACGACCATTGTCACATTGAAAAGCTTTGATTTCATGTTCAAATTGAGTTTTAATATATGTTCGAATTCGAATGAAAAAAATCAAATACTTGGGACTTGGTAGAAATGGGAAAGTCCACAAAAAATTGGTATAGTCATCAAGAAATAGAACATAATATTTATGACCTTGAGAACTCAAAACAGGAGATGTCCATAAATCACTATGTAAGATATCAAAGGGCATAGTAGTATGAGATAATGAATCATAAAAAGGAGTTTTTATTAGTTTACCCAAAGGACAAGAATAACAAGGTTCAGGAGACCCTTTATTACAATCAATAAAACTACTACTACGTAAAGAGTGCAGAATATTATTCCCCGAATGACCTAACCGTGAATGCCACAGATTATGGGACATCACCGCAAAAGTAGATGGAGAAGAAGAGGGAAAAACTTGAGAGTTAATGTGGAAAGAAAAAAGGTCACCATTGCTATTACACCTCACTATTTTGCTCCCCGTCTGTAAATCCTTCACGGAAAACCCAAAAGGATCAAACTTAATGGACACATTATTATCAGTTGTAAGTTTGCGAACAGAAATAAGATTTTTGACTAGGTGAGGAACATGGAGAACATTTTTGAGTTGAAGTGTGTTGTGATGAAGGGAAGTATGACCATAACCTCTAATAGAAATGTTGCTACCATTACCAACAGTAACATAATTTTTAACATGATTGCTCAAATGAAAATACGGAGATAAATTACCTTGAGAATTGGTCATATGAGAGGTGGCTCCCGTGTCCAAATAGTACGTGGGATCATTGAGTGACATGGTGTACGTAGCTTGTTCAATATTGGTGGGCATGTAAGTAGGAGTAGTAGTAGTTGGTTGAGCAACATAATTTGCTTGCGGGGGGCGAGGCCTAAGGATGTCAGGCTGTGATGGAGGAGGGGGATGGACAGCCCAAGTGGGCGGGCTGGGTCCGTAGGTAGGGTATGGGCAAGGAGGAATGGCCTATGATTGTGATGGCCAATAACTCCATGAAGGGAGACTCCAAAGCTACTGCGAACCGACATACTCGGAAGGATGCTGCGGGTGTGCACCACTGCCACGCGCCTGTTGCTGCTGGTGTTTGTTGCCGCCACCACCTTTGCCTTTGCGACCCTTGTTTGACTTCGCACCACCCCCATGAGAAGAAGACCCACGAGAAGAAGAGGAGTGGGAGGTGTCATGAGAGGGTGATTGTAACACCCTGGATTTTCCCTAACTTCCTACTTCTTATTTTTTCAGAAAACATATTAAATTACTAGATATTATATTTGTTAAAACTACTACAAATGGAAAAACCAAAGTATTATCGCCACCGTGATAACGGCTAAGGCATTTATCAAAGTACTACAGCGGAAGTCTTCAAACCAAAACAGTTTAAAACCAAACTTCAAACAACTTTAAAATAATATCAACTTTAAACTTATTACACTTCGGAACCAGATTAATGGCCCTTTTAAAAAAAAACCAAAACTACTAATTATAAGTCTTTCGAAAACCAAACAACGTAACCAAAATAAATGTTAGTCTTCATAAGCAATTAAAATAAAGCAAAACTACAACCACCGCAAGCGCTCTCACTCCATCGCATCATGAAATGACTCATGCCCACTTGTACCTGCAGCTTTCCTTTTACTAGACAACTACTCACCACAAGTGGGTCATCGTAGGGCCAACTCCAAGACAAAGCCATGCACATAAACAAATAATCAGCAAAGCTGAGTACATAACTACTAAAGACTTATGCAAGAACAATAAGAAATGAAACATGTACTCAACTTACCTTTGACAACCTTTTTCTTGTACATGGACTCAATTAAATTAATTACTATATTAATAATTATGGATCCTGCATCGAACGGGTTTCCTCCTATAAATCATCGCCCCATTGGGCACCAGTTGGGGAGCAACTCCCAAAAGGTATTACTATGTCACATAAAGTGACAAATATCCAGCGCATTAATATATAAAAGAGTACAACGTCTTGTACCCCAATTAGGAGTCATAGATCACTGTTCCATACGACTCCCCCCATTGTTCATACTCAAGGTATATACGTTCCAACAGTTTTGATGCAAGTCCTCTTACACTTTACGTGAGTTAACAGGTTTACAATGTTGTGACTCTCATGCAACAATACATACATATATAAAACATGCATTCAAATCAAGTAAGTCAATTTAATTATCTTCAACTTAAGGTGACTCTAATTAAACTTTATGTGTGTCCTTTAATTAAACTAAACCTCCTGCGCCACACATTAACTGTGAGTGGCTAACAATTTGCTTTTTCCTTGACCACACATTAAACTGTGAGTGGTATTATATATAAAATAATTGCTCATTACTTCTTTTAAACATGTGAATAAAAATTCACAACTATCTTTCTTGTTGATTAAGTAACTAATCATCTTCAAAATAACTTTCTTCCTTGATCATTAAACTTTTGGCCAAATTAAACTGATCGTAACATTCCAATTCAAGCTTATAAAAATTAAACTTTCTATTCAACATGGAATGTCATCAAACATTAAAAACATGCTACCTAACAAACTTGCCATATAAATTCATGATTCAAACAAGCATACAAAATTTCATGTAATCAGGAATTACTCAAGCTTGCATTCTAACTCTTATGTTTATCTTTAGTACTTACGTATCTTGTATAATAACTGTGCTCCGCCACAACTTCTAAAAGTGGACTAATTCAAAGTTTCCTACACAAGGAAAAACCGAACTAAATTAAAACCTTATTGACTAAATTCTACAACAACTATAACTAACTTCTAAATTTGGAAACTTTGTCCAAAACTTCCTTATATGGTCTCTATTCAATTCCATACTTCACTTTCTCTTCTCTATTGCAATTCTACTTAGTTTTCTAGACTTAATAATGCTTTATAACACCTTAATAAAATTTTTATGCAACTTTAGAAAAGTGGGCAGCAATCTAAATTTATGAAAACTCCTTGAAAACTTCCGAAAATGACACAAAGCAATCATACAATGCATTACTTAACTTATAGGATTGATTTATGCTAATTACATACTTTAAAAGCCTAATTAATTAATTTATAAAATTTGGACAGCATGTTAAACATGCTTAAAATCACTTTCAAACATCATAAAACATACTAAAAATTATATATTTCATCATAGAATTGATGTGTGATCATACTAATACAATTTGGACACTTAAAACTCACTTGTTTTTATTAAAATTTCAGATTTGTTTATAAACTTTAAAGTCATGAAAAACTTATAAAAACATCATGATTTCATGCCAAAACACTTCTACAATCTACTAACATATTTATGAAGTCAATCTAGGCTTTAGAACAATTTTTCATATGCTAAAACATGTTCATAATATTTATTCAACTCAAATTCATGATTATAAAATTTGGACATCTTTATAAAATAAGTTTAAAACCGTTAAAAATCAATCTAAACTTAATAACATCATCTTAAATTCACCCAAAAATAATCTATGATCATAATATTAAAGTTTAGAACACAAAAATTCATAAAATCATAACTTCATAAATTTTCAAACCCTAATTTATAATTTCATGAACAACAAAATTAATTCATGCTTTAAAAACAATTCATACTTATATAAAAACATAATTAAACATATAAAAACATGATTAAACATAATTATAATAATAAATTTGCAAGATTGAATCAAAAAAATAAAGGAGAATTTTTTTTACTTTTTTATATAAGTTTCGAAAATACCAAGAATAGGGGAGGAGGTCCGGCGGTGGCAGCAGCGGCGGACTGGTGGCTGGGGGTGGCTGGTGTGGCCGGCGGTGGTGGGTCCTACTGGGCACGGATCCCGAGGCAACCCCAAAATTCCTTTTATTTTTTAGAAACTTCTGACAGGTTTTTTTTTCTTTTTTTTTTTTCCAGAATTTGCTTGCAACCCGTTTTTTTTCTCCCTTTCCTCTCTAGATTCTTTTGGAATCCTAATTGACTACTATGACTAGTATGATCAGGAAATGTTGGAATTTTAGGTTTTGTAGGGTACTTATAGGCCCTAAAGTAGGATTTTGGTGAAGCCCATAAATACTCCTAAGTTAATTAGGAAACCTTTGAAATCTATTTTTAGAAGTGTAGACACTGAAAATTTATTTTTAAGTGTCAAAATTAAAATAAATTAATTATTTGAATCAAATAAAATAAATTTATGCTCAATTTAATTAATTTAGCCCTTTAAATTATATACCAAAATTAATTATATAATTTGGGTCATAATTAAGTTGTTTTGGCCGATTATATTATTAGTCAATGTTTATTGGGCCAAAAAGACTACAAGACTTTAAAGTCATCAGAAGAGTCCAAGCCCACTTCTCCGGGTCCAAGATGGAGGTCAAAATCTCCTATAAATACTCATCATCACCTTAAAAAGAAAAACGGAGGAGGAGAAATTCATTGGGAAAAAAGTCAATCATAGACATTCCAAAGAATTCACACACTCTCTCTGTCACAATCAATAAACACTACAAAATTGTGCCGATTGTTTAGGGATACTCAAATGCATTCAAAGTGACATTGAAGCTAGTCAACCCCCACTAAAAATTTGGTTGACAGTATTAGGTGTCATCTTTGGTTGACGTCGGCAACTGTTAAACTTGGTTAACGTCGACAGGTGCCATCTTAGCAGTGGAACAGAATCAGAAGACTTATTTTATTTTCTATAAACTGTTTATAGAGATTGTACCTACATTCAAATTATTAATAAAATATCATTTGTTTACTTAATTGCTTGTCGTTGACTTTGACTTGAAATTTAGTAGCAACAAATTTTTGGCACGCTCGGTGGGACCATCTCTGCTTCTCATCCCTGTTCTTCAAACACTTAAAAAAATTTAAGAAATGTCTTCCAGCAAGAACATTTCAATGTCTGCTGAGAAAAAGAAGTCTGTCAATACTCGACAACAATCAGCAAGCCTTGGTAAAGTCATTGGAAATCCAGACAGTGGCATATTCACCAGGGGAATGAAAAGAGCTGCAATCACGTCTGCTGCAACAAGTCTGCGTATTCCCCCACTGGTCACCACCCTACTCTCCATCACCTTTTGGTATTCCCCCAACTGCTCCCATTGCCTTCCCTATCCACCACATATGCAGACTTGTTGTATTCGAAAAGGCTTTCCCATTTCTTGCTAACCAAATAGACCAACATAACTCCCAAAAGATATCCCACCACCCTTTCTCCTTTATTTCCATCATTTTATTATAAACTCACTCCCAAAACCTCATGCCTTTTGGTACCCTTACGTCCAAACGTAGCGGGGAGAGGTACCACAAAGCTTGTGAAGTTTTGCTCTCCAACATCATATGGGTGATATCCTCCTCCGCTTCGCCACAACTCCTGCACACACTATCCACCTCCATTCCCCTATTTCTCAATATCGTGTATAACGGAAGAGCATTATTCAATGCTCTCCAAACAAAATTGCGGACTTTTGGTGGGACTTTAGCATTCCAAACCTTCTTCCAAAGCAAATTATATTGTTGGCTCGAAACCGATGCCTTATCCCTCTGAGCTTCCGCCATTGCTAAAAAAATATGCACTTTTCACCGAAAAGTGGCCATTTTTCGTGGCCCTCCATGCCCAAGAATCCTCTCTGCTGAAAAAAGGCAGCTTCATGTTTTTAAGGAGCATACATTCTTCTACGCTTAGCACTGAACTTGCTCTGTCGATATCAAACTCCCCATTCTCTATTATATCTCGCACAAGTCTTATATTGTTTTCCCCTGCACTCTTCAGCTCTACACACCCCTTTCCTCCTATCCTCTTTAGCCACGGATCTTTCCAAAAGTCAGTCGTGTTCCCATCGCCTATTATCCTCCTCACTCCCTTGGAAAGGATATTTCTAGCCTGCATGATCAACTTCCACGTGAAACTTGCATTGCATCCTACTTTCGTGTCAAAAAAAGTGGAAGAAGGATAGTATTTTGCTTTAAGAATCTTGGTTATCAACGCTTTGTCATCCGTGAGTAACCTCCGCCCTTGCTTTGCTAGTAGGGCCTTATTAAGGGCTTCCATGTTCCTAAAAACCATTCCTCCTTCTCGTTTAGATTTGCATAAGTTTTCCCACGAAATCCACGGAATCCTACGCTCATCGTTCCTTTGTCCCTAGAAGAAATTCCGACACATTCTATCCATCTCCTCAAGAATACATTGAGGTAATTTAAAGCATTGCATCGCATAAATAGGTATTGCTTCACCTACCGCTTTAATTAACACCTCCCTTCCTTCTTGTGAAAGGTATTTTTCTTTCCACCCTTTCAACTTCTTCCATAGCTTATCTTTCATGTTTTGGAACACCTCCTTCTTAGACCTTCCTAAGTACGTTGGCAGTCCCAAATAATTGTCTTCCCCAGCCTTAAAGTTTAACTTCTCCAGAAGCATATTCTGCCTTTCAGGTTCTATATTTCGGCTAAATGAGACCACTGATTTTTCCATGTTTAATTTTTGAGTGGAAGCAGCTTCATAGGTAGACATCAAGCACACTCTCAATCTCCTCCGGCCATGTTTAAGTCGAACCCATAACTCATTTATTTTTTGCTGACGACCCACTCTAGTTAATGCTAGTCAAAACTGTTAAAGGACAAAAAGAAATAATATAAGTTAACTAACTAACAAAATTAAGCCAGTTAATAACTAACTATGCAGTTAAGCCAAAAAAATTAAAGCCAACTTATAGAACCCCTTATTTTTCCCTTTTCTGTAACAAACTTCATCATTTTCATCTCTTTCACTCTTCTTAATTTTCTTGAACAATGGCGGCACCCTCGAACACGAACCCTGAAAAAACAGTCAACCTTCAAGTATCCCCAACATTTAACTTGAAGCAATCAATGAAATCCTTACAAGACCTACAGTTTAACCCAAAAGGTATAGCAAGAGTTGACATTACTGAAAGAGGTTTTCAGCTTACTGTAATTAATTCTGTTACTAAGGTTGTTGGTTATCTTTGCTTAAACTCGGCGTGGCTAATCAACTTTCACTGCAGCAAGCCTGTTGTCAACAAGTTCATTAACCTTCATGATTTTCCTGTAGACTTTCTTGGTCATACTGGTGAGGATAGTGTCACCATTTTTCGTCGCGACGTCGACAACTGTCTTACTATCGTATTTGGTAAGTTATGTAGTTTTGTTTAGTTGTTTTCTTTAGTTGTTTTCTTGTTGAAATTGGTAGAAAGGAGTTTCTTGGTAACTTGAGTTTGAAGTCAATGTTCAACGGAGGAAACATTGAAAAAAATACAGTTTTTGTTATGTCATTTTGCATTAGTTCTAGTTATATTTAAACATATGTTGCAATTTGCATGTTCAAAGTTTGTTGTAAACTAGAGTTTTTTTTTTTTTTTTTTTTTTTAAAAAAAAAGTTTAATGGAGGAAACTAATTATGATAATATAAAGAACTGCTAATATAACGTTTCTTGGTAAATTACCAAATTGAATTTCTAGTTTAATTAATGTATGATGTAGGAAAGTAGGAAGCTAATGTTAAACCGAAGAACTGCATTTTCATTTGTATTATTATTTTTGTGATTAATTTTTTGTATTGTTTTGAGTTGTATTCATATAGTTATATTAAAGTTTCAAGAATAGGGTTTGTTGTAAAATTGGAGTTATTCGATTTTTTTTATTTTTTTTTTTTAAATTTAGTGGAGTAAATTAAACTAATGAAATTATATAAAACTGCCCCTTTTTGATTTGTCGTTTGTTGCAGAATTCTTCAACATTAGGTTTCTTTTAATTAATAGCTGACATATTTTGTTTTTCAGTTTACTAATTTAGTTATCGTGCCTAATTGGTAGAAAGAAGAATATCATGTACTAATGTTGCAGATTTCAAAGTAATTTTAATAGAGTAATGTTATTTAGCTGTTATTCATAATTCCAATTTAGTTTAGTCCAACACAATTAAGAACTAATGTATTTTTTAACATGTGAAAACTTATACATAAACACATTTGAACTATATTGAAAGTTAATAGAAGCAACAAAACTGATTTCTCATCTCCAGTAATCACTTGTTGTTGACATTTAACTTTTCTGTTAATATAATGTAAGCCTTATTTGGCATTAATCAAGAGTAAAATAGATTAGCGTGTCCTAAACTAAACTGTTGGGTGATAATTACATCAGGGGGTCTTCCGAAGGCGGAGTTACCAGTCAATTTTTTGAGAACAGGAATTGAAATTGGCAAGCTTCCTGACATCAATCACTCGTGTGAAGCTCTTTGGACAACTGAGAATCTGAAGCAGATAATTGAGCATCTCGAAATAAGCAGCACATCCCGAGAAGGTCCTGATTTAAATCCTTTATGTATTAGTCAGTCATGTAATTTCATCAAAGCCATATTTCTTTTATTAACTATATTTTTCTTTCATGTAATCAGTTGCACTTGACATATCAAAGAACTCTTTGGTGGACTTCATCGGAAACAAACATCCATGGAGAAATAGGTCTAATGATGATGATGAGGTAAATGCTCGGTTCTTAAATAAAGGATTGCATAGAAATCATTTGATGTATGTTACTGCGGCATTATTTAAAGTGGGTCGAATTTGTTGCAGGTTATAACTTGGGGAATGGAACCAGGGAAGCATTACCATGTATGGTTCAAACTGCATCACTTGGGGCTTTTGAAGAAGGCATCATCATGGACACCATTTTGTCTTATTGGTATTCTCACTGAACCTGCGCATAATGTGATCATACGATTCAGTTTCGGAGAACATGGTGATTTGGTGGCGATCCATGAAGCTGACATCATTGCAAAGTCTGATGACTTCGCGCCTGTTGTCGTAAAGGGACGTTTTTTAATAAGCCAGTAGTATAAGCAGAACAGAACTTTCAAGGTTCATTTTTAGCAAATGTTGTCAGCAACTGCATTGTTTGAAGTTTCTGATGTGCAGATTTTTACTTTTACAACAAGCTAGATTTCCTACCAGGTCATCACTTTATACTGCTGTTTGTACACCTGAAAATGAGGAAAATGTTGTGAGAATCCGTATGTAACTTTGTATAAAACAAAGTTTTTTTTTCTTTCTTTTTTTTTTTTTCTGTTATGAAAATTCAAAAACGTTATTAGACAGTTCAGTACTTGTTGCATTAATTGTGTTTTTTTGCTCTGTGCTACTTTATTGTGAGGCTCTCAAATTTTTGTAGCTAAATTTTTTTTTCTTCTTTTTGGTGATCAAGGAACAAGGAACTAAGAGCTAGAAAGTAAGTTAGTGTCCTCGGAGTATACATCAGCTAGTATACATCAGTTAGTGTTCACCTGAGAAATGTAGTCTCTAAAATTCCACACGAAATTTCGAGACGGATTATGATGGGTAAATGCACACCGAGCAGAACAATTCAAGTGACAAACTAACCACAAACAACACTAGTTTGACCTAAGTCACAAAACAACCCACGAAAGCTATTGTATTTCCAAATAACCAAACAACCTGCAGCAATAAACACTAATTATATGATAAATACGCATGCAGCAGCAAAAACATTAGACTAACAATAGCAAACTAGCAAAGAACACACACGGTTTTTACATGAAACCCCTTCAGTGTGAAGAGTAAAACCATGGGACGTACAATAAGGGAGTCCACTGTACCCAAAGCTCTTACTATGATTAAAAGGAATGTTACAAACACCAATTCCAAGTCTCAAAGTGGGTTTATAGATTACCCAACAACAACAATCAAAAACACTAGTAGAAAAATCCACATTTGCTGCGGTTCTTTGTGGTTTTTGAAGAACCGCAACAAATAACCATTGATATTACTACTATGTAGAAGTATTTGTTGCGGTTCAAAGAAACCGCAGCAAATACGTTATTTGCTGCAGTTGTATTACTTATTTGCTGCGTTTTAAACCGGAGCAAATACTCAATCAGCAATTAAAAAAAAAGCCCATGCCAAAACAACTGTCATATAAATAGCAACACTTAACCTAATATTTCCTCCTCTCTCATCCTTCTTATCTCACCAGTCGCCTCCCTCTTCATTTTATCTCACCTCCCTCTTCTTTTTATCTCGCCTCCCTCACCACTTCAATTCATCAATTCCTCACTCCATCATTTCTCTCTTCTTTTTATCTCCCCTCCCTCATCACTTCAACACTTCAATTTATGGTTTTTTGTTGTTTTTATTTTTATTCGATTTTTTTTGGGTTTGATGAGTCTTCCGTTTGTTGAAGAGTCCTTCAAGATCTTCAAGGTTAGTTTCCATTTTAAATTCATTTGTTAATTGTGTTCGTGTTTTTTGTTTTAGATTTCAATTTGCATTGTTTATTTTTTTTTCTGATTCATTTGTTTGTTTTTGGTTTTGTGTTTTCGGGTTGGGATTTGGGGTTTTATGTTTTCGATTTGGAGATTGGTTGTGGGTTTGGGTCATGGCTTAGGGTTTGCGATGTTGGCTCGTGGGTTAGGGTTTTGGTTTGGTTCGTGGCTTAGAGTTTTGGTTTAGGTTTTGGTATTGGTGTTGGTTCGTGGGTTAGTGTTTGGGTTAGGGTTTCTAGGTTCTGGGTATTGGTTTTGGGTTCATGGGTTTTGGTTTTTGAGTTGTGGGTTTGGTTTGATTGTTGATTTGTGCAATTGATTGTTTATTGCTCTAATATGATTGATTAATCAAATGGCAAAGGTGTTTCTGAGACTCTTAATTGTAAGCTTCCATGTTTTGTCTTGTTACTCAAGCTTTTTAAATTCTCAACTGTGAAGATCATGTAATGTTTCACCGCTGCCTTTTTGTTTGATGTTTCAGTTCTCTCATAAATTGTTTTTAATGGTTTGTCTTGCAGATCGATTGAAGACGGCTGTGAACAGAATAACACAAGACTGTGAGTAGTGGTTAAACCCTAAGTTGCTTTCCTCTTCATTATCCTTGCCTACTTTCCTAAATTCATCCATGATGAACATGGATCTTACGCCAACAATTCCTCCGGGATCAAGCATTGGTCAATCTCCAGGACTCAAGGTGTTTGCTTAGTAGGCCACTTATCTTTATCATTTATTTAAATTTCTGATGCCTATTTCTAGCTGGAACATAGTGGCTTTTATGAATATGTATGAGACACAAATGAGATATTGCTTCTAGGTTTTATTAAGTAGCTAACTATTTTTTGGCCATCAATGAAATGTCCCCAAGCTCTTGCCTCTTGGTGTTATTGTTTGCACCCTTTGATGTGCTAACTATTCACACTTTGATGTGCTGCTTGCCACTATTCTGCTTGTGTTATTGTTGCTGTTGTTCTTCTGCTTCTCCCGCTGCTATTCTTAAGACCATTGCTGCTGCTGCTGTCGTTGTTCTTACATCGTTATTGATGTTGCCGCTGCCGTTCCATTTTTACTGCTGCTGCTATGCTCATGTTCTTTGAAGTTAAATCACACTTTCACAATTGTTATATTTTAGTTTATATGTTATTTTTTGGTTGGTGCTGCTATTAGTTTGATTTTCAGTTTATTTAATAGTATTGATGCAACTGTAATTGAGTTTGATGTTGCTGCTGGAATTGTAATTTAATTTGATGTTCTTCTGTTGTAATTATTTCGCTTGAAATTACAACCTTTTATGTATTTGATGTTCTTTTGTTCTTCTTTGAAGTAATGAATCTTGTTTAAGTTAAATTTCAAATGTATTTTTGTGATAGAAGTGTTATTATATTGAAAATAATTGATTCTATGTATGTATAATATTTCAGCTTCTAATTTTGCTTTAAAATGCAAAAAAAAAAAAAAAAAAAATAATTTTTTTCGGTGCTTATTTGCTGCGGTTTTGTGAATAACCGCAGCAAATAAGTGGGTTTTTTTTTTGTGGGAAACTGCACTATTTGCTGCGGTTTTACAAAGAACTGCAGCAAGTAGTGCAGTTTCCCACACCAAAAAAAACCACTTATTTACTGCGGTTAAAAACCGCAGCAAATACCCCTAAAAAAACCGCAGCAAAAGTGGATTTTTGTACTAGTGAAAGAGCATAAAACAAAGGAGTAAAGTGAAGATATCATTAGAAAACAGAGGTTCTGTACAACCACTATAACTCACAATCCGGAGCACCTTGAAAGATTGTGACCGTCCAAAATGAAGCCCAAGATGTCCCCAACGTGCTGCCAAAATTTCAGCAAAATCGGACCAAAAATGACCTTCAATCGGAGGTGATTTATGAGGTGTGGTACTGAAAAACGTGAATGGAATCCCTCTTGTAATTTCTCCACTTTCACACTACCAAACTCCCTTTTGATGTATGACACTGAAGTCATTCACTTGCATGCTTCGAAAGACTTTGGGCATTAACTTTCCTCAACAAAATTACCGCAAAAGTCAAGTAAACAATTCAAGCTTATTTGAGAAGCTAAAAAATTTGGGTAAAAAATTCCAAATAACATTAAACCCAAATACACTAATAAAGTGGGTTTTTCCACACATGAAGGGACCCAAGGCCCAACAGATTAGAGACGGAATGAATGATTCCGTCTCTAAAGTATAGATGGGTTTTTAATTCCGTCTCTAAAGTATAGATGGATTTTTAATTCCGTCTCTAAATAATTCAGAGATTTATTTGAGAGACAGAATTTAGAGATGGATTAGAGACGAATGAATGATTCGTCTCTAC
This sequence comes from Suaeda aralocaspica, assembly GCA_016808085.1. Lineage (NCBI taxonomy): Eukaryota > Viridiplantae > Streptophyta > Magnoliopsida > Caryophyllales > Amaranthaceae > Suaeda > Suaeda aralocaspica. The sequence continues at coordinate 2,031,230 of PYUH01000127.1, forward strand.
TTTAGAGGCGAATATTGAAATTTGTCTTTAAAGTAAAGATGGATTTCTATAATTCCGTCTCCAAAATAGTTTAGCGACAAATTTAAAAATCTTCATCTCTACTTTAGAGATAAATAATTTTCGCCTCTAATTATCCGTCTCTAAAATGAGTTTTTTTTTTTTTTAATTTTTTTGTTTTTGTTTTAGTGATTGGTTTTCTGTTTGAGGTTTGGGGATAGCCAATCATGGCCTTGAACAGTTTGGTGGCCAAAGATGTTGGCAGAACTTGCCAGACTTGGGAGGCTAAACAATGGTGTTGTCTCTTAGAGCATGGATAGAGTCCTCACACCTATCATTGCAAAGATCACAATTCAGAGTGTCGAGAACCCCTTGAATTGCTAACATTTATTGTGGGGAAATCGATCCCACTTCACTAACCATAGAAAAAGGTGAAGCTTGGGGGTGCTGGATAGGGGTGTGCAAGATTTTACGGTTCCGAATTTCCGGTCCGAAATTTTCCGATTCCGTTCCGAAAAATCGGAATTCCGATCAAGATTTTTGAAAACCGGAAAAACCGGACCGGATATCCGGTTTTTAAAACCGGAAACCGGATCGGATACGGAATGAATTTTTAAAAAATCGGATTCCGGATTTTTAAGGAAAACAAAATCCGGAATTCCGGTTTTCCGGATTTTCCCGAATTTTTCCGGATTTCCAATCCGGTTTTTAAGGGTATATGTGTAAATTTTAGAGAAATTCTAGTATATAATTCGGAACCGGATATCCGGATTTCCGATCCGTTTTTTCCGGATATTCGAATTTTCGGAATTCCGGTTTTTCCGGAACGGATACGGAATCAATTTTGTTGGTTCCGAAAATCCGGATATCCGAATTTTCGAATCGGAAAATTTCCGATTTCCGGTTTTTCACACCCCTAGTGCTGGAAGTTTAAAGAGTAGAAAATAAAGAGGAAAAAATTTGATGAGTCATCTTATTCCACATTGATAGAATACTAAGGCCCTGTTCTCCTCGTCTTATTTTAACTTATTTTTAGCAAAAATAAGTTCAATTCAGCAAAAATCAGTTTCAATCCTTGATAAGTTGTTAATGATTTCAGCAAAAATAAGTTCAGTTCAGCAAAAATAAGTTCAGATAAGTAAAAATAAGTTCAGTTCAGCAAAAATAATTTCAGCTCAGTAAAAATAGTACAAATCATCAAAAATAAGTTGAGGAGAACAGGGCCTAACATTATGTCCTAATTAACATTCATATTTTCGAAGTGTTATAAAATTATAGAATAATTACACCTTGATTTCTTCCTTCCATTATTATGATACTCCTTAATTTATGCCTAGGGTCACAGTATAAATAGTTAGCCATATTTCATTCAAAAAACACATAATCACATACACTTTCTCTCATCTCAAAATTAAAAATACATTAAACACTTTCTTCTGTTTTAGGTAATAGGACCTACTGAAAATTATCTTAAGTTTGTTAAGGATAATAGGACCTCTTTGGGTATATATGTTCTTGAATCATATGTTGAAATTCTTGCTTGATATTTACATGTCTTTCTTCCATGCTAAAGATGTTTGGGATGCTCTTTTGAAAAAATATGGGACTGATGATGCTGGTACTAAACGTTATTGTGCTAGTAAATGGTTAGGGTTTCAAATTACTAATGATAAGCCTAAAATTGACCAAATTCATGCTTATGACTTAATGAGAATATATGTCTTAATATGGCTTATGAGTGTTTATCAATCTATGAATACACCTGCATACACCTATATTTGGTCCCACCTAAAGGCCGATGATTAAAGTGTATTACGTCGTAGCAGGTCCAACTTTCAAAAATTGAATGCTTGAAGTAACGAATAAAATAAGTAAATGATCGTTGGACATAACCGATGATAAATTTCGATGGTCGAGTTGCACTTAAAGTTATATTCTTCTTTCACTTTTTATTATCTTTTATTACTATTTTATTTTAATATTTTATTTTATGATTTTATTTCATCGGAAATGAAGAAAATTAATTAAACGCGCAAACACGACCACGTACGTTGAATTTTCTAGAACATTCTGGGAGGCTATGTACGACATAAAATAACTTTAGGTTTATGGAAGTGGTTAATGTGAAATCGGGAAGAGAATTTCAGAATGTGGAAGTGAATATCGGAAATATGGAAATTTAGAAATTTGATCTTCTGAGCGTATAAGCGCTCGTTGGGCGCTTGTACGCCCAAAAGGGTCAGATTTCGAAATTATGAAAAAAATCAAAAACTTCCAAATTTCGAAAGCATGAGCGCTCATTGAGCGCATGAGGGCTCGACGAGCACCCTAGCGCTCAGTGAGCGCTCCAACGCTCGTTGGGCGCCCATGCGCTTGTCGCTGAGCGCTTCAGCGCTCCTCTAGCACATATACTCTCAATAACGCCTTCCCGACCCCTCTATATAAGTGCTCCGTCCGGTCTTCATAACACACACTTAAAAACACATCTTCACATCAACTCTTCAATCTCACAACCTTTCTCTCTCTCGAAAAACGTGCTCTTTCTCTCTCTAAAAATTCTTCTAAAACCTGAAACAAAAACTTCCTTAAGCAATCTTACAAACTCTAATCAAGTTATTATTATTATTATTATTATTATTATTATTATTATTATTATTATTATTATTGTTATTATTATTATTATTGTTATTAATATTATTCAAATTCTTCAAGGTTCTTATTCAAGCATTCAAGCTAGAAAGTTCGTTGTTTTGACTACCGCACGAAAGGTACTTTAAATCAGGCGAAAGCATAACAACATCGTCTTGAGTTCTTCAAATTTGTATCAATTTAGGCGATTTATTTCCTTCTTAGAAAGTCGACATGTTTTAATTAATTCATGAAATCTTGACTTAATCATGGCTTAGTTTTCAATTAAAATCAATCTTAAGTAGAAACATGTACTCGGCTATTTACGTGATCATGAATGCTACATGTTTATTGCTTTTATCGCCTATCTAGAATCCATGTTTAGCTACAAGACTTGAAACATGTTCTCACATAAAGCAAAGATAATTGATGCAAAACGACTTAAGGTTCTTAATCTTGATTAACTCTAAAGCGATCAACCTCACATGTCATTAGAAGTCATGCGTGCATTAATCAAAATCCTCCTATCGATATTTCTATGTGCTTTTAGGGCTAAAACAGAAATATCTATGCTATAATTCGATATTATGATTGTGAAATTACATATGAGACCAATTAGGGCCGCTATAAGCGGAGGGACAATGTGAACTACTCTTGTCCTTACCCTTGTCCCTGAATCTAGAGATATGAGACCTTGTTATCCTTGGCTGTCGGTTTACCTTCAGCCTAGACCTAATGGGGTTCCGTGAGCTCCTAAAAAAAACACGGTGGTGACTTCTCTACTTGGGTTTTGAGTTTCTAGACTCACACCCTAAGCCAAGTATACTCACACTATGCAAACAAACTAATTACTTCAATGTCCATAAAAACGACATTTGGGCATGGTCACGAAAGCCCCGGGTCCACAGTTAGGAGATTTCACTATGGATATTAGCTTAATTTTAATGGAGATTGAACGAAACTCAAAAAGTCTCGTAGTTTCATAATTATAATATCGAATTTGTTTGTTAGGCATAATGCATGCAATTTCCACGCAAGGGTATTTGCTTTATGATTCATGTCTTTTAAAGTATGTTCTATACTTGAGACAACCCCGGGGACTTCTTTTAAGGATGTTTGGGTGAACTACCTAAGGCTATTCCTTAATCGAAATCCATCCCAACCATGAAGTGTGATGAGGTTTGGGAAGAAGGAGAACTTAAGCCCAAAATAAATTGGACCTCATGAGATCTTGCAAACGTTACTACATTATAGAGAAAATGCAACATAATAATGCAACGGTTTAAGATAATGCAAAACTTGTAGCAACGGTTGGCTTCTAATGCAATGAGCTAATGCGATGGTGTAGCTCTAAAGCAACTGTTTATGGCAACGGTTATTGTAACCATCACATTATCCAACCTAATACAACGATTTTTTGAACTTCATGCAACACCTTTTAAAAATCATTGTATTTGGTGAAATTAGCTGTTGCCTTTGATAAATTGGTGACCTAGCAAAAAATTAAGAATTATAATGGCGCTTTGTTTCCCTCTCACCTTAATATTTCACTTCTACTCTCCTGTCTAACAAATTTCTTTCCACTGAAAATCTAACCACCAAAAAAACCATTAAAATCGCCTAAATTTCTTTCCACTGAAAATCTAACCACCAAAAAACCATTAAAACCATTAAAATCTACCAACCACCATTGATGTCAAACCACCATCTCACCTTCCCTAACAATACACAAAACCATTAAAACCACCCTCCCCACTTACCTGCGCGCACCGACTCCACGACTCACCACCCACCTGACAACCACCTCGAATCTCCGCCGGTCTGATTTGTACTAATTTGTTGATTTGCATCCATTCAAATATCTGATTCAATTCGGTTCACAATTGCGAATTTTGATTCGATTCACAATCTTGGTATGTTTTGATTCCCTTGTTTTATTCAGTTGTTTGAGTTAATTTTGCGAATTTTGGTTAATTTTGCGAAATTTTTTTGGCAGTGACAAACCCTAACTCCATCTTCTATCACTAACTCTCCACGACACTGCCACAACCTTCCGCTACGCCGGTCAGCATCACGACGCCAGCCACAACGCTGGTAATTTTTCAGCATTTTAACTAAGAACGGTTTGGTGTTTGTTTTGTCTCAAGTGATTATTCATGGTGGTCAGTACTTATATTTTTGTTCAAGCTTTTGGACTTTGCACCCGAAATGTCCCCTTTGAAAGTTTATACACGAAATTGAGCTTAGACTAGTTTTTTAAAATTAATTTAGTTGTTATGTTCGAATTGAATAGCCGCAATGTGAACTCTGAAATGCTTCAATAATGTTTGATACTTCTGATTATTCTTAGTTTATGCGCCTGATACATTGTAGTGGTTAATTATCTGTATTTTTACTAATACTGTGCCCAAGACTGATTGTTTTCTGTTCCTTGGTTATCATTACGTACTACAAATCATTTTAGCTACAAAATCATTACTATGAAATATGATATAGAGATTAAAGATTGATATATTGATGGCAGGTTATTTCCTTAGTAAGATTTTCCATCCAAATATTGCAAATAATGGTGAAAACTGTGCTAATACTTTGAAAAAAAATTGGAACCCAACTCTTGGATTGCGACATTTCCTTTTGACAATTGTTTAGGCATCTGGTTGCTTTTGAATTCTGAATTCTGAATTTCTCCTTCCCTGTTAATGTGGTGATAAAATTCTTTTAGTTGAATACTTGAAAAGGATCTCAATCACAATTGTTTTCAGGAGTACATTGAAACTAGGTACAGAACATTTTAGTATGCAAATGCTCTTAATCTATCATGAACTACACCTTTGAAAAACATACTACGTTAGTTTACTTTCTTTGTTGTATTTCATAGTCCATAATAAATTGAAGGGAGCGTATATGGTATAAAACATAAAAAACTGAGAAGTGAGAATAGTAGCAAATCAATGTCTAGGATCAAATATATTTGGTGTTACTTTTTATGACTAGGATATCTCTGATGATTTATCTGTTGGAATTCTCTGAACTGATTTGCCTTAATCTGTTTATGTCAGGATTAGAAATTCTGCTATTTCTGTTTTAGGATAGTCACATAGACATGTAGGTCATTCGCTTTAGGACATATTTAAGTGAGAGATATAGTTTAGTTGAATATATAGTTGCAAAATAATTTGATAATATATAAATTCAATCTTTGTCACCAACTTTGTTGAGTTATGTAACTTATATTTAGGAACTGATGTATTCAGTACCCTTCAGCTTGCGATTGTGATGACCAGCTTTTGCATATATCCTCTCTTTTGTTAGCATTTATGCCAAGATAACTTTAAGAGCATGCTATCAAGAAGCTCAGGTGATATTCCTCAGGCCATTATATTCTACTTGCAATCCAAATCTGGTGATTATATATAAAACCTTTCTTCCTAGGTAACGTGAGACCATAGTAATATAACATGTCCTTTTTTGTCCCTCTCACCAATTACTTTTTCGTTTCATTTTACATGCAATCGACTTTTCAACTAACAATTATAAATTTTTTAAGGAACAATGGGATGGTGGGAGTTAGCAAAGTGGAGTCATGAATATGAGCAAGGAACAAATAGTACATTGAAAAAGCATTTGCCGCAATGTCTCAAGGAGACCAAATCCAATGTCCTTGCACTACATGTTGTTACCGTTACTGGAAGGAATGTTGTAAGGGATCATATAATTTGTAATGGTTTTTTACCAAGAAAAGAAGAACTTGAACAGTTAGGGCTGGACATTAATAGAGATAAAGAATACTTGTCAAGAAAAGAAGATGATTAAGTTATGAATGATGACATGGTAAGATATTTAACTGAAACTTTGAGAGTAGGGCCAAATGAAGAGGCAAGAGAGTTTTTTAAGTTGATTGAAGAAGGTCAATAAGAGCTGTATACAGGATGCCAAACATTCTCTAAACTCTCCTTTATCATTCAAGCATTTATTTTCAAGTGCGATCACAAGATGAGCAATGTCACTTTCACTGCCATGTTAAAATTCTTCAAGGAAGTGATACCTCATGCCAAAGTACCCTTAACCTTTCATGAGGCGAATAAGGTAATGAAAGCTTTAGGGTTAGATTACACAAAAATTGATGCATGCCCTAAAGATTACATGTTGTATTAGGGGGGTGATAAGTTGATATTATTTGACATGTATTTTACCCCCGATCCCGATTGATTTTCAGCTCTAATATGGATCTTTTGTGCCCTTCAACTAACTTTTTCTATTTCAAGTGTTTGTTGTGCTTTATATTAGATTTTACAGGAATCGATGATTTATCTTTATTTTCGAGCCTTTTGAAGCACTTGAAGAAGTTAGTGAAGATTTGAAGTCATTTGGGAAGCTTAACTGGAGATTAGAAGTGCTAAATGAAGAATTAAAGAAGTAATAAAGGAAGAACGAGCAAAAACCGACGAAGCCAAGGCAAGCTACCCGCCCAGACCGAGGCTGTGCGCCCGGGGTTAGGCTGCACGCCGGGACCTCTACGGGCGGGTTGCTCCGAAGGGGATTTCCGTGTTTTCTTCCCTTGTTTAGCCTTAGTACTTAATGTTTTGTACGGCTAGTTTAGTCTAAAATTCTCTCTAAGTGTGGAACTTTATTCAATCATTCAATCAATAATATTCAGGTTTTATTTCAATCTCAATTCTTATTCTTAATTAATGTTTATTGTTAGTTTTAATTTATGCTCTTAGTTTTATGCTTAGAATTAAATTCTTGATTATTGTTTGTTTGTTTGTTTAGTTTAATCATGTTTAGGATTTTAATTTCTTTTATTGATTTAGTTTTTATTCTTCCAATTATGAGTGAGTAGTTTCTTTTCCAGGACTAGGGGGTCCATGGATTGATTGTTGATGTTTTGCTCATAAATATTAGTTTAACTATTAATGTACTTGAATTGCTATTGTCAATTGTTATTGCTTTCAGTTAAATATTGGTCATGTTTAATTGTTAGTTTGATATTGTTGAAATCGATGCCGAGAGGTAAGATTACCGCAATTAGATCATAAGGACAATAAGCAAAATGAGTCTAAGTGAGCGAGAGCCATTAGAGGAGTTTTGAAGGGGACTAGATTAGAGAGAATTAGTGGACCTTAATTCAAGGAAATTGATAATCTAATTAATTTTGTGTGTGCAATTCATTTGTTAATCCGGTGTGAAACGATGTCCTAGGTTTAGTCATTAATTCATTTCCTTAATCGATTTAGTTCTAATTCTAGTTAATTTCTTGATCACAATTGTCACTCAAAGGCCTTTTACATAGTCTAAACTTTTTAGAACTAATAGGTTTAATTACTTCCCTGTGGATTCGATCCCTACTTCCCTAGCTATATTAGTTAGAGTGGTTAGGTTTATTTTAGATAGGTGTGCGATAGCCTCATCAAATTTTGGCGCTGTTGCCGGGGAGGTGATTTTTAATTCTGCTAGCCAGGTTTATAATGTTTTCTTTTTATTTTTCTTAGTCTCAAAGAACTATTTGGTTCTTTGGGGTAGTTTCTTATTTTTGCTTAGAGTTTCCATTTTGTGCAGGTTTATAGGTTTATGCAAAACGACCACGAGCCTGATATTTTTATTTTCCCTGAGCCCGAGCAAGTATTTCTGAAGCGGTTGAGATGTAGTAGACGCCGAATATTTCTTCCTCGATCCGTGGAGGAAACTGTTTCTGTTTTGTCTCAGTTTTTTGAGTTCACCTTCAACCCGTTGTTTGAAGGGTTTTTAGAGGTCGAAATGGCTGCCAAAGGAGAAGGACAAGGTAGAGGACCACCACCTCCACCACCGCCACCTGCGGCCCGTTCATTGAGAGACTATTCCTTGCCTAGTACGAAGTCTATGGCTAGAGGTTATTCAACACCTGATACCGATGCTGCTAATTTTGAACTGAAACCGGCTCTTGTGAATATGGTTGAACGAAATCAGTTTTCAGGGACATTGAAGGAGGATTAGAATTTACATTTGCAAAATTTCCTTCAATATTGTGATACTATCAAGCAAATGAATGTTTCTAAGGATTACATTAGGAGGAGAATGTTCCCATTTTAGTTGAAGGACAAAGCTGGAACCTGGTTGAATGATCTTAATATGGGTACAATTACTTGTTGGGATAACTTGGGTCTTGCTTTTCAGAGGAAGTACTTTCCACCACAGAGCACTGCTTTATTGAGGAGTCAAATTACTAATTACAATCAGGAAACAGATGAGTCACTTTATAATGCTTGAGAACGGTTCAAAGAGTTATTGAGAATGTGTCGTCATCATGAGCTTGAGAAATGATTTTTAGTTCAATCATTCTACAATAGTTTGGGTAATGAGAGTAGAGCTTTGTTAGATTCTGCTGCTAATGGTCGATTCATAAACCGGGAGGTCAATGCTGCATATGACCTGATTGATGAAATTACTACTTATAATTTACAGTTTGGTAACCTTAGAGTGCATTCCAAGAAGGGTGGAAAACATGTAGTTGATGATAAGTATGAGAGTTTAGATGCACAGTTCAATGCCATAAGTCAGAAGTTTCATAAGATTGGTACTACAGCTCCTCCACCATCACCTGTAGCTGCACTTTCGGGATGCACTGACCCTTTCTGTGATTCCTGTGGTTCATTCGGTCATAGTTCCCAATCATGTACCAGTTCAGTAGAGCAACTGTGTGCCTTTCAAGCCAACAAGAACAATCCATTTTCCAATACATCTAATCCGGGCTGGAAGGATCATCCATACTTTTCCTACAAGAACAATAGCAATGTGCAAAATCCTCAGCAAACTATACCACCTCAGCAGGCACACCAACAGATGTAGAGATATGTACCACCACACCCAACAGGTTTCAGCAGGCCACCATTATCAGCACCACCATTGCCATCTCAACTTAGTAGTGAAATTTCAGAGCTGAAGAATATGATGTTGCAGATGCAGAAAAATATGGAGGCAATATAGGCTCACAACAAGCTCCTAGAGACTCAAATAGCTCAGATTGCACAATCAACTGCTTAAAGGCAACCAGACCACCTTCCATCACAACCTACACCTCTAGTATCACAGTTACCATAGAATCACCCGAGGGACCATGTTAATGCCATTACTTTGAGGAGTTGAACAACTTATGAGGGTCCAAAAATGCCTACTGATGATGATAATTCTGATGTTGCAGGTGGAGTTAAGAAGACCAGTGATGTGGTGATTAGAGATTTAGAGACAGTTCCAGACGAGGAGGCTGAAGCACCTAAGGAGAAGGTAGATGACACATCGATTGATACAATCCCGAGGTCACAGGTTAGGTTGCCCTTTCCGAACAGGGTGACCAGGAGTAAGAATGATAATCATTTCAGTAAATTTTTATATATTGTGAAGAATTTGCAGGTTACTGTTCCTTTTACTGATTTGATAACTCAAATTCCTACTTACACTAAATTTTTTAAAGATATTTTGAGCAGGAAACGTGAGTTGTGGTGGAGACCGTAGCACTTACGGAAGAGTGCAGCGCCATATTGCAAAACAAGTCACCACCTAAGCTGAAGGACCCGAGAAGTTTTTCTATTCCTTGTAAGATTGGCCCACTGTTTATTTATAAAGCCTTATGTGATATAGGGGTCAGTGTTAGTGTCATGCCTTTATCTATTTGCAAAAAACTTGATATGGGTGCTTTGAAGATTATTAATATTACTTTGCAGATGGCAGATAGGACAGAGGATGTCCCGGTGAGAGTCGAAAAATTCTTTATTCCTGTTGATTTGTTGTGTTAGATATGGATGAGGATGCTCATATCCCGATTGTACTTGGTAGACCATTCTTACAAACTGCAGGTGCTGTTATTGATGTCAAAAATGGTAGTTTGACTCTTTCTGTAGGAGACGATAAAGTCACATTTAATCTTAATGCTGCTCTTAAGAGTCCTATGATGGAACAGTCATGCTATGTTATTGATGTCATTAATGAGATTGTTATTGATGATATGCCTCGATCCACTACAAATGATTTTCTGGAGGCCGTTGTTTGTCTTGATGTTTGTGCAGGTGAAGGTACAACAAATACCGATAATTTCGTCCAGGATCTTATTGGTGAGGAATTGAATCCGGAGGAGAGCCTGAAATTTGTTGAGTTACCTCAAGAGGTTTCATTTGTCAAGGAGGTAACCCAACCTGAGATGAAACCCCTCCCCTCTAACTTGAAATATGCTTTTCTAGATGATGAGGAGTTGTATCCGGTCATTGTTAGTGCTTCTCTTACTGATAGTCAACTTGATAAGCTTTTGTCTGTGCTTAAGTCACGTAAGAAGGCTATTGGTTATACTATTGATGATTTGACTGGTATTAGTCCTGATTTTTGTATGCATAGAATTCATTTAGAGAAAGGTCATAAACCTTGTATACAGGGTCAACGTCGTTTGAATCCTAACATGCAGGAGGTGGTCAAGAAGGAAGTTCTTAAACTTCTAGATGTAGGTATCATTTACTCGGTGCCTGTTTCCCAGTGGGTAAGTCCCGTACATGTAGTCTTTAAGAAAAAGGGGGAACAACTGTTGTTCGTAATGATAAAAATGAATTGATTCCTACTATAGTTGTTACAATACAGGATGGAGAATGTGTATTGATTATAGAAAACTGAATGTTGCAACTAAAAAGGATCATTTCCTCCTCCCTTTTATTGATCAAATGTTGGAAAGGTTAGCTAAGAATAAGTATTTCTGTTACCTTGATGGATATTCGGGTTTCTTTCAGATTGCCATCCATCCTGATGATAGAGAGAAAACCACTTTTACATGTCCTTATGGTACTTTTGCATATCGTAGAATGCGCTTTGGTTTATGTAATGCACCAGCTACTTTCCAACGTTGCATGATGAGCATCTTTTCTGAGTTCATAGAGTCTATTATGGAAGTCTTCATGGATGATTTTACTATCTATGGTTCTGATTTTGATTCCTGTTTGACTAACTTGACTAAAGTTCTCGAAAGATGCGAGCATGTAAATTTGGTCTTAAATTGGGAAAAATGTCATTTCATGGTCAATGAAAGAGTAGTATTGGGACATTTGTTGTCCGAGCGTGGTATTGAGGTGGATAAGGCAAAAATACAGGTGATTGAGCAATTGCCACCTTCGGTGAATGTTAAAGGGGTAAGAAGTTTTTTGGGTCATGTTGGTTTTTATCGCAGGTTTATTAAGGATTTTTCTAAAATTGCGAAACCACTAACCCAATTGCTTTTGAAAGATGATGAGTTTAAATTCACTGATGAGTGTCTTGAGTCCTTTAATATGATAAAAAATACATTAATTTCAGCACCTAATATACAGTCTCCCGATTGGAATATAACTTTTGAGATAATGTGTGATGCTAGTGATTTTGCAGTTGGTGTAGTGTTAGGTCAAAGAAGGGATAAGGTCCTACATGCTATTTATTATGCTAGTAAGACCTTGGATGAAGCTCAAGTCAATTATTCCACCACGGAAAAAGAGTTGCTTGCTATTGTTTATGCATTAGATAAATTTCGTGCTTATCTTGTAGGTTCGAAAGCTATTGTTTACACTGACCACGCAACTCTTAAGTATCTACTTGGGAAGAAGGAAGCCAAACCGAGGCTCATTCGGTGGATTTTGTTGCTTCAAGAGTTCGTTCTCGAGATTCGTGATAAGAAGGGAGCAGAGAATGTGGTAGCTGACCACTTATCGAGGATACGGTATGATGATGGGGAGATCTCTACCCCCATTGATGATTCTTTTCCTGATGAACCTCTGTTTGCAGTTTGTGTAAATTCTCCTTGGTTTGCTGATTTTGCTAATTACGTTGTAGGAGGTGTCTTACCCTCTAATTTGACTTACCAGCAGAAAAAGAAGTTTTTGCATGATGTTTAGCGATACTTTTGGGATGATCCTAACTTGTTTTGTGAGTGTGCAGATGTGTCCCGGAATGGGAAGTCTATGGTATACTTCACCATTGCCACTCATCACCGTATGGAGGTCATGCTGGACCTTCTAAGACGATGTTTAAGGTACTTGAATCGGGTTTTTATTGGCCCATTATCCTACAGGATGCTAGAGCTTTTATTATGTCTTGTGATTCGTGCCAACGAATAGGTAATATTTCACAAAGGCACGAAATGCCTCAAACAACTATATTGGAGGTTGAGATTTTTGATGTTTGGGGCATTGATTACATGGTCCCCTTTCCATCCTCTAATGAAAACCGTTTCATATTAGTTGCTGTGGATTATGTTTCAAAATGAGTGGAAGCTCTTGCTACGCCCCATTGCAATTCTAACACTGTTTTGAGGTTGTTTAAGCAGGTTATCTTTCCTAGGTTCGGAGTCCCTAGAGCTGTCATCAGTGATGGGGGAAAGCATTTCCATGAGAAAAGGCTAGATAAACTTCTGGAGAAGCACGGTGTTTACCATAGAACAGGATTAGCATATCATCCACAGACCAGTGGTCAGGTGGAAGTTTCAAATCGAGAAATCAAGGCTATCATGGAGAAAACGGTTGCAAAGTCAAGGAAAGATTGGATTAGCAAGCTGCATGATGCATTATGGGCATATAGAACAGCCTTCAAGACACCTATCGGCACATCCCCTTATCGGTTAGTGTATGGGAAAGCGTGCCATTTGCCGATTGAGTTAGAATATAAGGCCTACTGGGCAGTAAAGGAGCTCAACATGGATGCCAAGCTTGCAGGTGAGAAGCGGTTACTTAAATTAAATGAACTAGACGAGTTTCGATTGGGAGCGTATGGTAGTGCTAAGATCTATAAAGAGAAGACTAAGAAAGGGCATGATAAGCGAATTGTAAGAAAGGAGTTTGTAGCAGGTGATATGGTCTTGTTATTCAATTCTAGATTGAAGCTTTTTCCCGGAAAGTTGAGGTCTAGATGGAGCGGTCCTTTCATTGTTACCATGGTGAGCAAGTACGAATTTGTAGAGGTTCAGAACGACAAAGGGGAGCGATTTAAGGTTAATGGACACCGCCTCAAGCACTACTATGAAGGTGATGTTGTTGGCCTGGTTGAAGAAATCAATTCTCCGAGACCCACACCCCTATGAGCTATGAGGTAATATGGTCAAGCTAATGACCTTAAACGAGCGCTTTGCGGGAGGCAACCCGTAGTTAGTTTAGTTTTTAGTAGCCTTTTCATTTTCACTTTTTTAGTTTAGTAGGGACTCTAGCTCATTTCTTAGTTTTGGTAAGGAGAGAGTGAATAAATTTTTCCAAGTGTTTTGGGTGTTATTACAGGAGAATTTAGGTGAAAAAGTGAAAAAAGGGACGAAAAACACATAAAATGTCGTTCGCCCGGATGGGTCCGAGCGAATAGCACAGGTCCGGGCTGTCAGCTAGGGGTCCGGGCGCGCACCCTTATTTTGGACACTTAGTTTCTTTTTAGTGATTTTGGAAAAAATTCCCCCCGGGTGCATTGCCGCACTCCGGGCGGGTGGAGCTCGGTCCGGGCGCGTGGCATGTTTTCCCATACTTAGTTTTTTTTTCCAAATTTCAGCGAAAACTTCTTCACTGGACATGTTTTCCCATACTTAGTCCGGGCGCGTGGCATGTTTTCCCATACTTAGTTTTTTTTTTCCAAATTTCAGCGAAAACTTCTTCACTGGACATTTCGCCCGGTACCCGGGCGAGCTGCCAAGGTCCGGGCGAATGGCGCTCGACCCGGGCACCCGGCTTTACCCTCCCTCACACATCTTTTGCCCCTTCCCTTCCTTCTTTCTTTTTTCTTTCTTCTTCCTCCTTCCTCCTTCTCTCACCTCTCATATTCTTATCTCCTCTTTCTCTCTCTACAAATTAAACTCTATTATTCTCTACCTTCTCTTTAACTTCTCTCTACTATATCTTACTCATTACTCACCCAAATTCACTCAAATTTTCACCAAACTTAATCTTTTTTCACCCTATTTTAGATCCCCACCACAAATCTCACTTAAAACCACTTTCATATCATACCCTTTAATTCCTCATCACCTTCACTACTCTTCAATGGCACTTAAGAGACAACGGGTAGGAGCAAGCTCAAGGAACGAACCAAAAGGTTTGGGACGCGATCCTACATAAGGGTTAGTAGCTTTTGGATTATAGGAGCAAAAGATACGGTTTAAAAAACTTAAATTACGTCATGTCACCCCCACTCGTTTCATAGTTCATAAATTAGTACATTCTTTAGGAGTTCATGATGAGACTGAGGAATTGTTTAGATCTATGGGTATGCACAGTTTTTTTCATATGGATGCCCTGACCTATCCCGACATAACTTACGAGTTTATGTCGAGTTTTGAAATTGAACGGCCCAACCCCAAGGCACCTGTTAGAGGTGTTAGTTTTAGAATGTTTAATGTCGATCGTTATGAAACGATCAAGGATTTTGGGGCTATATTTGATTTAGCCAGTTGGGGGCGTGCTAGACCCCCAAAAGGCTTTGATGATGTTGCTTGGTGGTTTTCTCTGACAGGTGTGCATCTGACTAATTGGCAACATGCCAAGGCTAACCTGATCCACCAGCCCTCTGCTTGGATTACTCACCGTTTTCTTGCAGGAATGATATTTGGTCGGAATGAACAACACGATGTTCATACCAGAGAGATGTGGTGCCTAGGGATTCACTTAGTTAAAAATTCATTTCCTTACCGTCTTCATCTTTCTCATCTGTTTGCTATGCACTTACATACTAAATGTAAGACTTATGTAGTTACAGATCGATATGGCCAACCAACCATAAACAATATTGTTTTTGGTGGCCTTCTGACATTTATTGGAAGGTACTACAAGGCCAACTTTGAGTATGGTAGGACCCCTGCTGTGGGGTCCCACTACTGGGATATTCCCTACCTAAGCCAATGTGATTGGCTAGACTTGAGGGACGGGGGCGTATCAGATGGTACATAAGACCATCCAATGGAGTCTCTGTTACCCTCCCTAATGCTTCACTGACCGGATTGCTGCCTGATCAGCAATCCTATCTTATGCCTTTGGATGGCCGTGGTGCAGGTTCTTCTGTAGGTACCTCGGGACATGGTGGGCCGAGTCGGTCCCCGCAGTTCTTGCCCCAGCCGCCGCCCCAGCAAGCCCCACAGCAACCACCTATGGACCCTGCCCCATGGCAGGTATAGATGAACCAGCTGCAGAACCAGTTCAACAACTTTCAGATATAGCAGTAACAGTTCATGTATCGGTTCACTACTTTTGAGCAGGACCACCGTCTTGCCATGTACCCGATCTATGACCACTACGTCTGTACTGGCGTAGTGCCCTCTACTAGCCCTCACCCTTCATGGTATCACTTTAACCCTGGAGAGGGGACCAGTGGAACAGAAGGAGCAGGTGGTGGTGGTGGGGATAATGATGATGTTGGTGATGACAATAGTGCAGTGAGGACACTGACACTTTCCTCCAGTCTGACTGGGAGGAGTCCCTTACTTCCTTCAGCATGAGGACATTACTAAGTTTGGCTTGGGGGAGGTAATTTTATTGCTTTCTTAGTTTAGCCTTTATTGCTTTTTAATGTAGTTTTTATTGCTTTCTTAGGTTAGTCATATGGTTTGTACTACTTGTTAGAAGTAGGAGTTTACATATGACCAAAAATAAATGTACTGCTTTCATAGTTTAGTTTCTTATTTACTTTTGGTAGTTAGCCTTAGTTGATTGATTGATTGAATGGTTTGAAGTAACTTTGTGAATGGTGACTTCCCTGTGCCCCGCATTTTATTTAAAAATGTTTTTGGTTGATTTGGGCATGTGATGAGTTATGTTTTGGGAATTGCCAACTTGGACTTGAACTTGACTTAGCTTGAAACGTTTTATAATCTTGCCATTATAGCCATGTGTAGAGTAGAGGCTTGAACTGTGTTAACAGGAGGATTTGAGCCGCATACATTATTTCTATGCTTATTTTTTTCATGTGTGCTTAGTTCCTGGTGTATGTATGGTCCATGTTTTGGCATTTGACTCTAGTAGCTTGGCTTTGGTATGTTACGTGCTGCAAATGATAAAAGACATTCTTTTCTTTTAGGAGCTTTCAGATTTTAGGCATTCCTTCACAAAATTTTCCTTGGTCCTTATTTTGAGCTTTTTACCCTTCATTTGCATTTTAGCCACATTACAACCCTATTTGGCCTTGCTCTAATCATTTGATATATGCCCAAGCTTGGCTTGGGGGAGTTGAGGAGTTGTCTTTGTTGTTGTTTTGCATTTATTGGATGTTTTGGAGGAGTGGAAAATTGTGAATGGTTGTTGTTAAAAGTTTAATAATAGGTCTCATAATAAGGCTCTGCATACCAATGTCTAGGCTAGTTTTAATGAAGAATTAAAATGTTATACATCTTTTATTGGCCTAGATATGTATGTGTGATGATTTTGACATTGACATGTCATTAAGAGTCGTGAGCCTAAATTGAAAAAAATCTTGAAAGTTGACAAGAAAAAAAAAGAAGAAATGAAAAATGAAAAAAAAAGGATTTTGAAGAAGAAAAGCTTATGATATTTGGAGTAGTTGAATTGTAAAGTTTTATGGTGTGCTGTGATTCTATGAGAATTTGTTTAATGTTGGAGTTAATGTTGGAGATGTTGATTGTGATCTTTGATTGTTATATGCGTATAGCCCGCATTTACCACCACATTATCCCAAATTCTATCCTATCCATCACCCTAGCCACGTTACAAGTTTATAAAGACCTTTTTGATCGGCATGTGCATGTTTTTAGTTCTTGTGAAGTGAGTCAATTTCCAAAGCTAGCGAGTATTACTTGCATTTCGAGTCGACATTCATACTAGGATTGAGTGACTACCTTTAAACACATGCATGAGGTGTGAGATGTGGGTTTGGGTTCTCAAATTTTTCATTCAAACACTTACTGCATTTGCATTCTTATTTGGGATTAAGGGTGCACTTCATTATTTATGCTCAATTTTATGTGTGGAGTGACACCGAGTGAGCTACTCCAGTCATCGACTTCTATTTCTTACATGGTTGGCTTATTGATTTTGATTTAAGTGGATGGCGGTCAAGGGATTTTGATATGTTGGNTGGATGGCGGTCAAGGGATTTTGATGGGTTGGCTAAGGAACTTGCATACTCAGAATTGCTTGAGTTAATCTTGTTTTGCAAAGTTAAAGGGGTGAAGTCGTTGTTTGCTCAGTTGTTTGCTTGAGGACAAGCAAGGGTTCGGCTTGGGGGAGTTTGATAAGTTGATATTTGACATGTATTTTACCCCCGATCCCGATTGATTTTTAACTCTAATACGACTCTTTTAAGCCATTTCTACTAACTTTTGCTATTTCAAGTGTTTGTTGTGCTTTTTATCAGATTTTACAGGAATCGATGATTTATCGTTGTTTTCCGAGCATTTTGAAGCACTTGAAGAAGTAGTGAAGAGTTGAAGTCATTTGGGAAGCATAACTGAAGATTAGAAGTGCTAAATGAAGAATTTAAGAAGTAATTAAGGAAGAACGAGCAAAAACCGATAAACGAAGCCAAGGCAAGCTACCCGCCCGGACCGAGGCTGTGCTCCCGGGGTTAGGCTGCACGCCCGTACCCCTCCGGGCGGGTGGCTCTGAAGGGGATTTGCGCGTTTTCTTCCCTTGTTTAGCCTTTGTACTTAATGTTTTGTACGACTAATTAGTTATTTACGCTTTTTTCACTTTTACAAACCCTAGTTTAGTCTAAAATTCTCTCTAAGTGTGGAACTTTATTCAATCATTCAATCAATAATATTCAGGTTTTATTTCAATCTCAATTCTTGTTCTTAATTAATGTTTAGTTTTAATTTATGCCCTTAGTTTTATTAGTTTTAGGCGAAGGTCACGAAAATGCGACAACGACCCAGGGGAGCAATAATTCTTTGTCTATTGCGCCTTTACAGATTGGACACCTATTTTCTTCCCTTCAAGCTGTTGTTGCTGCCTTTTGTGTTCAATATTATAACCTTTCAACGATTGATGCATTGTTTGAGATGGTGGTACATGTTTATCAGCCATAGGGCCTGACCTACTCATTGGGCGTTGAACTGTGGTTGCTTCCTTCCTTGGTTGATTCACATGTTTGGTGATAAAGGTACTCATGGTCTTTGGGAGCTTCTTTGGTGTTGGTTCTTATAACACCTACATGGAATCACAAGGCCTTTGTTTGAATAATTTATAATAAACTATGAATATCTTGTAACATTAGAATGCCAAAAAAATAAAGATAAAAAACAATTAATTTGTACATCACAAGATATATGTTAGTACATTATTATCCTCTTCTTCTTCATCTTCAGGAGGATAGTATATTTCATCATCATCATCATCAGAGTAAAAGTCTTGCTCTCTCCGATTTCGAAAATGCATTTCAGCATTAGCTTGAAAGATCTTCTTTGCCAAAGTATCTTTTTCATGTCCATTACCTTCCATCCATTCTGCATTTTCTCTCAAATTCTCCATACGTAGTAATTCATAATCTAACATCATTGCCTGACTAGCAACTTTACTCCCCTTCATTTGTTCCAATCCATCAAGTGAAAGAAATTAGCATCAGTGACAAATATTCAAGATTTATAACTCATGAATCACAATAATGAAAAAAACATAAGGAAAAAAAAAACCATCAGAAAGTTCTACAAGAAGGTTTTCAATAGCATAAGCACACCCTATCTTAGTTAAATCGTCAACATAGAAAACTTGATGAGCTTGAGATGCCAAGATAAATGGCTCACCCTTACAAATGATCTTTTTCTTGTTAACTAAAGTTTGGTTGTCATCATTAATTCAGAGTGGAACCATATACATCTAAACAAACCAACGCTAAAACGACCATGATATGATAACTCAATGATTTCTTCCAATGATCCATAATATTGCACACTTCCCAAAATAGGATTGTCATCTTTAGTACTGGAATAACTATCGGTTAACGCTCCTAAAGTAACTCCGGAATTTTGAGTTAAACAATTTGCATCACGTTTCATGGTATGAAACTTATAACCATTAACAAAATAATCCGAATGCTTCTTCACAACACAAGAAGGTCCTTTTGATAGCCATTTCACATGATCCAACACTGTTTCACCTTGTTCAAGCTGGGAACTAATTGTCTCTTTGAACCACACCATAAAATCCTTGCTAGGAGTTTGAGCTCTATCCCATTTTCTTTTTCCACGACAACTTATTGAAGTCTTGTGCTCACTGAAATTAAGATTGTCTTAGTACAAGTTACAAAATAAGAAAAATGAAAAAAGAGTAAGGTAGTGAACTTACGCCATGTATCTCTCAACTTCTTCACAATTGCAATTGAATAAGACATATTGATGTGCTTGAGCCCATGTAAGTTTGTCAATCATGACCCCACAATCCTTTTTACGAGTCTTTCCTCTACCCTTTATAGGATGACCAACATTAGGAAGAAACGATTGAGAATTGTGACAAGCAGATGAATTATTGCCTTTCATAATGGGTGACCTCATTACATGCCTTGCACAAAATTTAGCACATTCTTTGGCAGAAAATCCTTCTGCCATTGATCCCGCTAGACGACACTTATTTCGAACGTCTGATTTCAATTCTCGAAGGTACCTCTCAATTGCATACATGCACCTTGAAGCAATAAGTCCACCAAGTTTAATTTCTTCCACCAAGTGAATAGGCAAATGGACCATTATATCGAAAAATGTAGGTGGAAAGATGCCCTCCAATTGGCAAAGTACTTCAACTATCTAAGACTACAGGTCTTTAAGATTGACAAGGTCTATTGTTTTTTTCCAAATGGCTTTGAAGAACTGACTCAATCTTATCAAAGGCTTTGCAACTTCTTTAGTCAATGTTGTCTTCACAGCAATTGGAAGTAAGTAGTGCATCATAAAATGTGCATCATGGCTCTTGTATCCTGTTATCTTCCTTTCATTAACTTGAACACAACGTGAAATATTAGAGGCATACCCTTGAGGTAGTTTTGCATTTTTTATTATTACACAAAACAACCGCTTTTGTTCCGATGTCATGGAAAAGCTTGAAGTCGGGATCATTTCACTACCATCCTCTAATGTTATAAGTTGAAGCTCTGGCATTACCCGTAACTCCTTACAATCTTGACGAGCTGCTACATGATCTTTGGACTATCCAGGAATTTCTAACAATGTTGCAATGAAATTATCAAAAACATTCTTTTCCATATGCATCGGATCAAGATTATGACGATTAGAACAATGCTTCCAATACGACCATGTTAATAGTAATGAAAAATTTTTCCAAGGGTTAGGGTCGTCGTCATTTTTTTCTCTCTCCTTTGCTTTTTTCCAAACTTATTGGGAAAATCCTTTAGAAGCTCCTCAACCTCATCTCCTGTTAATCGAACAGGTGCATTTTCTTCATGTAAGAATCTTTGATGACCCATGTAATGATACTTGTGACTATTTGTCAACCATTTTGATTCTGTTTCATAATGGGAACAAGGGCAAGCCTTTTTCTCTTTTGTACTCCAACCAAATAACATCGCGTAACTCAGAAAGTCACTGTTAGTACCAAACAATGCAACATGCATGTCAAACCTTTTATTACTTGACGCATCATATGTTTCCAAACCAAAATCCCACAAATCCTTAAGATCCTTAATCAAAGGCTGCAAATAAATGTCAATGTCATTTCCAGGTGAGTAAGGGCCTGGATTAAGCAATTGACAACATTAAAAACTCTGACTTCATAGCCATCCAAGGAGGTAAGTTGTAATTGTCCAAGATAACGGGCCAAGTACTATACACAATGCTCATTGAATTAAAAGGGTTAAAACCATCAGCAGACAATCGTAGCCTTATATTACGATGATCTTTAGCAAATTGTGGGTATGACTTATCAAAGTCCTTCCAAGCTTGGCCATCTGATGGATGGCGTAACAGGCCATCTTTTTCCCTACCATTTAAATGCCATTGCATGTACTTTGCCGCGTCTGCACAAATATACAACCTCTACAACCTTTTCTTAATTAGAAAGTATCGTAGTACTTTCATTGGAATTTTGTGGCCTTTTTAAGTTGCCTCATTTGTCTCATTTTCCTTCTGTTTCCACCTAGGGGAGCCACATACATGACCACTTGTTGCATTTGCATGCTCCCCCTGATGAGGCTATCGCACACATATCAAAAATATACCTAACCACTTTAATTAATGTAATAGGGAAGTAGGGATCGAATCCACAGGGAAGCAATTAAACCAATTAGTTCTAAAAAGTTTAGACTGTGTAAAGGGCCTTTGTGTGACAATTATGATCAAGAAATTAACTAGAATTATAACTAAATCGATTAAGGAAATGAATTAATGACTAAACCTAGGACATCGGTTCACCACGGATTAACAAATGAATTGCACACCATTAATTATTTATATTATCAATTTCCTTGAATTAAGGTCCACGAATTCTCTCGAATCTAGTTCCCTTCAAAACTCCTCTAGTGGCTCTCGCTCAGTGGTAATCTTACCTCTCGGCATCGATTTCAACAACATCAAACTAACAATTAAACCTGGCAAGTATTTAACTGAAAGCAATAACAATTGACAACAGGAATTCAGGTACACTAATAGTTAAACTAATATTTATGAGCAAAACATCAACAATCAATCCATGGATCCCCTAGTCCTAGAAAAGAAACTACTCACTCATAATTGGTAGAACAAAAACTAAATCAATAAAAGAAATTAAAATCCTAATCATGATTAAACTAAACAAACCAACAATAATCAAGAATTTAATTCTAAGCATATTCGGAAGAAACAACTAGGAAAGTCTATTGCTGTAAATGGCGTTGATCCTGTAAACAATGAAACTATAAATCAAGATAATAGAGTCGAAGGCACTCTTTCAAGCCATGAACACAATGAAGCAGCAAACAATGAAACGCTTCAGGTTATTTTTCATTTTGAAAATAGAGCGTCAGAATCTGAAGCACAACAACATGGAAACAAAGGTTCAAAGGAAGGTCAGTTTGTTTCAGTTCTGCACATTTTTGTTCTGTTTATGTTTGTGTTTGTCTGTTCTACTGTTTTTGTTTCTGTTTCTGTCTATTATGCTATTTTTGTTTCTATTTTTCTGCTTTTGTTCTGCTGCTTTTTCAGTTTTTTATTTCAATTTACTTCTGTTTATGTTCAGTTTCTGAACTGTTTAGTTTCTGAACCCATTTTGTGCTGTTGTTTTTCAGTTTCTGTGCCATTTCAGTTTCTCAACTGTTCAGTTTCTGAACTGTGTTGCTGTTTTTTCAATTTTGTGTTTCAATTTTGTTCTATTTATGTTCAGTTTCCGAACCTAATAAACCACATGGAGCTTCAAATTTGAACTTGTTGAAGTTGTTGAAGTTTTTGAGGTACCATCTTAAATTACCTATACTTAAGAATCATGAACCAAACTAAACAGAAAAATTATGCCGCACAAGTCCTCTGGAACGGGCTCTTTTTAGCATTTACCTGCACAAATATCGAAAAATACTGTCAAAGGATACTATAATACAAATAAAGCCCGAATATAGAACAATTTCAAGTCCCATTGAAACAAAATTATCATCCAATGGCAATTAAATCTAATTTTAACATGTGAATACATAATAACATATTTGACAATTAGCTTACTGTTTATGCCAAAAATCGATTAGAACGATCTTAGGTTGGGACTACGACGGCTAGATAGATTATGCAATTTGATGAGTAAAGAGTAACGATGCAAGGTATAAAAACAAAAGGAATTAAAGTAGACAAGACACAATATTTTGATGACGTAGAAAACCCAAAGTGGGAAAAACTGCGGGTGATAGCAATTCCACCGTTTCACTATGATGAACGTAGGATAAACTTTGCTTAGAGTACAGTGCGAATGATTTAACTTAATAACAATTTTCAGTGAGCTGCCTCTTGTGTCCTTGGACTGATTTTTTAGCTGAATTTATAGCCTTAGACCTAGAGAACACCTCCAACGGTCTTCTTAGGCTAATAACCGTCTCCTAAAAAATAGGAGAGCGGTTTCCCTCTTTTTCTCCTCGAAGGCTGACCTTTGTCCAGGTTCAATGTACCTTCCCAGTAGACTTGTTCAACCTTTTGAAACTACTGAAGAATTGATTTGAACTATTCAACGGTCTCCAAGAATCTCAGACTGACGGTCACTGACTCGTCTGGGGTCGAGTCTAGTCAGGGAAAATCGACCATAACAGTTTGCCCAGGATTATTGACTCGGCAACTTGGCAGTTGAAGAGCTATAATCCCACTTTCACGAAGTAACTTCCCACTACCTCTTGGTAACCGTGCCTAATAACTGCTCTCCCCAACTACTTGCCTATAAATGGCTTTTACCTTTTACTTATACAATTACAAAAAATAAAAGATAAAAAATTTGAAAAATTTAAACTGACAAAAAAGGAAGAATCTGGAAGAGCGTCGTACTGTAGCCGTACTTCGAGAGGCGTGATTTTGCTTCCCTTCAACGAATTTCCAGGTATTTTTCTTCTTCTACTTCTTGAATTTTGCTTCCATTGATCTTTATCTTGGATGTCTAGTAGAATTGCTTTACCAAAGAGATCCAGATTTTCGTTTAGACTTTTAGAAAAAATGGGGAAGTCGAAGGAGAAATCTTCCGAGGCGGAGCCTCTGAGTTCAATTGACAAGACGGGGGTAGAAGCTTTTAGGGTTCTTGCCGGTCTTCCGAAAGAGGCGGTGATCGAGGTTCCGGGGGCACGACCTGCTGTCGACTGCCCAGAAGGTTTCGTGTTGATGTACGAATATCCTTTTAAACTAGGGTTTAATTATGAGTTTTCCCCTCTTTCCAAGGCGTTGATGGAGGCTTTGTCGGTCGGACCCGGCCAACTGATGCCCCAAACTTGGAGGGTCTTGCATGTCTTAGAAGGGCTTAACCCTCTTGCGACGAAGCCTCTTAATATTTTTGATTTGATGGTTTGTTACAAAATTCAAGTGAAAGAAGATAAAAGCTGTGCGTTGGTGCTAAAGCGCGGTGCTCGTCCGTTGGTGGAAAAATCGGGTTACTCCAACGACAGGGGTTGGCGTCCCCGTTTTGTATTTGTGAAGAAATCGTCTCTAGATGCGTTTGTGAATTGGCTTCCAGACCAGTGGCGTTTCGAAGGTACAGACCCTTCGTTTCGCTTTGATATTTTCCAATTGATTGACTTGTTTGCTTATGTTTTCCTTTCTTGTAGGTATCGGCTCAAGCTCGTTGCGTCCTAAGGCTGACAGTGCTGCTAAAGTAGAAGAATTCTTTAGTGCTTTCAGCGTCGAGGATCGTACATTTGTTCGTCCCACCGTAGTAGAAGACGAGACAGAGGGGGAACATAGCACGGCTACTGCTAGTGAGGATCCTGACATGGCTTCAGGTATTCGTGTGCATCGATCATTTTTTCTTTATTGTTGCGGTTATCTTCTATTTAGTCTGATTGCAGACTCGTCTTGCTTTTCAGGTGCGGCTTCTAGTAAGGGTGCAAGTGGCAAGATGTCGATGGACGAGATGTTTGAGCGTGCTTCGAAGAAGAAGAAACTGAGTTCTGATCCTGCTGACGTTCAGATTCTTGAGACGAAACCTAATCTGGTTCGTCCTCCACCTCCAAGGTTTGAGCGAGGGGCGTCCACAAGGAGTTCGTCATCTCAGAGCCGTGGTTTGCTGATCACGCTCCCTGAGGATTTCTTGGCTGAAACGGCCGACACTACTTCTATCTGGCCTTCTGCTGAGAAGCTTCTAGTTCCGGCGGCTAAGAAGCGTCTGGAGAAGATGACTCCTGCTGAAGTGATAAGCGAAGCCATCAACCTTCAGCTACATGTAAGTTCGTCTCCTTTTACTGTGTTTCGTTTGCCCTTAACCGGATTTCCTTTGTTTAAATTATTTTTGCTTTGTGTAGTATCTCCAAGATACTCTTGCTACGAGAGATCGTCTAGTCTCGTATGAGAAGGATGTCGAGTCTGCCAAGGTTGCTCTGAATGCGGCTAAGGAGAAGACGAAAAAAGCTGAGGCTGACTTGACTAGTCTCAAGGCTGCTTTGGTCAAGCTGGAGGCTGAGAAGAAGAAAGAAGTGGTGAACTTGGAGGAGATGCTTCATACTGCTCAGGAGGATGCTAAGAATTCTAAGGCCCTTGATATCTTGTTTGGTCGTGCCAAGGTCCTGAAGACGTTTGTGGATGGACAGCTGACTCTGGAGGATGCTCAGGCCGAACTAGACAGGTACCTGGCTGGAATCGGAAGTATGGCTGATCTGGTTGACGAAGAAGCGACCGTTGAGGAGCAGAAATCCACTGCTGAGTCGGCCCCTGCTTCTACTGACGCAGATCAGCTTGCTGCTGAGACGAACCAGGATGATGAAGATGTTGCGTGACTGTTGGCCACTTTACATTTGAATTTTTAATATTTTGAATATTAAGTCTGTTGTCGGCCGTTGTATGGCCTTTTGAACAATTTACTTGTGTGTTTTGTCGTTCATGGGAACGACTAAGTACTTTGGTTTTTATGACTTCTGAACATCTTTAAATGCTTCTGTGTGCTTAGACTGCTTTTGTTGACATGCTGTGTGTTTGCTTTTGATTTTTTCAGTCACTTGCGTTGATATAACACTATAGTTTTTGACTGCTTGTGTTATGCATTTTATCACGCATTTTTATCTGTGTATTGCACGTATAGGGGATGACGAGACGTTACTTTCAGTCTCGTTTCAAGACCTTTATTATTGTTGCTCTTAGACTAGGCGTCGTGGTGCCTCGTTGGTCTAGCGTATCGGGGGACTAGGTTAGATGTGCATATTTGCCCCTTAATATCTGACGAAGCTCTGCCTTGATTAGGTACCTTCTGGCGTGCTTCGTCTGATATTTACTTGCGTTGGACTGCTTAGACTGTGTCATCGTGACGAGTCTCTGGAGTTTAGATCCTGCAGGTCCTGCATAAACGCATCGTTAGGACTGGCCGTTGGCGTTTTTGCCAACGGCCCTCCGATGCTTAAGTCAGTACTTGTTCGTCGAAGTGTTTTCGAAGTGAAAACTTAGAGAAAATTTGTTACCTTTGCACTTTTGACTTAAAAGTGGTAAAGCTTAAGGTGTGTCGCGTTCCAACTTCTTGGAACGGTCTTACCATCTCGTGAGACTAGTCTGTACGCCCCTTTTCCTGCTATCTCGACGATTTGATACGGTCCCTCCCAGGTTGGCCCCAGTTTACCATCTGTCGGGTCCTTGGTATTTTGGAACACTTTCCTTAATACCCAGTCCCCAATCCTGAACACTCTTGCCTTAACTTTTTTGTTGAAGCTTTTTGCGACGATCTGCTGATGCGTCGCCATTCTTAGATATGCGTCTTCTCTTAGTTCTTCAAGCGTGTCGATGTTGGAGGCCATCTCGTCTTGATTCTGTTCTTCTGTCATGAGACCGTATCTGGCAGTTGGGATTCGTACTTCTGATGGCAGGACGGCCTCACATCCGTAGACTAGGGAAAACGGGGTTTGTCCCGTCGATGTTCTAGGCGTCGTCCTGTTTGCCCACAGAACCGCAGGCAACTCTTCAGCCCATCTTCCTTTGGCTGAGTTGAGTCTTTTCTTGAGTGAGGCAATAATAACTTTGTTACTCGACTCTGCTTACCCGTTGGCTTGTGGGTATCTTGGCGTTGACATACGTAGCTTGATGTTCCATTTGTCGCAGAATTGTCTAGTCTTGTCGCTGATGAACTGAGATCCGTTGTCGCAGACTATCTCTGATGGGATTCCGAATCTGCATATGATGTTAGTCCAAAGGAATGAAATGACTTCTTTGTCTCGTACCTGGCTAAATGAACCTGCTTCGATCCATTTGGAGAAGTAGTCCGTCAGTGCTAATAAAAACACTTTTTGCCCTGGTGCCGGGGGAAGTTTCCCAACTATGTCCATCCCCCATTTCATGAAGGGCCATGGACAGAGCGTTGGGTGTAATTCTTCAGGTGGTCTATGTGTCACTCCTGCGTATCTTTGGCAACTGTCGCATTTGGCGACGTATTCTTCTGCATCTTTCTTCAGGTCTGGCCAAAAGTATCCCAGACGGAGCAGCTTTTTAGACAGGCTTCGTCCTCCAGAGTGATTGCCACATTCGCCATCATGGTGTTCTTGCAGCATAGCCTTTTGTTCGTCCCCGACGAGGCATCTTTGCAGTAACCCTGTGGAAGAACATTTAAATAATACGTCATGTAATATTGTATACTTAGAAGCTTTGAACCTTAGTTTCCTTGCTTCCTGAGGATCGTCGGGCAGGATATCATGCTTCAGGTAGTTGACTATTGGAGTTGTCCAGTTTGCTTCATCAGAGATTTCCAAAATTTCTGGCACGTGGGACATGTCAACGGATGGCTTAGTCAAGTGTACCATGGGAATGGTTTTGAAAGGAGATTTTCTGAGCGTTGAGCCTAGATTCGCAAGTGCGTCGGCTTGGCTATTTTTGTCTCTTGGGATTTGTTTGATTGAGAATGGGTTGAAAGTCTTGGCTTTTTCTTTGGCTAGGGTTAGGTAGGCTGCCATTTTGGAATCTTTGGCTGCGAATTCTCCATTCAATTGGCTCACTATTAGGAGTGAATCGCTGTACACGTTGAGTCCAGTCGCCCTAAGGTCTTTAGCAACCGTCATTCCCGCTATGAGGGCTTCGTATTCTGCTTCGTTGTTGGTGGCTTTAAAATCGCAGCTTATGGATTGTACTATCATGTCCCCTTGTGGCGACTTCAGGACGAGTCCCAAAACTGCTCAAGGTTGCTTTGCTGACCNGGTTGATTTGATGACCCGTCGCAAAACATTGTCCAGACTGCCTCTTCTGCCATTTCATTGATTCGTTTGAGTTCCTGTTCTGCTTTTGGGCTTAGTTCTGGACTGAAGTCCGCCACAAAATCTGTGAGTGCTTGGGATTTGATCGCCGTTCTTGGCTGGTACTTAATGTCGTAGCTGCTTAGGACTATACTCCATTTTCCCATTCTACCTGACAGGTCTGGTCTGCGTAAAACTGACTTGATGGGGAAGTTAGTTTTTACCACTACTTGATGTGTCTCGAAGTAGTGGCGTAATTTTTTAACGGCAGTAATTAATGCAAGAATTAGTTTTTCAATTAAAGGGTACCTGGTCTCCGCGTCAAGCAGAGACTTACTGACGTAGTAGATTGGCAGTTGCTGTTCCTTCGTCTCTCTAGTTAAGACGGCGCTAACTGCTACTTCACTGACTGCTAGGTACAACTGTAGAGTCTCGTCATTGTCGGGCTTAGACAGCAGTGGGGGCGAGGGTAAATATTGCTTCAACTGCTGCAAAGCTTCCTCATGCTTCTCTGTCCAGTCGAACCCTTTGTTTTTCTTTAGGACGTTGTAGAATAAGTGGCATTTGTCTGACGACTTAGATATGAACCTATTTAGGGCCGCGACGCGTCCTGTGAGTTTCTGGACTCTTTGACGTTCCTGGAGATTGGATGTTGACCAGAGCTTTGATTTGGTCTGGACTTGCTTCTATGCCTCGCTGAGTGACGCGTATCCTAGGAATTTCCATGCGCTTACTCGAACGAGCACTTGGGGGATTCAGTTTCATGCCATACCTTCGAAGTACGTCGAACGACTGACTTAGTTGCGTCACGTGTATCCTTAGCTGTCTTAGACTTGACGAGCATGTCATCGATGTAAACTTCCATTGTCTCTCCTAGTAAATCTTTGAACATTTTGTTGACTAGTCGTTGGTACGTTGCTCCGGCATTTTTGAGTCCAAATGGCATGACTTTGTAGCAGTAAACTCCTTTGTCCGTCATGAATGCTGTTTTCTCTTCGTCTTCGGGTGCATCAAGATTTGATTGTATCCTGAGTAGGCATCCATAAACGTTACAATTCGTGCCCCGCTGTCGCGTCTACCATGGCGTCTATGTCGGAAGCGGAAATGGATCCTTTGGGCAAGCCTTGTTGAGATCCGTGAAGTCTATGCACACTCTCCACTTGCCGTTTTTCTTAGCTACTACCACGACGTTTGCTAGCCAGTCGGGTATTTTACTTCCCTGATTTTCCCAGTCTCGATAGTTTTTGAACCTCGTCGTTGATGACTTGGTTCTTTCTGGGGCGAACTTGCGCCTTTTCTGTTTGACTGGTTTGAAGTTTGGGTCGGCATTAGCTTGTATGTTATGACGTCTGGGCTTATACCTATCATATCTTCATGTGTCCAAGCAAAGCAATCGATGTTAGTCTTAAGAAAATCGACTAATTCAGTTTCTATACCTGGGTCCAGTGAGCGCCAATCCTGACCGTCTGCTCTGGTTTGTTGGGATCCAGCGCTACTTCGTCAACTTGTTGCTCGTCAGGATCTTTCGTCACTGGTCCGTGCTGTAATTGCTACGTCGTCATCCTGGATGGCTTCATCGTCGTGCTGTAACATTTACGAGCTTGTTGTCTTCTCCTTGATCTCTTGCACTCCCCACTTTGTAGGAATTTGATTGTCTGGTGGTACGTTGACGGACTGCCTTCATCCTGTGAATCCAAGGTGGCCGATGATGGCATTGTAGGCTGATGGGCAGTCCACCACATTGAAACGAGTCGCCAGGTTTATTCCATGGGCATACGTAGGTAGCACGATTTCTCCTACGGTGTTGAGAGCTTCTCCGCTGAATCCGACGAGCACGGTCGATCTGCGGGTCACGTCGTTGGCGTCGATCCCCATGTCTTCGATGGTGCTTTGGAACAGGACATTTGCTGAACTTCCTCCGTCGATCAAGACTCGTCTTAGCAAACAGTTTCCTATCGTGAGGGATATGACCAATCCATCGTGATGTTCTTCTCTGTAATCTCCCAGGTCGCATTCGTCGAAGGCTATCGTAATGGACTCGAGCTCTTTGTCACGGCTCGGTGCTGCGTCGCTTGGTACGACGTTTTCGGGCGTCCTCATTCTTGCTACTTTCTTAGCTGCAGAATAGGTTAGTCCACAAATATCAGATCCGCCAGAAATCACATTGATTACCTTATTTGGAGGGGGTGCTTTAGGAGGATTTCGTCCAGACGCGTCTCGGGCATCTGAGCTTCCTTTGCCCTTCAGTTCTTTGAGAAAACCCTTTTTGAGTAAATAGGCCACTTCTTTTCTCAGGGCATTGCATTCTTCAGTGGTGTGTCCGTGGTCGGCGTGATAGTCACACCATCGAGACTTGACTTTGTTTTCGGATGGTTTGTCACTCCTCCTTGGCCATCTGGCTACGTTCCCTAGGGATTGGATGGCATTCACCACGCCCCCGATGTCGACACATAATCCGTATTCCTTGATGTCGGGGTATGTGTCGGCATCATTCTTCTTGGACCTATCAAAATCAGAACGAGTGTCAGTTCCGTTACCATTATTGACATTGTTTACCTGGTCAGGCCTGTCGTAAGGCTTTTAACGTCTGTCTCGTCGGTTATTTCGCTGAGGTCGACGATCGTTGCTCCTTTGACTAGTTTCAGCTTCAGTCAGGTTGAAGGCTCTACGGATCGCCATATCGTCCTCGAGTCTCATTTGTGCTAGGGCTCTAGCCTTGACTTCTTCGAACGTCAGGCACGGGTACTTGGTCATGTCGCGGTACAGCTCCGAGTCCGTGTACAGTCCTCTTTCGAAAGCCTCGATCGCAGTCCTGACATCGTAGTTTTTTATGCCGATCATTTCTTTGTTGAATCTGGCGAAATAGTCGCGGACTGATTCATTCTNTAGTCTCCTTAGGATGTCAGCCATAGCAATGCTTTCCACGAAAGGAGACGCGGCATATCCATCCTCTTCCTCAGTCACGACGGGCAGGGGTGCTCCTGGCATCCTTTTGAGTATCTTCAGCAGCCTGGCGTTCTGGCGTTTTTCCCGGGTATGTGTTAGGAGGATTTCGTCAGACGCGTCTCGGGCATTTGAGCTTCCTTTGCCCTTCATTTCTTTAAGAAAACCCTTTTTGAGTAAATAGGCCACTTCTTTTCTCAGGGCATGCATTCTTCAGTGGTGTGTCCGTGGTCGGCGTGATAGTCACACCATCAGACTTGACTTTGTTTTCGGATGGTTTGTCACTCCTCCTTGGCCATCTGGCTACGTTCCCTAGGGATTTGGCATTCACCACGCCCCCATTTCACAATCATCCTGTCCTTGATGTCGGGGTATGTGTCGCGCATCGTTCTTCTTGGACCTGTCAAAGTCAGGACGAGCGTCATTCTGTTATCATATACATTGTTTACTGGTCGGCCTGTCTAAGGTTTTCGACGTCTGTCTCGCGGTTATTCGCTGAGTCGTCGTTATTGCTTCTTTGACTATTTCGCTTCAGTCGGTTGAATGCTCTGCGGATCGCATATCTTCGAGTCTCATTTGTGCTAAGGCTCTAGTCTTGACTTCTTCGAACGTCAGGCACGGGTACTTAGTATGTCGTCGCGATACAGCTCCGAGTCTGTGTACAGTCCTCTTTTGAAGGCTTCAATCGCAGTTTCTGACATCGTAGTTTTTTATGCCGATCATCTCTTTGTTGAATCTGGCAAATAGTCGCGGATTAGTTCGTTCTTCATCTGCACTATGCGGTACAGGTCACTGTGTCTGCTTCCGACGTTCCTGGAGGCATCGAACTTGTGCCATAGAACCTGTCACACAAGATTTGAAATTAGTATAGTTCCGCGTTTAACATCACACAACCATTCTAAGGCGGGACCCGTCAGGGTTGCGCCCAAGGATTTGCAGAGGACGGGCTCCAGGAGGTGACGTGGGATCGAGTACTGCCACATATGTGCTTGTAGTGGTTGATATGCTCTATGGGGCACGTGCTACCGTCATACAGCTTCGTTGGGGGGGGATGTTTAGTCTCCTTAGGATTCAGCCATAGAAATGCTTTCCACGAAAGGAGACGCGGCATATCCATCCCTTCCTCAGTCACGACGGGCAGGGGTCCTCCTGGCATCCTTTTGAGTATCTTCAGCAGTTTGGCGTTTTGGGCTTCGATGCGAGCTATCTTCCTGGTTGTTTCA